>OY720431.1:87465527-87877201 GCA_963082735.1 Pocota personata
GTATTGTTGACATGTGCGATTAGTCGGTTTCTATGCTTTCTCGCGAAGCTTCTAATTCCAGCTTCGATTGTCGGAATTCCGAGATCCATGTGGATATCATCGTTCCTAGTATACCACGGTTCATGGACAATTTCTTTTAGCACTTCATTTTGAAAGGTTTCTAAAATATTGGCGTTTGTTTTCTTGCTACAGCCCCAAAGTTGTATACCGTAAGTCCACACCGGCTTTAGCACTTGCTTGTATAAAAGCAGTTTGTTCTCAGTACTGAGCTGGGAGTGTTTTCCGAGCAACCAGTTAATTTCTCTATATTTGATTTCGAGTTCTTTACGTTTCATTTTCACGTGCGAATTCCATTTCAGTTTTGCGTCGAGTGTCATTCCAAGGTATTTGGCCTCGTTTGCAAAAGGTATTAGGGCCAAGTTTAGGAAAATTTGCAAGACATTAGTTTTCTTATAAGTGAAATTCACGTGAACAGATTTAGATTCATTGAGGGCGATCCGCCAGTCCCTCGTCCATTCATTTACTTTATTCAGTGCGTTTTCCAGTTTTGCAGTCGTTTCTCCGATTGTTTTACCTACGGCTAGGATAGCGGTGTCATCGGCAAACGTAGCCAGGGTAGTGCCACCTTCTTTCGGTATATCGGGAGTATATAACAGATAGAGAAGTGGCCCAAGAACGCTTCTTTGCGGTACACCGGCCGAAATTTCTTTGAGCTCCAAGTATTCATTTCCATGTCTAACACGGAAGAGTCTATTCCCGAGATATGATTCTAGAATGTCGTATAGGCATACAGGGAGAACTTGTCATAATTTGCAATTCAAGCCATCATGCCACACCTTATCAAAGGCTTGCGAGGCGTCAAGAAATACGCTTGTGCATGTCTTTTTTCTCTTCAAGTGCTTCCACGATTACGTCAGTAATTCTATGCACATGGTCAATCGTCGAATGCTTACTTCTGAACCCAAACTGGTGGTCAGGGATAAGATTATTTCCTTATATTACAGGTTGGAGACCCCTTAGTAATATCCTCTCGGAAATTTTGGATATGACTGGAAGTAGCGAAATTGGTCTATAAGATTTCACCTAATTTGGCGACTTTCCTGGTTTTAAAACCATTATAGCTTCCGCAACTTTCCATTGGTTGGGCTCGTGTTTTAATCTGAGCGCAGCATTTAAAATATGAAGAAGCTTAATCAATGCTTTTCTAGGTAAAGCTTTGAGAATTTCTCCGGTGATCAAATCATAACCAGGAGCTTTCTTAGGTTTTAGTTTCCCGATCTCATGTTTGAGTTCCCTTAGCGTTGCACTTGTAAGTGCTAAATCGTCAGATGGCAAATCCGGCCCATTGATATTGTCGTAAGACACTTGACCATCGTACGGTTTAAAGGTATCTTACAGGTGGGCTGCAAAAACGTCCGCTTTTTCTTTATCTTCCCTTGCCCATTCATTGTCATTTAATTCAATTATCGGCACGGGGACCTTGGGCCTTTTGGTGCCTTTTACAGCTTTCCAAAGTGAATAATTGGAATCTTTTTTCGCTGTTAAACTTTCAAGATAAGAGCCTATCGCACGATTCTTAAAATCCTTTATAGTCTTCTTCAACGAATTGCACAGGTGATTCAAGTGAGCTTTATGTTGCGGGGAATGACTCTGTTGCCATTCCTTACGCGCTTTTCTTTTTTCCTTGACCAATTCTTTTATTTCCATAGGATATCGTAGACCGTATTTGTCCGGAGTTTTCTTTGGATTGGGAGTATTATTCCAAGAGGCGAGTTGTACGATCTCAACGAAGCGATCAACTTCAACCTAAAGTTCATAGGGTGTCGTAAGTGGAACGCTTATTTCAACATTATCTTCAATTTCGTTCCTAAAGCCTTCCTAGTTAGTTGTTCTACCGGTTAATCTCGCTGGTTATAGGGTGTAGACTAGTTTTTCGCTCAATGTCAAAACAACTAGGGAATGGTCAGACGACAGATCAAAGCTCTCTTCAACTTTAATGTGGTTGGTAGAAATTTCTTTTACGACGAAAAAATCGATCAGGTTAGGTATTTTCGAAGTATCAGTTCTCCAGTAGGTCGATTTACCCGTCGAATGGAAATAACAGCTGTACTCCACACCTGCCTTATAGAGCATTCCGCCTTTTTGCGAGCTGTGCCTTGAGCTCCAGAATGTATGTTTCGCATTAAAATCGCCGCCAATAATGAAATTAGGTTTCAGTAATTTAAACAAGTTAGTAAAATCACTTCTTTCAAGCGCGGAACGCGGTGGGCAGTAGATAGATGAGATTTTAAGAGTACGCTGACTATTTTTTACTCGAATCGTGCACAGTTGCAAAGTTTCAAGCTCGATTTTTAGGCCTTCGGATTGTTCGATGCAGTTGTTAATAAAAAATGATGATCCGCCTCTCGCTTTTCCAGAAGGATGACAAGCGTGGTAATCATTATTGCCTTTTATTTTTAAATGCTATTCGTTTTTTACGTGGGTTTCAGAAATCAAGCAAATATCGGTACCTTTTTCACTATTTCCAATTCGTCATGTTTTTGCAAAAGTTCGTTTGCATTCCAAGTACATATTTTTAACATTCGTTTTTCATTCATATTCTAGTTGGAATACGTGTTTTCCCTGAATTACTTTCGAACTTAACCAGCCTATCGAAAATAAATTTATTTATTTTGGTTTGTTCTTCAAGTTTCTCTAGAATAACTGAAAAAGCATGAGAAACAGGGTCCTTCGAAATTTCAATATTTTTTGGTATTTCGGATGCCGCGGCCTGAGCGTAAGTCTGCACTGCTGCTGTTCGACCGGTCGCTTTTCCAATTGTAACTTTTCTGTACCGCTTCTTTTAGGAACAGAGGTCGAGGGCTTTTCTTTCGTCATTCTTTCCCTCACCTTTTTACGCTCTGAACCCGGTAGTTTTAATTTGCATTCTTTCTCCTCCGCGACCTTACGCTTTGGCTTAGTTTGCGGTTTAGATTTTGCATTTAGGGGCTTAAGGAGCTCATCTCTTCGTTTTTGTAACTCTTTAGCTACTTCACAGCCTCTATAATTTGAGTGCTTTCCCTTTCAATTAGCACAGTTTGCGGAGGTTTGTTTGTTTACTCCACAGACTTGGGAGAGGTGATTTTCAGCGCATTTCACACATCGCGGTTCTTTTTTGCAGTACATTTGCGTAGGATTGAATCCTTGGCAACGTTTGCACTGCGGAATCGTTCTTATATTTCTACGCATTAGCTCGATTTTGACTACGACATTTAGTATGGTCCTAATTCGGTAGATATCGTCGATATTGTCGGACTTATCGAAGGTAAGCATAAAGAGCGGACGTCCACGCCTTACCAAGATGTCTTTATCTATTTCCGTTTGTTGCTTCTCCTTTCTGATGATATTAACGGCATCAAGAATTTGAAAGCCTTTGTCTTGAAGGTCAGCCATAATCTCTTCTTTGGTGCATGGGGGGTGGAGTCCCCTTGCAACAACGCGATGTGGCCTTTCTGACTTGATTTCGAAAGTATACCACTCAATTTTTTCGGTATTTAACTTTTGGGACACTACTTGGTAGTTGTCGTATTCATCGACGTTAATTTTCCACGCATTGTCCCTCAAAAACGTGACCTTATATTCCGATGTTAAAGTTCCTTTAAGAAGGCTTTACAACTTATTAAATTCCGTTAACCCGACGATGTTAATTGGTGAGGGTGGACGAGATTGCTCTCGAGGTTGCTTTGAATGATTAATTTGTAACCATTTTTTCACAATAAAGTTGCATTTTCACTTAGTTTGCGAAAATTGCAATTCCGAAGTAGATTCCAGCTCCAATTTTACAATCTCACATTTACATATTACATACATTTAATAAATTATGGCCAAAATTTAAATCAAATATGTCTCGCGTGGAAACAATTTTCAAAGATTTTAAAGGGAATTCCACCAATTTCAAGGGCAAGTGCGTTATCAATGCGTTGTATAAGAGACGTGAAATTCACAATTTATCCCTTCTGATTGCTTCTGGTATACGCCCTACAACCTGTGAATGGTTTTCGCCTTTAGGAATTTCAATACAGGGAGTAAACTCAATAGTTTCATCCAACCACCGGTGTCCTCGTATTTAAATCCTAGTGTCGCACCTATATATTTGCCAGCTAGGAGAGTTCCATTTGCAATTCTTTACAAGGTGGAGGCAGAGATTGACCGCATGGTTTCGCAGGGAATTTTAGAACCGATTGACTTTTCACAATGGGCCACGGCAATCGTTCCGGTGCTCAAGCCTAATGGCACAGTCCGTATTTGTGGAGACTATACACTGCCGATCAATCGAATAGACTCAAGATTTCTTTTACAGAATATTAATTTTTTTAGAGAAAAACCGATCAGAATTTGCAAAAGTATATTTTTAAATTACTCAGTATTTAATTCTTTAATAAACAAAACAAAAATTTGTGTTCTAAGATAAAAGGTTATTTTTTAATATTTTTTTATGTGGGTGAACTTAAATAAATGGCCACTTTTTCTCGATCAATCAAATAGACTCAATGACTTAAAATTAATATAAATGTCAAAATCTTAAAAAAACTTAGCGTTAAACAGTATTTTCATAATGTTTTAATTGATTAATAATGTGTATAGCCACCTTTATTTGAAATCACTTCATAGATTCTGTTAGGTATTGAATCGTAAAGAGACTTTAAAAGATCCAATGATAATTCGCTCCAAGCGCTCTTAATGGCATTTTTTAATATGTCGATGTCTTCAAATTGTCCGCCAGATTGATAGACTTTACATGAAAGCCATCCCCATACGTTCTCGATGATATTGAGGTCAGGAGAGTACGGAGGCCACTCCATTAGGGTAACATTTTGGTCCTTAATCCACTTCTTTACCACTCGAGCGGTATGTATTGGGGCATTATCATGTTGAAATGTCCAAGGTAATGCCCCAAAAATGTTAGAAAAGTGGGGAAATGCTTTTTGGAGCAACTCCCTGTAGCGTGTGGCATTCATCTTAGTTGAAACGAATTGAAGTTCGAATGCCCCATAGTAGGAGATGGCACCCCACACCATTACACCCCCCTCACGGCTATGGTGACGGGTTAAATAGTGTTCATCCTTTCTTACGTCATGGAAGTAGTAATTAAAACCATCTGGTCCATCCAAATTGAAGCGTTTTTCAACAGAAAAAACGATTTGGTACCATTCCCTATTCCATGTCATGTGCCTCTGACCAAAAAGAGAGCGAGCATGCTTACGAACGGCGGTAAGCGGTGGTTTTTTTTTTTTTTTCAATTTCAATCTCTTTAGATGCTTTGCTTTGCGTATCACTCGCCGTACGGTAGCTATACTTGCAATTACTCCCAAATTTTGTCGAATTTTGACAGCAGAACACATTGAGTTTAAGGCTTCTCGGAGAATTCTTCGCTCTTCGCAAGCCGTAAGTGCTTTCCTAGCGGGCTTTTTCATATTTTTTCCATAATTTGATGGATTTCTCAGAAAATGAGAGACAACAGTCTGACTTCTAGAGACTTTTTCTGCTATCTGCCTGGTTGTAAGATTGCTATCTCGATAGGCCAGTATTTTGCCTTTTTCCTCCGAAGTTAGTGATGCACCACGACCCATTTTATATTTATTTAATAGAAAATTTCGAGAAACAACACAATGCACCTTTCAACTTACAGAGCTAATCACTAACTAAAATTACAGCCTCTGAGTCAATTCTGGTGATCGCCTAAAAAGCACTTTTTGTTGGCATAAGCAAAGCAAAATAGGAATAGATCCTAACTGTACAATTTTTGCAGCTAACTCTTATCTCTTAAATTAGTCCAATATTCCACTTTAAAAACAACAACAAAGATTATGGCAATAGCCTTTTGCATAAAAGAGAAAATCAAAGTGTAAAAGACAAAACATTGTTGAGTCTATTTGATTGATCGGCAGTGTAAGTCAACAATAGATAAAGCTCTTGATCCTCATAACTTTTCCATTCCTTCGTGGAATAGAAGGGGTAGAGTTTTATTTGGATGATCTCATAGTAGTAGCAGAAAACTCAGAAGGGCTTGCCAAAATTCTTCGAGAGGTATTCCAAAGACTAGGGAAGTATGGTTTGCGACTACGAAAAGAGAAGTGCATGTTCGACGTTCCTTCAGTTACCATTTTAGGGTTTCGAATCGATGCTGAAGGCATTCACCCGCTAACAGAAAAAATTGAGGTTATTCAGAACACCCTAGCTCTAAAGAATAAAGTTGAACTTCAGGCTATTCTCGGACTTTTAAACTTCTACCATTCATTCCTTCTTGGGAAAGATACAGTAGCAGAGCCACTTCACAGACTTTTGGACGATTTCGTTTTATTCAAGGACTCTTTCAGATTCCGAAAGAAACTATGCCCAGATAGATAAGGAGGCTTTGGGTATTATTGCAAGCGTTAAAAAATTTCATGATTTCCTATATGGTCTACACTTCGAAATCTTTACGGACCATAAACCATTACTAGGATTGTTTTCTTCTTCCAAGCCTACTCCAAATACATTATCTCCAAGAATGCTATGCTGGAATATTTTCTTAAATACCTACAGTTATGACATTCTCGACAAACCTGGAAAAGACATCGCACATGCCGATGCGTTTAGCTGTTTGCCCGTCCAGCTTCCTAACACGTCTGAAGAAGAAGAAGTTGTGTTAATGATTGAAATGTTAGACAGTCCAATATTACAAGCCAGTGATATTTTGAAATGAACGAAAAAGGACAAAGTTCTTTCCCCTGTTTCACACTGGGCATTAAGGAGTTGGCCAAACTCAGTCAATCTAGAGTTCAAACTATTTTTCAACAGGAAGGATGACATCTCCTACATTAAAGGTTGTTTAGTATGGGGTCAACGAGTAGTGATTCCAAAGGTTCACCAATCAGCAGTTCTGACTGCTCTCCACGCAAACTACCCCGGGATAGTCCGCATGAAGGCTCTAGCGAGGAGTTACGTATGGTGGCGAAAAATTGACGAGAACATCGAACAGACCGTAAAGCAATGTTCTACGTGCCAACAAAAGCGGGCAGATAATTCTACAGTGACTGGTTATACTTGGGAAGGAAGGCCCGTTTAAAGGGAACGTATTCTTTTTGGGAGTGGATTCATATTCTAAGTGATTGTAAGTTCACCAAGTCTCTGCCACATCATCCTCATGTGCGAGGCGGTTTTGAGACAACTCATGGTATTCTCGATATCATTGTTTCCGATAACGGAACAGCTTTTACTTCGTTTGAATTCAAAACATTCTGTTTCATTTCATTTGTTTTCAGCTCCATTTCATCCGTCTACTATCTGAAGAAAGTTACACACGGCGATATCAAATTGCGTCTGGCTATTCTTGCTGAATCAACATGTAACTACACATTCAGCTACCGGCCGATCTCCCTCTAAGTTACTCTTCAACCGGAGACCACAAACCTATTTCGATAAACTTCATCCAGATGCCATATCCGTACAAGCGGATTATTAAACTAAAATAAATAGTAAGGTGTATAAATAATTACCGTGTTATTATTTCTTTAATACACAAAAATAACTTTGTCCAGTGCTGTCCACCAGACCAAGATCAGAATATATTAATGCGATAAATCTGGAAAAAAATTTAGATTTTGAAAAATAAAAAATTATAAGTTAAAATTCGCGGGGTGGACCCGCTTACATTATAAATTTATTCGCGTATATGTATGCCCTGATCAAAAAAATTCACGAATAAATTCCTAATGTGAGCAGACCCTAAGGTTTGCAAATTATCATCATACGTCAGCTACAGCAAATTCACAACCTTACAGCAATAAAAAAATCAAGTGTTAGTCGGTCTCTACCGGTTAGTATTCCGTACTGTCATTTTAACTGTATTCTAATTTTGGTTTAAGTATGTGTATAATGATTATCCGCATTCGTTCTTATGTCGTAGATAGTATCTTTGCTGTTAAAATTTTTAATACAAAACACTCATTCGATTGTTTTCTAAAAATTGGGTTCTCTTTTTATTTGTTGTTTCTTTTACTTATACAACTAATAATATTTACAAAATATAAAATGTGATTTGTTCTTCGACATAAATATCATAACTTTAAGTTTAATTTACTTTTATCTTACGGGCTTGCAACGGTTCTTAGTGGATACTTACTTTTTTCAAATTTAATCAGCTCAAAAATAAAAATAAATTCACTATTCAACAACTAAGGAAAATCTACTTAATATACTACTTAAAATAATAAATGTTAAATTACATAAACAAGATCAAAATCACATACATACATATGTATGTACAATAAATAAAGAGAAAAATAGTGCCTGGAATTTGGTGAATTGGAAAATTGTTCACACACATTTACGAATGATTATTTTACTTATTCTATTGATTCATATTTTTCTCTCAACTAAATAGATTAGTTATCAATATTTAGTTTAGACTTTTTACTGTTTTATTGCTTTATTTCCACATTATTACTCTTATTCATCAAATCTATAAACTCTAATAGGTAAATATATATTTACATACTCGTATCTATATATACCATATTTGATATTTCCACACCTATGAAAGTATATTAGGTACTAAAAATAGTAAACGATATATATTTATAAATATAGACTCCTGTATTTTCTACAACTGCGCTACTACCTTTTCTCAAATTGCTACTTTTTTATGACTTTGCTTATTTTTTGTACAATTTAAATTTTAACAAAACCAAAGTTATTAAATTATAACACCAAAAAGATTGGCATAGAAAAATAGGGTTTCCACTTTAATTTTGCATTAAATCTCACAATCTGCTCACTTTTGTGCACCATCTGCTTTCTATACTGGTACAATACCTTTTTGTAAAGCTATTTTCAAATAGTCATTAAATTGAGTTGCAGGCTTATAAAACATTTCTTTAACTGACCAGTTTATATATTTTTTTTTTTTTTTTTCATATATATATTTTTGGTATAAAAAACTCGGAGTTTTATATAAACACTACTGATTTTTGTCATTGAAGCGAAAGAATTACGAAAGTTTGGGAGGTATTCTTTTTTTTTTAATTAATAGCAAAGTTCAAAATAGTTCCTATATCTAAAACATGAATTGTGTGCACCTTAACACCTTGAATCTGGATCATTATTGCTCGATCATGCGTATTTCAACAATGTATCTACACGTAGCCTAATGGACTAAATTATTTATAGCTTTGGAAAACTATACAACTACTTTACTTGCCTATTATGAAGTATTCAATATATGTATGTATACGCTACCCTAGGTCTACAAAACATACATGTTTGTTTCCGCGTAAAAATAGTTGATCATATACTCGTAACTTACTTAGGTATGCATTTTATTTCCCATCATAGAAAGAAAAACATAATATGTACGAGTGTTATATATATATATATAATATATAAAAATAAAACAGTTCGTATAATAAGGAATACTAGTAATTAAAACAACTAATCCAGTCTCACGTCAGCAATTGCCTAATCAGTCGTTTCAAAATTAATACTAAACTCGTATACCAGAAGGTTGTCATGAATGATAGACTAAATTTTTGAGCAGAACTGCGGCTGCTTCTTGCAGCACCTTCAATAATATGATTGTTATCAAGTTCGTGCAAAACTGGTAGTTCAAGTTCTGGAATTATTTCTGTGACAAATAAGCGTTTTGGCTTGCAACGACGTGGTTTGTTCCAAGTTTTTGTTACATTAATACTATATCCTTCGAGGTATTCCGAACCCTGTAAAAAATAATTATGTTACATTATTTATAGCTTGGCAATAACAAATTTAAAATTTTAATTATGGCACTATTTTACTATTTGAACGCGCAGGAAATGTTTGTAATTAAGTATAGGCGAAATAAGTTTAACGGTATTAAGAAAACAAATAAAGTGCACGACTGGGTCGTAAGTATTTGCACCTTATTTAACTGTAGAAATTTAGATTTTTTTTTTTATCCCTTAAAATTAAAAAAAGAAAAGTTTACAATTTTCCATGGTTTGGTATGCCATGACCATTTATATGCCTCTTTAAAAACTGTGGATATTCCGCGGATATAAATCTGATCAAATTTCAAATCTAAATGATTTGCAAATAAACGGCATAATCATAAGTAGGTACAAGTATGTGCTCCTCAGTTCTACACTTTATTTAGGTGTTTACCTACATTACATACACATTTGAGGAAAAAGCGAGTTTAATTTTTTACTTTTCGTTATTACCAATACAAAATTTGTTACAACCACCTACAATTTAAACTCAAACTCAGCTAGTGCTTTGACGTTTGTCGAGAGCGGACGTGTTTTTCCTAAGTCGTGGGGTGCGAACTTTTGTTTAAATTTAACGTTTCTCTCAGTAAATTACATAAAACATAATGAATTGTTTAGTCTGCGAAGAAAAAATAGATCGGAGTAATAAATCCAAAATTACTTGTGCGGATTGTTCTCATATTTTCCACTGTTCTTGTGTGAATATTGAAACTTCAGACATTGAATACTTGAACTCAAATAACATTAAATATCGATGTAACAAGTGCAGTGCTCTCCAACAACAAATTATGCTGCCGCCTAACACAGTTGCTTCAGATCAACACCAACCAAATAGAGAACACCAAAAATCCGCGAAACAACTCAAATCTATGGACAAGCAACACAATTCAACAAAGCAACTGCCACAAAAAAGCAAACAACTATCGTTACCACCTCGAACCGTAAAATTGTGTTCGAAAGAATCGCAACGGCCGATCGAACCTTCATCAAACCAATCGCCACAAGCACAGCATTCCGATTCGATCACTCTTCAATTACTCTACGAGGAGATTATAAGTGTAAAGAAAATTAACACAGAATTTCTGTCATCTCTACAAGAGCTGAGAGAGGAAAATGTTGAACTGAGGCGAAAGGTAATCGGTTTGGAAAATAAACTGAACTGGAGGGAACAAAAACTTCTAGAGACTGCAGTTGAAGTTGTGGGTATTCCCCATATAAACAGCAACAACGCAACTGCGTGTGTGCAAAAACTTTTTAATGAAGCTTTGGACGTGAATGTCTCCACCGAGGAAATTCAAAAAATATACATTGAAACTACAAAGAAATCAAACACGAATTCCAACGGAAATATTGTTTATGTTCAATTCTCTTCGCGTGCAGTCAAAGAGAGGTTAATGTCGAGGAAAAAAACAGAGAAGGAGAAATTAAATGCTTCGTTATTTGCCGGTAGTAAAAACAGTAGAATTTATATAAATAATTCATTGAGCAGATTCAATAGAGCATTATACATAGCTGCAAAAAAATTTAAAATAGAGCATAAGTTTAAGTATTTGTGGTTTAAAAATGGTCAATTATTGCTAAGAAAAGTTGAAAACGGTGACAATATAAATAGTATAAATAATATAAATTAGTTTTAAGAATATGCTAAATACAGTAAATAATCTTGATCTTATAAACAACAATCTCACCGTACCATCCATTCAAAATAACACAGATATAATTTTCCAAACTAATTTTAATAATCTTAATTTTATTTGTATTGTTCACCAAAATATACGTAGTTTGCGGCGTAATTTCGATATTCTGTCTTGTAACCTTGAAACCTTTACATGTATGCCCGACTTTATTTTCGTCTGAAATATGGATTTTTTCTTATGAAGTTGGAGATTATAGTTTGCCAAACTACACATTTTATGCTTGTCCTAATGATTCGTATTCTTCAGGTGGAGTTGGTGTCTTTGTGCGTAATGTTTATGAGTGCGATTTCAATAGTTTTAGTCTGACCTCTGCAGATATTATTAAAATTTTCAGTTTGCTTATGTAATGAAAAATACAATTTTGTTTGCGTTTATAGGTTTCACTCAAAATCAAATGAAGAGTTTATTGAAGAATTTTCTGTTTCTCTAAATAATGAGCGTGCACCTAATCTTTTGATTTTGGGTGACATGAATATAGATCTCTCAAATAATGCCTTTCTATTTATATAATGTAATGTTGTCTCAAAATGGGATTACATCCCTTATTAACGAACCTACAAGGCCTGTTGCAGGCACCTGCCTTGATCACGTTTTTTGTCGTTTCTCAAGTATATCTCAGAATGATTGTCAAGGTATTGTCTTTGATCTGGGTATTACAGATCATTGCATGACGGGTATACTTTTAAAAACTTTAAAAAACACATTGCAAAATAAATCTGTATCTGATCACCGGGCGACTAAAATTGATTTTTCCAAATTAAATCATGAACTACTTTATGCTGATTGGTAAGAAATATACGCTGAGGAAAACCCCTCCAGGGCGTATCACTTATTTTCTGAAAAGTTTAAAGGTTATATCAGTAGTTCAACCTATACTATCCATAAGAACATAAAATCAAAATTAAAACCATGGATAAATAATCGTCTTCTCAAAAAAATTAAGGTCAAGAACAACTAGTGTAATAAATGTCACAAGCATCCGCACAATAGAAATTTAAAATTACGTTTCAAAAAAATGTGTAAAGAAGTTAACAATGAGATCAAATTATGTAGAGACAATTATTACCATAATAAAATAAAAAGTTCGGTAGGCAATTCCAGAAAGGAGTGGGAAGTTATTAACAACATGTTAAATAGAAAAGTTAAAAACAATTCTAAAAATATATCACTTAAAGTAGATAGTAAAGATGTTACAGATCCTGTAGAAATAGCTAATCTTTTCAATGAACACTTCGCAACAGTTGGTAAAAACACACCTACTAGTAGTTGTACTTTACCTTGCAGCTGCTGCACAGATCTTGGTGTTTTAAGCAGAGCCTTTAGTAGGAATAGCTTTTATTTCGAATCTTTTTCTGGTCTAGAAATTTTGAAAACAATAAACTCTCTCAAAAATACTAACTGACAAAAAAGATCGAAATAACTATAGGCCAATCTCATTATTACCCTCAATAGCAAAAGTCTTTGAAAAAATCATTAAAACTAGGATTTTGCAATTTTTGTTAAATCAAGATTTTTTTAGTCCCCTACAATATGGTTTTCGATCAGGGTTATCAACAGAAGATGCTCTGTTGGATTTTTGTTCCTTTATACAAAAAGGTCTTGATAAGAAAAAATGTTGTGGTGCACTTTTCGTTGACATATCCAAAGCGTTCGATATGGTTAAACATAGCATTCTTTTAAAAAAAACTGTATAACTCTGGTTTTTGAGGTTGTATTTATAATTGGTTTGTTTCTCATCTGAGTAATCGAACTCAAAAAGTTAATGTGAATAATGTTCTAAGCGACTCGGAGGATGTTAGTTTGGGTGTACCTCAGGGATCAGTGCTTGGTCCTATTCTCTTTTTAATATACATTAATTCTCTTTTTGAACAACCATTTGTTGGGAATGTTAAGGCTTTCGCAGATGATCTTGCAATTGGATATGATTCTGAAAATCCAATAAATTTAGTTTCAGACATGAATTATGATGTCCATATACTAAGGTTGTGGTTTGCGGTTCATGAACTTTGTATAAGTAATAAGACTAAAGTCATGTTTTTTAGCCTTGACGCAAAGGAGTTGAGTAACATTGAAATTAGATTTCATTCACCTGTTTGTTTAAGATTCAAGTTGTTTAGCGAAAATTGCTTGAGACTAAGTTCTCAGACCCTTTTTAATCCAAATGCCGCATGTACCGAAAATTGCTTTGAAATTGAAGAGGTTAATTTCTTCAAATATTTAGGAGTAACAATCGATCAACAACTTAAATGGACCGAACAAATTTCGAATCTTAAACAGTATTTTCTTTCAACAATTCGGTGTCTATACAGTCTGAGAAAATTTTGTTCTAGCGCTTTATTAAAATCTGTATACTACGGGATATTTAATTCGAGGTTAGAATATGGTATATGTTGTTGGGGGGGTGCTTACCATAACAGATTGCAACAATTGCTAGTCCTGCAGAAGTGTGCCGTAAGAAAAATTTGCAATTCTACTCGTTTTGCTCATTCAATGGAATTTTTTCGTAAACTACAAATTTTGCCTGTACGACACCTTTTCTACTATAAGGTTTTAAAAATATTTTTTATACGAAGTGGTTATAGGCAAAGTTCCATTATTGGATCATATAACTTGAGAACCAATTCTAGTAATTTTCCATATTTACGTTTTCGGACTACATTTTATAGAAACTCCTACTCTGTAATATCACGCAAGTTATTCAATAAGCTTCCTGAAACAATACAAAACATTACGAATCTGTCTGTTTTTAAAAAGAATTAAGTCGTGGCTTCTTGTGTATGATATGAATGAAATCGAAATTTTGTTGCACAACTTTACTTGATATTAGATTTGTTTTCCTATCTGGCTGTTAATTAAATAATAATATATCTCTTATAATTGTTTTTGTAAAATATAACCTATTGTAAAACGCTATTTTTTCTTTTAGTCACCCCACTATGTAATTGCTAAATTTAATGTGGCATTTGCTCTATTTTTATAAAAAATAAAAGTGCCACTAACTATTCTCATAGATTTAAAAAAAACTGTTAATTTAGATTTAAGTTGAATGAATTCTGTAAATGAGAATAATGAATAAACATACATACATACATACATACAGTTACATTGAACACAATTCAACTAAATTCGTATCTCGCAGATTGTTAGGCACTAGCCAGTGCAATCAGTTTGAAATTATGGCAAATAAATAAATAGAATTTAGTAATATGTTTTGGAACTTGGCTTCTAAAATTTAAATTCTAGTATTTCTTTCAAAATTGCGGTGGCACTAGTTGTCCGATTGAAACAAGCTTGGTGTTCAAAATCAGTTCGAAGTTATAGCATAAAGAGATATCATGAGTAGAGTTTTTTTCTTTTTAAATTGCCCCCGTTGGCAACTACATCCAATTAAATCTGTTGTCAACATGATCAGTGCAAATACTACCATCAGATGTACCTCACAATTGCTTAGTGTGATACATGCAAATAAAAAAACCAGTGAACCCTCTTCTGCTAATATACTTTATTTAGACGTGTTTGTCTTCACCAAGGCAGACTGTCTTACATAATCGAATTATTTACATTAGTGGGCGATCGTTCGATCAGATCTATAAACATATTGTAACATGGGAGCTAGGGCTCGAGTAGATAAAACGATATTCTGTAAATTATTTCTTTATTTTCTAGTCTATAGAACAATACAAGTTCACACTATACTATTCTTCGCAAACTCCTTCCTTACAAGGTCTCTTTCTTCTCAAATCACTTTATCTCCTTTCAGTTACTTAATTCACAAATCCAAACTAATTACTTCTTCTTATTAACTCTCAACTTTCAATTTATCGCAAAATTACTACTTCGGCTGTTATCACTTTTCCAATCTCCTCGTGCGGTTCAGATCCAACTGCCCGGTCTCGATCGCCATTTGTCCTTATATAGCAGAAGTTTCTGATAGCCAGAAACTTCTAGCAAATTCTTCGACCACTGGAAGCAAGAAAATTCTGATGTAATAATTCCAAGATGACAATCATTTCTTGCAGTTATAATTCTCTCTTATCCGTGACGTCGTCTTAGACATCATCCATCTCTTATCGTGTACACGATCTGTGGCGACTAATTGCAGACACGAACCTCGAATGAAAAGACACTTCGGAACAAAATTGTGCCAGAATGAAAAGACACTTCGGAACAAAATTATGCCAGAATGAAAAGACACTTCGAAATTTGTTGCATTATGCTACATTATGTTACAATATAATACATCTGTTGTATGTATTATATTGTAACATAATGGTGTGGTTCTCAGCGAAGTACATAATACATACATGGGAATATGAATTGTACATAAATGATTTTTTATAACTACATAAGTGTTAACATTTTTCTTTTCTTTGCCAAGAGGGTGAAAATCTTCTAAAGACACCATAAGGCCCGACCGCGCGTGCTTATGGTAGAGTGAGATTTGTACTCACTAAAAAGCACCTCTCTGCAAGATTAATACTACAACTAACCCGACGCTTATCCAGCAGTTTTATTTTCGCTTACGAAACTTTTTTTTTGGAAAAAGATGTTCGTATGTAATTAAAAAGAAGTGCTACATTCTTTTAGCAGATCAAATTCCAATGAAAGTTCCTGCGGTTTTGACGACCAGCATATACTATGACGCGAGGTCAAAAGGTTTTGTCCTTTGCAGACGACGAATTGAATTGTTCGCGTCGAGTAGTTGAATGACGGTACGGCTACAATGGCCGTAAACACGATCTTTGTGTTTACGAGCAAATTTTGTTATCTGTTCGACGATGCAGGGAATTCCCAGACCCCGATGAATATCTTCGTTACGTACGTACCACAATGCGCTAACGATCGTTCTAAGAACTTTATTTTCAAAAGTTTGTAGGATGTTTCTACGAGTATTGCTTTCCTCGTGCAACCCCATAGTTGTAGACCATATGTCCACACTGGCTTTAGCACTTGCTTATGGATAAGCAGATTCTTATGTAGGCTCAACTTTGAATGTTTTCAAAGTTTCTGTTTTTTTTTTACGTGCGATTTCCATTTAAGCTTAATATCTAGAGTATTCCTAGATATTTTGCTTCGTTCGCGTACGGTATTTGAGTGTAAATATAGGGGTATTCTATCCACTTTTTTCTAGGTAAAGTTGACGTGAGTAGATTTGCTTTCTTTCAACACAACACGCCAAGAATTCGTCCAAGCGTGGACTTTAGTAATAGCATGTTGCAGCTTTTCAGTTGCTGCTTCAATTGTATCGCCCGTTGTCAGTATCGCCGCGTCGTCCGCAAACGCGGTGACGACGGGATATCACGCGTGTAGAGTACATATAGAAGCGACCCAAGGAAACTCTCTTGTGGGACTCAGGCAGCAAACTCCTTGAAGTCAGAGGTACGATCGTAAGATTAGAAAGTGTTGCCGTGGCAGTAGTAGTTGCAATTTATACTCCAAGACTTCGTGCCAAACCTTATCGAAAGCTTGTGAGACGTCAAGAAAAATATATTACAACAAATCTTTTTTTCTTCGAGGGTTTTCTCAATCACGTCAATAATTTTGTGGAATTGGTCGATTGTAGAATGTTTGATTCTAAATCCAAACTGATTTCTCATTCATTCTCCCCACCCCCTCCAACTATTCCCCCGGGCTGGATTAAGGTGTTATACGACCCGTGCCGAGAATCAACTTGGCTGAGAGAACGCCCAAAATAGCTCAGTCGCGAACGGAGTATTCGGAGGTCAGGCATCCTCCAAATTAGCCCTGCCTTATCTGCATACAGGGGGTGAATGCAGATGGACAGTTCTTCCCCCTTACTCGTGGGACTCAACATGAACAACAACAACAATAAAAATACAACAAAACAAAACTTAACGGAAGAGGACCAAAACCGTCTCCTAAATCCGCCTGACTCTTGTGCAGAAAGCAATGCTACGATTGACGATGGTATCGGAAACCTGCTTCTCGATGACAGTGACAGATATTCCGTAGCTAGCTCGGTACTCCCAGGATTGTCAGCCAGCTCAAGACGAAAATTGTAAACTGACGATTAGGAGACTGGGTACAATGACATGGAACGAACTAAATGACAAAAACAAAAAAAGGCTACTCAATGCACATGCATACCTGAAGGAGATGCTCGGACCAGATTACAGCCGATGGCTTGCCCTCCGGTTAACGCAGTTCCCGCGGTATGAATGAGCAAGGAAGATTCGATGGGGCCGCCGACCTCTTTGATCGGTGAAATCTGATCCAGTACAAGACAAGACTGGGGCAGAAGGTCTGTCTAATCCAGCCGAGAGTATACCAATTCCATCACCCAGACGTTGCATCAAGCCTTTAGCTCGTACGGGTCTGGTGAAAGATTAAGTATCTCTGGGAGCCGAGAAGAAGGATTCATCATCCTCGAGCATCTAAAGCCATAGCTCATCATGTGAGAGGGTGATGGGGAATTCATCTCAGGCAGGAAAAGACAGACCACAAGCCCCAAAAACGAGACGGACGCAACTAGGGGCCAAAGGACAGCCGAAGTCAACGAAGAAGCTACTAAGCTCGACCAGACACTGCAACAAGTCTTTAACTTGTACAGGTCTGGGGGAAGGTGAGGTAGTTTCCCAGGCAGCTCATCATGCGAAATGAGTACGGAGACTGCTTACCGGCCAGACGGAGGTAATCCCGAAACCCCGACAACGACATGCGAGATTGAAGGACTTACGAACCAAACCGGGGATTCTCTGAACTCGTCGTATAGACCATGCTTCAAGTCTTTAACTTGTACGGGTCTAGAAATTAGGGAGGAAGTTCATCGGAGAGTGGAACCCAAATCCAACGAACATCCTGAGCCGTAGCTCATCATGCAAGGACGATGTGATAACCTCTACCCCACTTGGGGAGGCTCATCCGGACGACTCCAAAACTATTAACGTACATATACGTACGTATACGCCGTCTCCTCAAACAAAAAGGGCAGTGAAGAGAGCTAAGACCTCCTTAGTCGTTGTAAAAGGCCTTCAGGTTGCGATAGTAGATTTCGGTAACCCAGAGCGCAACCTGACTAATGATCAGTGGAGACTCTTAGAGATAAGAATTCTCGATGGTGTGAATGATGCTATCCTGAAATGCGCAGCTTCAATCCCACATTTCGGACAGCTAACCACCGTAAGGGGATTCAAAGTGATGGCATGTGAAGATGAGTTCACTCTCACTTGGCTAAAGGAATTCATCGGAAAAACGGAAGCCCAATGGCCGAACGAAGAACTTCGATTAATCGAACGGCAGGAGTTAGTAAACCTAACCAGACCCAAAGGGCGTCTACTCGTACCGGGTCCATACATCCCAAAAGACAGACTGGAGAGAAACCTTCAGCATCTCAATACGAAATGCTTAGCCGTAACTGGGAAGTTTTGGAGATGGGTGAACATACGGAGGAAGGAACGGAGGTTGTCTTACTGCTCAACCACCGTTCAATGCCATTATTGCGAGCCATAAACTATAAGGTCCGTATCGGTATAACCCGATGCAAAATTAGGCCGATCGCGGGGACAGCTGGCACTAAAGGAAAAAAAGAGGTAGGTGGTGTTAAAAATTTAAATTAATTTTTAATTTAATTTAATTCACTTTTATTTTAAGAAAATATTTTACATTGGTTATATCTTTCCGCGAAGCCTTATAAAGGCTTTTCTGCAGAAGATCGAGTTTCAAAAACTTGTAATGAATTTTAGATAGCAAGCTTAGTTTAACAACATTTCTACATTTCATTAATTAAAAGAAAGAAACAATTAACTGATGTTTACAAAAAACAGTTTTATGGAAGTGGATTTGAAAATTAGCTACGTATTTGAATTTGTGTTGAGAAAAAAGTTCTTTGTGTTTTTTTTCCTAGTTTTTATATTTGTAATATTTTTTAGTTCTTGTGGAATTGTATTGAGGACCTCTGGTACACTGCATTTCAGCTGCCTTCTCCCGTAGTTATTGCAGAAACGGGGCTCTTGAAGCATACCTTGTGCCCGCCTTCTGGTGTTGATCCCATGTTGAATTGGTGTTATGAACCGAGTGTCGTCATAGTACTCCAGTATAAGGGTCATCTTAAAAATATCTTCTACTGGAAGAACTTTAAAGCGTTCTTGTTCAAGAGCATTTCGCCGATTATCTGCACTTATCTTTTTCAATGCGGTGTTTTGTAGTTTTTTTACTTTTTCTATGTGTATTTTAGAAGCATTACCCCATGCAAGTATTCCATACCTCAACTTCGATTCCACTAGGGCATAGTATACTTGTCTCAACACGGACGTTGTGGCATGGAACTTTAGATGGGTAAGTGCATATAAAGCGTTTTTAAGGCTCATGCGCAACTCATTGATATGCGTGTCCCACAGAAAATTGCTGTCAATGATTACTCCCAGATATTTGTAGCTCTCCACTATCTCAATCGGACAGCTAGTTGAGCTACTGCAGGAATCATTTCTAAAAAGAATTTGTTGTTGAGTAGCCTTGAACTGCGGACTTCGTATGTGCATCATTTTTATTTTTAATGCGTTGATCGTTAGACCGTGATCATGACACCATTTTACCGCATTATCGAATTCCTCTTGCATAATTGCTGTTGCCGTATCCAAAGATCTGTGGCGCACCACTATCGCCGTATCGTCTGCATACGAAAATGGTATGGCCTGCTTGAATACTCGTAGCAGCTCGTTGGTATATAAAATGAAAAGTATTGGACCCAATTTTGATCCTTGAGGGACTCCATATTGCACGCATTCCTTTTGACTATATGTCTGGTTGATTTTTAAACAGAAATGTCTGTTGCTCAAGTATTCTTTTAGCCAATCTGCCATCATACCTCTTATGCCAATGTTTTCCAGTACTTCTATTAGCTTATTATGGTTCAGTGTGTCAAAAGCCTTACTGAAATCCACGAACAGCGCTAGTATATGGTAGCTTTTGTTTAGACTTTCGTTGATACAATTGGCAAATTCCCCTAACAGTTTACCAGTACTTTTATTTTTCTGAAAGCCGTACTGGCTTGGGTTTATGAGGGAATTTTTGGCGATGAAATCTTGAAGCCTCTTTGTTACGACCTCTTCAAGACACTTTTCAACTATCGGCAATATTGATATAGGTCTGTAATTGTTGAGCTCACTTTTGGTACCTCCTTTATATATTGGCCTAATAACAGCGGTTTTCAAAGTTGCAGGGATTTTTGCTTGGTTTATGCTAAGATTCACGAATTTGCATAATATTGGTGACTTGCTATCGCTGAGCGAAAGAATTATTATTCGTATTTCCGAGAAACTTGTTTCTTGTACGAATACTGATCTGGCTAATCTTGAACTTGTATGTGTCGATGTAACGGCATCGCATTGATGGATAATGTTTTTTATCTGAGTGCCAAAATTGTCTGCAAATGCACTAGCGAGCTTATTCAGACACATTTTGCCAGAGAAGTTCTTTGTTACAGTTTCATCAACTCCAGGCTTTTTCCTTCCCAGTATTTCGTTTATAAGACTCCATGTTTTACGCGGGACAGATCTGATTTGGCTGAACTTGGTTTTATAGAAAAAGGATTTTTGAGCCATTATTTCCTTGTTTAATTTGTTCCTGAAAGTCTTATAGTCCAGTTCGTAAGATTTGTTCAGTCTGTTGTTTTTCCATCTTCTGTAAAGTTCGTCTCTTCTTTTACATTTGTCGATTAATTCAGTAGACATCCATGGGTTAAACTTTCTTCTACTTTTCATTTGTTTGTTAGATGTAGCTCCATCATAAATATATGTAATTTTATCATGAAGTTTCTGATAAAGTGATACAGCATCACTTTCATTAATGACTTCATCCCAATTTGTTTTTGCAATTAATTCGTTAACCTTTATGTTAGATATATAGGACAAGCTGACTGTATTTTCTTTAACAGCAGATTTATGACTTGGTGGGAAGTATATGATTGGGTAATGATCAGTAATACAGCTCTCAATTGCAGCTGAATTAATTTGGTTATTCATATCATTGGTTAAGATGTGGTCAATCGTTGTTTTGGATCCTGTGTTCGGGTCTACCCTGGTATACTCAGTTATCACGTTAATCAACCCCTGTGACGCCAGCATCTCCAGATATTCTTTTACACCATATAAATCCAAATCATTCACATTGATGTTCATATCACCCATTACCATAATCTCGTCCATTTTTCCCAGTTGTCCAACGTTGTTTCCGAATTCTGCAATAAACGCTTTTCGGCTATAACCTGGTGGTCTGTATATCCCTATTACATACTTATACTTATTATCTTCTTTAATTTGAATTTGTATATTTTCATACGACACACTTTCAGAAGTTAATCGTACATATTGTATGGCTTTACGTATTAACATCAGGATTCCACCTCCTCGACGTTTATCTCTATTCAGAAACTCCGCTTGGAAACCATCTATACTGTAATGTCCTTTTTCTTCTTCATCTATATTAGTTTCAACTAATATTATAATTTTTAACATATTGATGAAGTGTCTAACGTTAAGGCAAAAATCATTCCAATTCTTTCGCAATGATCTTATGTTAAAACTAAGGCAGCAACATTTGTCTTTTAATTCATTTGATTTGATGCCGCTAAAACCACTAATTACCCTACAATTTAAATCAACAAATACTTCATTCGACTCCATTTTGGTATAAAGAGTTTTGTGTTTCTTTTTGTTTACACACAATGCAGTTATTGAGTGCGAGTAATTTTGCTCACATCGGCAACAGTACTTATAAGAATTGGCTGCGTACTCTCATTCCGCCTAGCAAGTATTCCTCCCGCACTCTCCCACAGAAATCTCCAGTTTTCCTGTATCGCTCTCTCCTTTGCCATCCACATTAAGTGTTTATTGTGCTTTGTCAGCTGATTGTTAATGTAAACCGTAGCATCAGGCAAAGCTGCACTCACGCTGTTTGTTTTTTGCATGACAGTTTTCAGTTTTATGGAGCGAGTGGAGCGCGCTTGTCTCATAAACTGCATTTTCTTTATGCTGGACGCAAATGTTGCAATTATCGTCGATTTTTCGGGTTTTTTGATTTTGTTCGGTATATGTCGGTGTCGTTGATCTCACAGTTAACTGTTTTCCCTATTCCCTTTACTACCTCTATCAAGTTTTCTTGTGGAGTAGGGGGAACATTTTTAATGTCAATATTGTTTTTGATCATTTGTTGCTCAAGTGTGTTGATCTGTGTTTGCAAATTTTCAATTATGACATCTTTTCTTTTGTTGGTTTCTTTCATGTCATTTAGTTCTTTTATGATGTTGTCCATAAGGTCATTGTTTTTTCTCATGTTTGTGTTCAGTTCTTCGTACTTAGCGGCAAGGAAATCACAGCTTGCTGCAATTTCTTTAACTTCCCCTCTCAGAAGACGGATTTCCGCTATAACAGCTGAGTTGTTGTCAGTTGGGATGGTGTTAGTTGGATGACCGGGGCTGCTGAGTTCACGGATTCTTTTGGACGGTTGTTCCTTCGTTGCCTGGGGAACAGGTAGTACCACATTGCTGGCTGCAGCTGTATATTGGACATCTCCACAGTTCCGGCATGTTTGGCACTTCCATGTATCCCTTCTCGTGCCCATGGTTCTCCACGACTTTTCGGTGACCGTACTGCAATCAAAGTGGAGCTTTCGCTTGCACGACGAACACACAGCAAAATCGCCTTCGACGGGAAGGTGTTCACCGCAATAACCGCACACATACATTATTACAGGGGAATTCAAGTTTAAAAAAAGACTGCTTTATATTGTAGCATAATAATAACTACGCTCCTATGTCTATGCAGCAAATTCCGAAGTGACTTTCCATTCTGGCAGAATTTTGGTTCAAACTGTCCTTTCATTCGAGGTTCGTGTCTGGGACGAAGTCTCCACAGCTCATGTCAACGAAAGAGACGAATAATATTAGGGATAAAAGGGAATTATAACTGCAAGAATTATTTCTCTTGTTCCAGTGGTCGAAGAATTTGCTAGAAGTTTCTGGCTATCAGAAACTTCTGCTATATAAGGACAGATGGCGATCAAAAAAAGACACAGTTGGTTTAGAACCGTGGCGAAGAGATTGGAAAAGTGATAATGGGCGAAGTGGTAATTTGGTGATAAATTGAAAGTTGAGAGTGAACAAGAAAAAGTAATTAGTTTGGATTTGTGAATTAAGTAATTGAAAGGAGATAAAGTGATTTGAGAGGAAAGAGACCTTGTAAGAAAAGAATTTGCGAAGAATAGTATAGTGTGAACTTGAGTTGTTCTATAGAGTAGAAAATACAGAAATAATTTCACAGAATAATTGTTTTATCTACTCGAGCCGTAGCTCGCATATTGCAATATGAAAAATTGAAAATAAAGGACAAATATATACTCTCTTGTTTTAGCAACACTTATTTTAATAAAAGTCACTGTCTTTGGATTGTTTGCTTATTACTTTGGAATATATTAAACTTTGAAAATAGGCAATCAGATTACTAATTCCTAGAGCGATTAAAAAAACACGTCCAGTCACACTAAGCTTACTCTTTCGAGTGCAAATAAATCTTCACCACAGTAAATCTGCCAGCGCAAACCTCGTCTACCTAATGGGAGTTAGACACATAGACATCGCCCTTATACAAGAACCCTGGGTATCAGGAGGCAAAATTATGGGTCTAGATGCCAAAGATCTGGTATTGTATAAAACGACAGAGGTAAACCCATATAAAAAATATTGTAATATGCTGGCTACGGCTCGAGTAGATAAAACGATATTCTGTGAAATTTATTTCTTTATTTTCTAGTCTATAGAACAATTCAAGTTCACACTATACTATTCTTTGCAAATTCTTTTCTTACAAGGTCTCTTTCCTCTCAAATCACTTTATCTCCTTTCAATTACTTAATTCACAAATCCAAACTAATTACTTTTTCTTGTTTACTCTCAACTTTCAATTTATCACCAAATTACAACTTCGCCCATTATCACTTTTCCAATCTCTTCGCCACGGTTCTAAACCAACTGTGTTTTTTTTGATCGCCATCTGTCCTTATATAGCAGAAGTTTCTGATAGCCAGAAACTTCTAGCAAATTCTTCGACCACTGGAACAAGAGAAATAATTCTTGCAGTTATAATTCCCTTTTATCCCTAATATTATTCGTCTCTTTCGTTGACATGAGCTGTGGAGACTTCGTCCCCGACACGAACCTCGAATGAAGGACAGTTTGAACCAAAATTCTGCCAGAATGGAAAGTCACTTCGGAATTTGTTGCATAGACATAGGCGCGTAGTTATTATTATGCTACACTGCCCCCCTCTTAGACGTGTTCGTCCCGAACAAGTGCATCCTCATTTCGGCCATTGTATCGACTCAGTCGGTCCACATGAACCACTTTCATTTTGGCCCTTGGTCCTCGCTGGATGCGGTAGACAACATCGTTGATGCGGGTTACTATTCTGTAGGGACCTTCCCAGTTCCGCTGTAACTTAGGTGATTTCCCCTTTTGGCGATGGGGATTATACAGCCACACCAGATCTCCTTCCTGGAATCCTGACGTTGTTGCCTTGGCATCATACCTGGTCTTCATGCGGTCGCTCGTCATCTTAATCTGGCTTCTGGTCCTTTGGTGTATGTCCCTAAGCCTTTCCCTAAGGTCCGCCACGTACTCTTCTTCATTTCTGGGCTCATTGGTAGGAGATCCAAATTTCACCTCACTGGGTAAACGAGCTATTCCACCAAATAAGATTTCGAACGGCGTATGTCGAGTAGTGCTATGCACGGCACTTCTATAGGCCATCAAAAACAAGGGAATCTGCCGGTCCCAATCCCGTTGGTAGTCACCTACGACCTTCGAGAGATGTTCGTCCAAAGTCCTATTGAAACGCTCCACCATACCGTCCGACTGTGGATGAAGCGGGGTTGTCCTTGTCTTTTTGATTCCGAGTAGTTGACACATCTCTTGGAAGATTCTTGACTCGAAGTTCCGCCCTTGGTCAGAATGCAATTCCAAGGGCACACCGAATCTGCTAACCCAATTGTAGACGATCTGCTCCGCCACGGTTCTGCTTTCCTGGTTAGGGATCGGAAACGCTTCCGGCCACTTACTGAAGTAGTCCATCACTACGAGTATATACCGATTACCATTGTCGGTTTCCGGAAAGGGCCCTGCGATGTCAATGGCGATTCGTTCGAAAGGTGCTCCCACGTTGTATTGGTGCATCTTACCTCGAGTTTTGATTCTCGGACCCTTGCTAGCTGCACACACGTCGCATTTTCTGCACCAGTCTTCGATATCTTCCTTCGCTTTTAACCAATAAAAACGTTCTCGTACCTTTTCTAGCGTCTTATTCACTCCCAAGTGGCCTCCGGTCGCCCCGCCATGCATTTCCTGTAACACCTCCTTGACCCTCGTCCGCGGTACGACAAGCTGCATTACAAACGACTTTCCGTCGGAGGATTCCCATTTTCTTCTCAGAACACCTTCTTGGACATGGAGGGAGTCCCACTGCGCAAAATATGCCTTTAAGGTCGGGCTTCTGTGAGAGATGTCCTGATGATCCGGTTTCTCCATGTTCTCCTTCCAGGCCAGAATCGGCTCGATATCCGGGTCTTCCTTCTGAGCGTTCCGGATCTCATCTACGCTCCAGCCGGCGATAGGTTCGGCTCTCATTCTTTGGATGGAAACCAGCTCCCGTTCTTCCTGACGCGCACAATGTTTACAATCCGTTCTGCATGGTCTCCGGGACAGTGCATCCGCATTAGAGTGGAGTTTTCCTTTACGATGCTGTATTTCGTAGTCGTAGATTTGCAGCCTTTCGATCCATCTTGCGACCTGACCCTCAGGACTCTTGAACTGTAATAGCCATTTTAAGGCTGCATGGTCTGTGCGAAGAACGAACTTCCTCCCGTAGAGGTATTTGTGAAAATGCTTCGTAGCCAAGATCAAAGCTAGAAGTTCCCGCCTTGTCACGCAGTAGTTCCTTTCTGGCTTAGAGAGCACCTTGCTGAAGTACGCAACCACCTTCTCTTGGCCGTCATGCACCTGGGAGAGTACGGCTCCTACCCCGACATTACTAGCATCTGCATCCACAACGAACGTTTCCCCGGGAGTGGGGTAAGCCAGTATCGGGGCATCGCATAGCCGTTGTTTAAGTGCCTTGAAGCTCTTCTCGCACTCAATTGACCATTTGAATTGTTTTCCCTTTTCCGTCAACTGGTGCAGGTTCTTTGCGATCCCGGCAAAATCCTTCACGAACCGTCTGTAGTAGGTGGCTAGGCCCAGGAAGCTCCTTAGTTGGTGTTTGTCTTTGGGGAC
The DNA here is from genome assembly GCA_963082735.1 of Pocota personata. NCBI lineage: Eukaryota > Metazoa > Arthropoda > Insecta > Diptera > Syrphidae > Pocota > Pocota personata. The sequence continues at coordinate 87,492,266 of OY720431.1, forward strand.
TGGCCAGTTTTTCACCGCTTCGACCTTCTCCGGATCGGTTCTCACTCCTTTCGCTGAAATTATGTGTCCCAGGTACTTGACTTCCGCTCTAAACAGGGCGCACTTCTTGGGGTTGAGCTTCAGGTGGGCACTTCGAAGCCTTTGAAACACATCCCTTAGATTGTCTCGGTGTTGCGCAAACGTTTTTCCTACGACGATGACATCACCCAAGTATACCAAACAGGTTTTCCATGTTAACCCTTGCAGGACACATTCCATCAATCGCTCGAAAGTCGCCGGAGCATTGCACAGCCCGAATGGCATTACCGTGAATTGCCATAGCCCATTTCCTGTGGTGAAGGCGGTTTTCTCCCGGTCTTCTGGATGGATCTGTACCTGCCAGTAGCCACTCTTCAAGTCGAGAGTGGAAAACCATCGGGCTCCTGATAGTGTGTCTAGCGTGTCGTCAATCCGTGGCAGAGGATAGCTGTCTTTCTTGGTGACGTAATTGAGCTGCCGATAGTCCACGCAGAACCGCGTGCTGCCATCTTTCTTCTTTACCAGTACAACCGGTGATGCCCACGGACTTTTGGAACTTTCAATCAGACCTTCTTTCTCCATTGCCGACACCATCTCTGCAACTTCTGTCTGCTTTGCCAATGGAAGGCGCCTAGCAGGCTGACGAATTGGTCTAGTATCACCAGTGTCTATTCGATGTTGTACCAGGTGTGTTCGGCCGTATTCTCCGTCCTGTGAGGCAAATACATCAGCGTACTCATTGATAAGATTCTCTGCCATAGTTCGCTGCTCCTGATTCAGCTCACTGGACTGGAGAATCGTCTCTCTCGTTTCCGCTGTCCAAGGTGATGGGAGAGGTTTTGGAGCATCACGTTCAGATATTGTTGCGACGGCGGTAATCGGCGTGCATTTTCCAGTCAAATCCCCTCGCCTTAGTTTTACAGTGTGTGGTCTTGCGTTCAAAACCCTCACTGGAACCATGGTGTTCTTTGGTTCGACTAACGTCTTTCCCACGATGTAGTCTTGAGAATTCTTCTCTGGGTCTGGTTCTACTATGTAGAATCGGTGGCTCCCAAGATCACCTTCCAGCTTCGTCCAAATGATTGTCTCTGAAGACGGCGGCAAAACTTCGTCTTTGCTGATGACTGTCCTGAGAGTTACGGCATTCTCATTTCCGTACACCATCGGAATCTCCACATTTCGATACCTCAGTACTTGCATCCCGATGTCCAAGATTACTTCATTTGCTTTCATGAAGTCTACTCCGATGATGCACTCGTCGCATATATCTGCCACCAGAAACGCATGGGAGAACGTCAGTCCTGCCAGAGTAATCGTAAGACGAACTTCTCCAAATACCTTCGCCATTTCCCCTGTTGCAGTCTTCAGGCAGTAGCTGTTGGTGTTGTGCAGCCAGGAGCTTTTGACGATATCTCTTCTTACAATGGAGGCAGTGGCACCTGTGTCGATGGTGGCTACGCACTTCTTCTCGTTGATTAGTGCCTCCACTGTCAGGCTCTTGTTACCCCGTTTGGTTTGCGAAACTTGAATGGTGGTCCTGGGGGCCTCGATTCCAGTAACCAACTTCTGCCCCGCGAAGTTGGTCCTTACGCATTTCCCGACTGCTGGTTTTGGGAAGTCTGACTGACAGCCAGATGCTTCCTCTCTGCTTCTCCTACTTCCGTAATGTGAACAATTTCCTCGTCTAGGTGCACTTCTGCACTGCCGTTGTAGGTGTCCGGTTTGGTTGCAATTCCAGCAACGGATTTGACTTCCGCGAGCTCTGTCTTCATCCATGACGGCTGTTCTCTGGCATGAGCATTCCACGACGGACATTTCCCTGACACGGTGTATTCCCTGGTATGCTTGGTCCGCAGCCTTCATTGACAAAGCGAATGCCAATGCCTCGGGGAGTGTTCGCTTTTCAGCCATCCTTACAGCCATTTGCAGTTGTCTGTCCTCTATGGCCTGAATAAAAGCTTCCACCGCCATTTCGTTGATAAGCTCCTCACCGGCTTTAGGGTATGAAAGATGGGCTAGTCGCTCTATATCCGCTTGCAACTGTTGGAGCGTTTCCCCCCTTTTCTGGACTCGACTACGCAGCTGAACCCTGTACACCTGCTGCATGTGTTCATCCCCAAACCGCATCTCGATAGCCTGAACCAGAGAGTCGTAGTTCTGCTGTTTATCTTCCGGGATGGTCTGCAAGAGCTCCGCAGCTGGACCCCTTAGTGCAAGCGTGAGTGCAATAGACTTCTCTTCATCGTCCCAGCTATTGGTCATTGCGGCCGCTTCGAATTGCCTCTTATAAATTGGCCATGATGTTTGACCATCGAAGATAGGAGGCTGCATCTCCTTTCTTCTCAGACCGTCAGTGGAATATTCCCGTGCTTTCTGTCTCTTCACGTTGCTGAGCTCCTTAGCAAGATTTTCGACTTGCTTTTCTACTTTTTCAAACTGAGTCTCTATCTTCCCGAACTGAGTTTCATGTTTCTCAAAATTTTCATCGAATCTAGTTTCGACTTTTTCGAGTTGCGTCTCGACCTTCTCGATTTTCTCTTCGATCACTTCGAATTTGGATTCCAAGTTCTTGTTTTGCTCATCAAGTTTACTTTCCAGAGCATCTAGAGAATTCTTTTGTTCGTCTATAGCTTTCTTTTGTTCGTCCATTGCTTTCTTTTGTTCGTCCAGCTTAAGTTCTAGAGAATTCCTCTGGTCGTCCATTGCTTTCTTTTGTTCGTCCATCTTAAGTTCTAGAGAGTTCTTTTGGTCGTCCATTGCTTTCTTTTGGTCGTCCATTGCTTTCTTTTGGTCGTCCATTGCTTTCTTTTGTTCGTCCAGCTTAAGTTCTATAGAATTCCTTTGGTCTTCTATTGCTTTCTTTTGTTCGTCCATGACTAACTTAAGTTGCAGGAGCAGACTTGTTATACCCGGGTCGGCTGCTGTACTTGCTGGTTCCTCTTCCACGTCAAACTCTACGTCGTGCGGATTTTCACCTTCCTGCGTTACTGCTTCTTCCAGACGAATCAGCAGGGCATCTTTTCCCCCAGTTGTGTCGAGGTTCCGCTTACTGAGTTCTGCCTTTAGTTGAGTTATAGTTAGTTTTCCCAATTTGCGACCCATTTTGCGCAACTAATTAACTCAACACAGAAATCGTTTTTTTTTTTTTTTTTTTTTTGTGCAATTTCACACCACGGAAATAGTTATTCACAGAATAAGTTTTATCCCGCTTCTGACACCAATGTAATATGCTGGCTACGGCTCGAGTAGATAAAACGATATTCTGTGAAATTTATTTCTTTATTTTCTAGTCTATAGAACAATTCAAGTTCACACTATACTATTCTTTGCAAATTCTTTTCTTACAAGGTCTCTTTCCTCTCAAATCACTTTATCTCCTTTCAATAACTTAATTCACAAATCCAAACTAATTACTTTTTCTTGTTTACTCTCAACTTTCAATTTATCACCAAATTACAACTTCGCCCATTATCACTTTTCCAATCTCTTCGCCACGGTTCTAAACCAACTGTGTTTTTTATGATCGCCATCTGTCCTTATATAGCAGAAGTTTCTGATAGCCAGAAACTTCTAGCAAATTCTTCGACCACTGGAACAAGGGAAATAATTCTTGCAGTTATAATTCCCTTTTATCCCTAATATTATTCGTCTCTTTCGTTGACATGAGCTGTGGAGACTTCGTCCCCGACACGAACCTCGAATGAAGGACAGTTTGAACCAAAATTCTGCCAGAATGGAAAGTCACTTCGGAATTTGCTGCATAGACATAGGCGCGTAGTTATTATTATGCTACAATATAGAACATGTATCGTAGCTAGAAAACAAATAAAACTTTTCTTTCTATCTGCATACAGCGATTTTGACAATACAGTGGTTAAATATGAAAGGAAAGGTTTTCCTCCATTAATTATCTCATCTGTGTACATGTCATTTAATGCGACAGAGGTACCACCCCCTGAACTTACTGCATCACTCGTCAGTAAAATAGAGCAGAAAAAGTGGAATATACTGATGGGATGCGACGCGAACTCCCATCATTTCCAATAGGGCAGTAAAGACATCAACAAACGAGGTGAGTTGTTTTTCGAATTTTTAATCGAACATAACCTGTTAGTAGGTAACAAAGGTAATGAACCAACGTTTTTAGTTAAAAATAGACAAGAGGTTATTGACGTTACAGTCACTAGTAACTCCAAAAGTGTAGAAATAGAGGAATGGAATGTTCTGAAAGAAGAAACCTTCTCCGACCATAGGATGATAGAAATCACAGTCGTTCACAGACCTCAGAAGAGAATAGAGTATAAATCAAGTTGTGTGTCAGAGTGGCAATACCAAATCACCAGCGTGGTGCAGTGAAATTAGTGGTAGAAAGCCGCGTGGCAAGACCCGGTTCGACTCCTGGCCGGGGGAGTAAGACTTTTTTTTTTTTTTTTTTGTTTATTGGAGAATCACAACAAGTGATGAGTGGGACCGAACGGTCGGCGCTCCCAGTAGCGGGAGTTGCGGCCGCAGAAAATGTATCATCTGGCGAGGTGGCGGTATATTCAGGCCACCCAGTTGCAATGCCAGCTACAATTGAAGGTACGGCGAAAAGGAGGAGGAAGCCAAAACCTACTCCTAACTTGGGAAAGAGGCGTCCCACTCTATCAGCCCCAGCCGAAAAGCTGCCAGCTGAGGTGGCTGAGGGGGAGCGAGTGATGGACACTACGTTAGCAGCACATGGAGAAGAATTCCCATACGTCTCCGACGGTGGGGAAGGAAGATATACGGGGGCAAGCAACAGTTTCACTTCCTTCGTACAATCGGAAACGGACGACGAAGACGATGAGCTGGAGTGCCTTACCTCCAGTATAAGACAGCTCCAGCAAAAAGTATTGGTCATAAAAGCCAAGCAAATGGCAAGGCGGGAGAGGGAGAGACAGGCTGAGCTCCAGAGCTTTCATGAGCAACAGCAACAACAACAGCCACAGCAAAAGCAACAGCAACAACAGCAACAACAACCGCAACAACAAAATAAGGTGCAGCAACAGCCGCAGCAGCAGAAAAAGCAGCTGAAACAGCAACAGCAGCAGCAAAAACAGCAGCAACCGAAACAGCAACAACAACAGCAGCAGCCGAATCAGCAGCAGCAACAACAACAGCAGAACAAGCCAGGAAAGGTGCGAGTTCCGCCTATAAACACCTATAAGATGGAGTTCAAGGACACCATAGAACTGTGTAAGTCGGCCATAGGCGATAACTTTACAACAAAGTCCTAGACTACCAGGTTGTCACATGGGATAAAGTAAAGCGCAGCGAAAGCATGCGTTCGCTGCCAAAGGTTCGGGCATGCCGCGTCGAACTGCGATATGCAGCCTCGATGCGTGAAATGTGGAAAGAACCACAAGACGGAGGAATGTCCTCTAGGTAAGGAGGGAGTGGCAGATAAGAGCCAGCTCACATGTGTGCTATGCAAGAACTCAGGACACACCGCAAACTATCGGGGCTGTCCTGAGTTTCAAAGCATTAAATCAGCAAATCTGGTTCGTAAGCAGAAAAGTGCAGTGAAAGTCTCAAAAACCAACCGTGACTCCTCAAATTACCTACGCCCAAATGGCGTCAGGTAGGGGAACCACAGTACAGCAACAACCGAAGGTAGCTGCACAGGCCTCAGTGCCTAAGGCACCTGAAGCGCAAGGCGACTTGCTGACCATCTTGCCCTCTATCCAGGGGCAGATGGTACAGCTACAGCGCCAGTTACAAGAACAGGCGACCCGCGTGGACAGGATCTACGCGCTTCTGCCGAGCCTAACGCACTTTCAATCGTGATGGGTACGACCGCGACTGAAAATTCCTTGAAGATCCTAGCGGTGAATGTAAATTCATTGATTAGGATCGAACGAAAAGAATCGCTCTATAAGTTGCTCGACGACCAAAGCCCTGATGTGTGTCTGGTTAGCGAAACTAAGCTAACCCAGAAACGCAAGATACGGCATAAAAATTATAATATAGAAAGAAGAGACCGACCCAACTCCACTCAAGGAGGAGGTGTTGCGATCTTCATTCGTAAAAAACTTAGGTATAAGACCGTGTACAGTGGTGAAGTGCGAAGGTTCCAGGGGCTTGAAGCGTGTATTGTGTGCGTCCCTCTCCGTAGTGGAAAGAAGATGTACGTGGTCGCACTTTATGCTGCGGAAGCAGCTCAATCTTCTTTATTTATTTCAGAGCTCGAGAAATTGTTTCGATGTCTACGACTGGAGTCGGGGGAGAATTATTTCCTCATGGCCGGAGATCTAAACGCCAAACATAGAAATTGGGGAAATCACACACCAAATCCTAGAGGGAACTCACTATTCAATTGGTGGGGTCAACACAATGTCGAGTTTAGGCTCGATTTGAAGGCTACAGATAGTCCGTCGTTTCCCAGAAGCGGCTCATATCTGGATCTACTGCTGTTCGACGAACGGTTACATCTGACCGACGTTGACCGACGAACGATAAACTGTTTGCGCACGTTTGTGTATGACAGTGACCATTGCGAACTTAGTGCCGAAATAACGATTTCCAACGAAATTGCGGAATTGGAAGAGTTTGTTCAAAAGTACTCCTATAACTACAGTAGGACACGTTGGACTCGCTTCTCCCGAGATTTGACAAGAGCGCTCTCCTCGAACTCGCTCTACCCGCCGGTAAATAGGAATCTGTCAAACGAGGAGATTGACAGGTACCTTAAACAAATGGACGAGACAATCAAACGAACGATGGACAGCACGATACCTCGGTATCGACCAACCGAAAACGTGTTCCGCAATGCAACAATCGACGCACTGCACGTACAAAAAAGTAGACTGCTCACGAGACTAAAGAACTTGTATAGGCAGTTTACTGACAGACAAAACTCGGAGGTTAGGACGCTGAAATCGTTGATAAAGAACCTGCAAATACTAATTAGAGCAAATTATAGGCGGTCGGCTAATTTGCACTGGGGCAACAAGATTCTGGCTATCAAGTCTGATAACCCGAGTATGTTCCCTCAGATTAATAAAATATTTCGGAGGAACGATGTCAACGAACTTCCGTGTCTGAAAATTCCCCGAACAACGAACAATGAACGGTTACTTACAGCAGCAGGAATAGATCCATGGGACGCTGTCGATGATGACGACTTTTTTGTGATTGAAGATCCGCAAGAGAAGGTGGAGGCTATAGGATCTATTTTTGAGGATGTGTACAAGGTAAATGCTAGCATTCGCCCGAACCACGACCTGGAGAATAGAGTCCTTGGGCACAACTTCTACCTTCGAAATGATATAGAGCACTGGCGATCAGAGAATACTGGTTTTACCAGGTTCTATGACGAAAACTTGGCAAACAATGCCATCGCCAATGAAAGGGTTCATCCCCCGTACATATCGAAGGTAGAACTCCAAACGATCTTCGAATCATTGAGAAAGAAAAAATCAGTGGGAATCGATGGAATATCGAACATTGTGCTTCGACATCTTCCTCTAGGAGCGGTGGAAATTTACGCTACCCTGTTCAATAATGCACTGAATAATGCCTATTATCCGGAGCATTGGAAAACAGCAGTAGTACAGCCAATCCCCAAAAGGGGAAAGGACACCTCCAATCCGGCAAATCTCCGGTCGATAAGTCTCCTTCCGAATATCAGCAAAGTATTCGAAAAAGTGATCAATAGAGCCTTGATTAAGTGGGTTGAGGACAATAACATAGTTCCGGATAACCAATTCGGTTTCAAGGCGGGGCATGATACAATACATGCCGCGTCTAAACTGGTGTCGGATATCCAATGGAATAAAAGCAAGAACCAATGCACGGGTGCCTGCCTGATTGACTTGGAGAAGGCCTTCGATACCGTATGGTTGGAAGGGCTCTTTTACAAGTTGAGCAAGTTGGGCATAAGCAAACCACTGCTGTACATGTTGCTTAATATGCTTACCAGTAGAAAGTTCGTTGTGAAAAATGGCAATGTGACTTCTGCTGGGACGTTCGAAATTAAAAATGGCCTGCAACAGGGTGCGGTTAATTCACCGATACTTTTCAATATTTACACGGCTGATCTGATAGGATCTCTTCAGCACGCAATAGCGTACGCAGACGATTTGATTGCGTACAGATCAGGACCTAAGATCGACGTCATTGCAGCACTCTTGCAGAGTGACTTCGATAAGATTCAGCGATATTGCGACGACTGGAAGTTGAAGATCAACCTTCAGAAGTCGGAAACCATTCTATTCAGAACGCCGTTGTCTCTGGCCTCTAGGGATACCAGAAAGAATTGGCAAAAGTTCTCTATAATTGGACAGCACGGGCGTCCACTTGCGTGTCAAAACGTGGTCAGATACCTTGGACTTTGGCTAGACCAATATCTATATTTTAACAAACATGTAGATGTTGCTCTGGCCAGAGCCCGAACTGCCTTCGCCCTTACAAAGAGACTTTTTTATAGCAAGCAACTCAATGCAAGGGTAAAGGTAATCTGCTACACGGCCCTCATTCGGCCCATGCTCACATATGGATGTCCCGTGTGGTTCAACATAGGGGCAAGTAGGATGGAAAAGATTCGGGTGTTCGAGAGGGCCTGCCTTCGGGCTTGCCTTCACTTGTACAGAACACCAGAGTCTCAGTACATAAAATTCTATTCTAATGAGGTCCTATACAACAGAGCGAATCTGATACGAGTGGACAATTTCCTGATCAAGATGACTCGAAGGCACATTGCAAGAGCAATGACCTCGATGAATAACCTGATCTTCGGGGCTTATTACCCCAACTATACGTACCATGAGAAGGTGCGCCTTAACGGCTATGTTCCCCCAGAAGCATTCCTCTATTTCGATCAGACAGGACTGATCCAGGATAGGTCAGCGGTGCCGCTAATCTTTCACGTTGCCCGGAATACTGTGGACAGGCGGCTCAACTACAGCCGAGACGTCGCACAGAGCACTGAGGAGCGTCTCCGATTCAGTAGATCGGTTTCAGGGCGCGATATAAAAGATGTGTTGAAGCAGCACCAGCAATTCTGGTGGTTAATGGAGGGAGCTCCCTCGTCGATCCCTTTTGATCCGGAGTAGGCCCAGTACGGCAAAGTTGGCCGCCATATTTTTGCCTTGGCCGGCTTACATAGTTTTTTTAGGTGTCTAGGTTTAGGTAGTTTAAGTTTATTTATTTACACGAAAAAAAAAAAAAAAAAAAAAACACAGCACTTGAATAAAAAAAAATAAAAAATCATAAAAACCACAAAAAAAGTGCATATTTGATTATGCAAGTAGTTAAGTTAGGTTAAGATTTATTTTAGGGTAGCACTTAAGTTTTATATATAAGATGGAAAAAAAAGTACTGTTACTAAGTTTTTTAAAAAATAAATACAAATTTTTCTTAGTTTTAATTTGTTCTGGAAATAAAATATTAATAATTAGTACATTAAGTCGAAAGACATAGATAAGAATGAAGATTAGCTTAGAGCGCCCGCATAGGGCCAGTAAGTTAGAGTAAGATAGTTAAGTTAGTTTAGCTAGTTTTAAGCGTTTTTGTCTAGCAAGTAAGTATGAAAGGAATTAAAATTAATAAAAAGCAACAAAAAAAAAAAAAAAAAAATCACCGTAAAAATCAGGAAGGAATTGCCTAAACTATATAGAAACCCTAGGAAGACTAACTGGGATCTATTCACTAGGGAAGTTAGTAGAATTAAAATCAGAAATTGCCGAGGGAACGTCAATATTATCAAAAATATTGGGTAAAGCCTATCAAAACGCCTGTTCGCTGAGGACAAAGAAACAAAAGAGCACACCTCCATGGTGGTCTAAAGAACTGTCTTACATTAGGAAAGAAACTAGGAAACTTTTCAATATGGCTAAAAGAACAAGGTTAGACGAAGACTGGGAAAATTATAAATCCAGTCAAAGAAAATTCAAAACAGAGACACAGCGCTCTAAGCGCAACTCTTGGCAAGCCTTCTGTAGTGAAATAGAAAGTACCGCTGGATCAGCAAGACTCAGAAGGGTTCTTTCCAAAGAGCCGGTAGCGTTAGGCTCCCTAAAATACACGTTTGGCAATTGGACTGACTCCAATGAAAGGACATTAGAAACTCTACTAGGTGCTCATTTTCCAGGATGATAGTAGTTAGCGATGACATCCCTGGCAGCAGCAGTAGTAGACACGAAATAGCGCCGTCTGAATTGGTTACGGAAGGAAAAATCGAGTGGGCAATATGCTCCTTCTTACCGTACAAATCCCCAGGCACAGACGGAATTTTCCCGATGATGCTACAAACAGCCAAAAAGACATAACGCCGTTTTTAAAGAGACTGTTCCTTGGTAGCATTGAATGGGATCATGTACCAAAGGAGTGGCGAGAAGTTAAGGTTGTTTTCATCCCCAAAGCAGGTAAAGCTAGTCATACCTGCGCTGGTGACTTTAGACCAATAAGCTTGACATCCTTTATTCTGAAAACCTTTGAAAAATTTTATTGACATACACATTCGCAGCAGGTTGAACCCCAGTATCATATCTCCGGCACAGCATGCTTATACGAAAGGTAAAAGTGTTGAAACTGCACTTCATAGTGTTGTCAGTACGACTGAAAACTCATTGAATGATAAAGAGTACACCCTGGCTGTATTCTTAGACATTGAAGGGGCCTTTAATAATGTCACGGCACATTCAGTCGAAGGTGCCTTAAAAAACCTGCATATTGAGAACACTCTAATCAAATGGATAGTTTCCATGCTAAGAAATAGGTACATAAACTCAGAACTAGGTGATGCGAGACTAAGAGTATCAGCTGGTAGAGGCACTCCGTAAGGAGGTGTTCTCTCTCCTCTACTCTGGGTTATTGTGCTAAATGAAGTACTAATAGAACTTAGATTCAGTGGGGTTAAGACTGTAGCATACGCAGACGATGTGGCGTTACTGGCCACGGGTAAATTCCTTCCAACCCTAAGCGACCAAATGGAAGGCGCCCTTAAGATAGTCAGCAACCGGACTAAAAGAAGTGGACTCGCAATAAATCCACTAAAAACGGAGCTGACACTATTTACGAACAAGAGGATAATACCGGAATTCAAAATTCCATCCATTGAATGCACTCCTCTTAGAATTTCTGACAGAGCTAAATATCTAGTGTTAATATTAGACGAAAAACTAAACTGGGGACTAAACACAAGGGAGAGAGCTAGGAAAGCTATGATAGCTCTCTATACTTGTAGCAGAATATTTGTAAAAACTTGGGGGCCAAAACCAAGTCATTTTCCGGCTCTACACAGCAGTTGTAAGACCTATACTGACATACGGCAGCCTAGTATGGTGGCCAGCCGCAAGTAAGGGCACAAACTTCAAGATACCAGAGTACAAAGAATGGCGTGCATTGGTGTCACAGGAGCTATGAGAACCACACCAACTGCAGGATTAGAGACCATACTCAATCTACTACCTTTAGACCTATTTGTGCAGGAATCTGCAGCTAGAAGTGCTCTAAGATTAAGCCAATCTGAAGGTTGGTGGTCAAGCCTGACGGGGCATGCGCAGATTTTACGCAAGTACATGGGCGAGATGTTAGCACAGACTACATGGTGCCCTCTTTAGACTTTCATAAGCCGTTTTCTAGCTCATTTCCGAGTCGAGAGGAATGGGAAACTAATATCCCCCTAAATGACAACTCCATCTCCATCTACACTGATGGATCCAAGATGGACGTGGGAGTAGGTGTGGGGATATTTTCTGGGAAACTTAATTTGAACAAGTCAATTCGGCTCCCATACTATAGCAGTGTGTTTCAAGTGGAGGTCTTGGCGGTGGCAACTACTGCCCGGGACGCTGCTATGAAAACTATACCACCAGATGATATTACATTTTTCATTGACAGCCAAGCAGCGATAAGAGCGATTTCCGCCACGCAAATAAAATCGAAGCTTGTGCGCTGCTGTCGCGAAGAGCCACGGGTTCTTGGTACGCAACACAATGTAAAACTCTGCTGGGTACCCGGATATAATGGCGTTTCAGGAAACGAGAAAGCTGACGAGCTGGCAAGGGAGGGTTCTGCTCTAAATTCTGAACGAGCTGACCGGTCAATTAAGATACCACCCTGCAGTGGCGTGGTTCAGATATCAAACATTTTCATTTTGCCAGTTGCCAACCATCACATTCAATTATTTGCTCATCAAACCATTTTTCATAACTTTATACACGCTCGAAGATGAAATGTTGCGACCACTGCGGTTGTTTATTCATTTTTACTCATACACAAACTCGCACACATAGGCGAGACAAGCATGAACTCCTCTAGCGAGAGAGCGTGCAATGAATTTTTTTGAGAAGCCGTTCATTTTCCGGCTTATGCATTCATTTCTTCACAGTACGAACTTTCAACTCTATTCCTTTCTGGCATATAGTAGAAGTTTATTTGCGATTTCTTTGTCTAACATACATTCGGTTATGAGGAAAATAACCCGCGATTTCTCGGCTTTTATGGATGAGCATTGGTGGAGGAGAAAGGTTTTAGTTCGAAGGAGTTTTTTTTTATTGTAGGCAACAAAATAAGCTGACGAAAATCGGGTTATTGGGTGATGTAGTGGTTCGAACGGCGTTTGAGGTTTTTCTTATTTGTTGGGTATTTTTTTTTTTTGCAATTTGAAATGACAGTTGCAAATCGGTTGTGTGTTGATTTAATGAAAATTCGGATGCAAATTTTTGTGACTGTTAATTATTAGAAAATTTTAAAAATCTTAGGCAAGATGTTTCTAGTTAATTTTGAATGTTGTTTAACTGATTTTCTGCTAAAAGAAACCCACGAGTTCAGTTAGCTTTCTTTTTGCAAAAAAAAAAAAGTTATAGAACTAGGTCGCTCGACACCATCAATGAAAATTGATTATACGCGAAAGGGGGTATCAGAAACATTTTCATGAGTCTTTTTACAAAAAGAATCCATGGCTGACTGGCAGTTGCAAATTAAATAGAATGTTTTGTTTTCCTTGTCTTCTTTTTTCTAATTCTTCTAGTGTTTGGAGTCACACAGGTTTCTTTGATATAAACAATTTTATTAATTCTTCCAAAAAACATATTCAAACGGAAAAGCATATACACAGCTGCTTGCATTTGCATGAATTTGGCGAATATCGCATAGAGACTTCTTTAGGGAATTCTTACGAGGCTCATAATAGAAAAGTTGATCGCAATCGCGATTTAATGAAGCGTTTCATAGACACTGTAGTTCTTCTAGGAAAATAAGAGCTGGCATTTCGGGGTATCATAGACTCTATGGCATTATCATTCGCGTATAGTGAACGTCTTATTCAATTGCAAAGAAGACATAGAACTTGCGAAGCAAGAGATCGAGGGTTTTGAGTAATGGATTCCTTCTGAATTTTTAAACTCATTTGACTCAATCTATGAGAGCGTAAGTAACTGCTCAGAACCTCCACGCAAACGCCGACTACTTAATATTAATTCAAATACAAATTATAATTCCTAAAAACTGAATTATTCCCCAAAGTTACCCCCCCTACCATACCTAAACAAATGCACTTAATGTCGCCGCGCCACCGAAGCCCGCATACAAGCGAGTTTCGTTTAAATTAAACCCAACTTCTCACATTAGCTCCTCTCAACCGCTACAACCCTCCGCGCCACCTACCCTCACCACCAATTCTTTCCCTAATTTCAATCTCACAACTGGAGCCAAATACCCTAACTTTATCAGCTCTCATATTCTGAACCCCACAGCTAATGTCTCATCTAATACACCTTTCTCTTCAATCTCTTCCTTCACTGCTCCCAGTCTTGATCCGATTTTTCCGCCTCTAGTTAAACTAACACAGCAAACCATCGATACCACAGAATGTCGCTACGCACTCTCCAGGCTAAGAGAAAAAAGGGTTTACGAGAATATACGTCTCTTTCTCGCGTATCTTCATGACAAATCTGACTCAGTTTCTATGAGGGTAAAACCAAAACAAGTGTCATGGTTTCCATTCAGCAGGAAGGCCTCCCCATTGAAATAGACAGTCTCAAGAAAATCTATATCAAGTTCAACGAGATTTTTAATTTGTCTCCTCAAAAAGTAGCAGATGACCTTGCTGCTTTTAGCAACTACGTACACTCTAAAAGAACGCAACATCTCCAACGGAGCCGAAGTGACCACAACAAATTTTTTCGTCCATAAACTGCCACTATCATCCCTCCGTCTCTACACAACAATCTTCCTTTTACATTTTACTACCAGAACGTAAGAGGCCTACGCTCGAAAACTCAAGCTGTTTTGCGCCAATCCCATGCTCTCCCTTTCGATATCTATGCTCTGACTGAAACCAATCTGATCGACATAAAGAGTCAAGAATTATTCCCCCCTACTTTTAATGTTTTTCGAGACGACGACTCTACCCAACCCTTGGTTGACTCTCCCTCTCGAGGCGTGCTACTGGCCATTCATAATGACCTTGACTCTTCTCTCATTGCCATTTCTTCTTCTTCTAAGGTCGATTTTATTACAATAAAAATAACTTTTCCACACCGATCCCTGTACGTTATGTGTTGTTACATTCTACCAAATCAATCAAATAATCGACCTATCTGATTTCCTCGATGACATCCTCATTTTTGGCGACTTTAATCTACCTCTGCTGCAGTGGAGTCCTTCCGATGATGAATCCTTTTTCATCGCTTCAAATGTCAACTCCACTAAGGAATGTCTCTTCATAGATCGGCTAACTGATTCAAGTCTATGTCAATATCTGTAAATCAGTAATGTCTTAAATTACATGGGAAGGCAATTAGACCTTATATTCACAACTGATCCCGTTAACTCCTCAGTCGCGCTTTGTCCCCTAACTCTGTCAACTATTGATAACTTTCATCCTCCCCTTCTTCTTTCACTTTTCTTCAATTCTCCACTTCAATCTACACCTCCTGCATTTCACACTTCTTACGACTTGAATAAAGCTAATTTCTGCGAAATAAATGACTGTTCCTTTGAGTTTGCTAACTTATCCTTAAACGAAGCCCTCACAAATTTTTACAGAGAAATGTTTAATTCTATTTCTCTTTATGTCCCCTTTTCTCGTCATAAAACTTCATCTTCATCCCCCCCGTGGTATAATCGCAAATTTCGCGCCTTACGTAACTAGAGAAACAAGTTATGGGCAGCTTTCCTTCGTACCAATTCTGTTTTCGACTATTCCAACTATCTCGGTTCCTACCTTAAATTCAATCATCTTTATAACTCTCTCTACCAGCGGCACCTAATTAACGCGAAAGCAAATCTTATAAACGACCCTAAGTCTTTTTTTCAATTCGTCAAAATCTGACGGTTACCCTCCGTCCCTCTCTTCGCCGACAACTCTTTTGAACCGGGGTCTTCACTCACCTTCTTAACTTCTCCGTTGGCCCCTTTCTGTCCCTGCCTTTTGATCCTGCTGTAATTGAAAATAAACTACAAAATCTTAATGATGAATTCTCACCCGGCCCAGATGGTCTTTCCTGCCATTTTTCTTAAAAAATGCTCTTCCATTCTCTCCCTCCCCCTCTCCCATCTCTTCCGTTTGTCTCTTTCATAACCCCCATTCACAAAAAGGGATCAAAGAACGAAGTAACAAACTATCGCCCCATTGCTAAACTTTCTTATCTACCCAAACTTTTCGAAAGTATTTTATACGAAGCCTTAAGCTTTCAGTGCAATTCTCTTATCTCTCCCAACCAACACGACTTTCTGAAAGGTAGATCAACTACCACTAACTCAGTCGCATTCGTGTCCTTCGCCATGTCTGCCTTAGAGAATGGCAAAGAAGTCGACGTTATTGCAACTGATTTTAGTAAGGCTTTTGATTAGATATCTCATAACTTAATCCTCTTCAAATTCTCTGCCCTCGGTTTCGAACCCATATTGTTAAAATGGATATCTTCTTACCTGGAAAACCGTTCTTACAGAGTTCGCTTCAGATCCATCATATCTCCCTTCTTGGCCACCTCTGGTGTTCCGCAAGGCAGCCATCTGGGTCCCCTTCTCTTCATTCTAACCATAAACGATGTTGAGAGGGTTAATAAACACTCTTCCCTCTATCTGTACGCTGATGATACCAAATTTTTCAAAGCCATCTCTTCACCACATGACTACTGCCTCCTTCAACAAGACCTGGATAGTTTTTCGAACTGGTTTCTACAAAATCGCTTAGAGCTCAATATCGCCAAATATCAATCCATTACCTTATCACGTAAGCACCACGTGTCCTCCGCCCGCTTTTACCTTCTCCATGGTCAACCTATATCCATAGTTCAATCTCTCCGCGATCTTGGTATATTGTACGATAGGGAACTAAATTTCTGTTCACATATTGATGAGATAATTCGTAAAGCTAACTCATCACTTGGCTTTGTCAAACGATGGTCCAAAGAATTCTCCGACCCTTACGTGACCAGATCTCTCTATATTACCTTTGTGCGCCCCTCCTTGAATACGCCAGTCAAGCGTGGTCACCCTTTCAGCAAGTTCATGTGACCAGAATCGAGAATGTTCAACGTCGATTTCTTCGATTTGCCCTTCGAGGTCTTCTTTGGAACGATCCATTTATATTGCCTCCCTATCAAGACCGCCTCAACCTCATCAACCTGAGTACTCTAGAGAAACGCAGAGATGTTGCAGACATTATTTTCATTCATCGACTTCTTTCAAGCTCTGTCGATTGCGCATCTCTTTATAATTCAATTTTTTTTTTATACCAGCCCACGAAATTTACGATGCCCTCGTCTTTTCTATCTACCGTCCCACCGCACTTTTTCCCGTATGCTGCGAAAAGTGAACTCAAATCTCACCCAGTTTGATTTTAACCTCAGCACTCCCTGCCTCAAAACCGAACTCCTTCACCATTCTCCTTAGCTTTAAGTCTTATTTTTAAGTTTTAGTTTTAAGTTTTAGTTTGAAGTTTTAGTTGTAGCTTGTAATAAGCCATATAAATGGGGGCTTTCGCCTCCACCAAAAATTAAAAAAATTATAGTCGAATTTTTGTAGCAATTATAGATAATGTTACAAGTCAGATTAAGAATAGGTATAGTTCATTTAGTTCATATATTTTCTTTGATTTATTAAACAAATCAAAATATGAATATTTTTCTAATTCAATGCCGGATTGCAAAATATCTTCTCTAATTTCATGGAATTTTTAATTTTACTACTTCAAAAAAAAGGAACTCAAAGTTTTATACACTACCCCTCCACTTAAAAAGCTTGAGGTTTTTGAACTTTATAAGCATTTTAAGAGCATTTTAGAGATACTTTTTCTCAAGCTCTAACATTGTGTGAAATCTTTTTAACCCTGCCTTTGACTGTGGCCTCTGTCGAAAGATCTTTTTCGACTTTAAAAATACTCCACACTTAAGAAATTCCAACAAAGAAGAAAGACTCTCAGATCTGGCACTTTTATCTATCGAAAAGCACCTTCTTTTAGAAATTAAATATAACTCAAATTTTTATGAAAGAGTTTTAGCAGAATTCGTAAAAAAAGAATCGTAGGATAGTTTTAGAGTACAAATAGGTAGTACATAATTGTAATTGCTAAATTTTTTATATTTAACAACGCTCCGAGTTATCAATAACTTATATAGATTATTCTGCCCAGAACGGCTTCTTTCGAAGCCACTTTTTTTATGCGATGAGCTCATTGTCTACGTAAATTCCAATGACTTAAAGTATAACAAAGGTGGCTTAGATTGCATATCTTAAGTCTGTGTTTCGAATAAGCACCAAAATGGTAAGTCTTGAATAAAACATTTTACTTAAAATTTGTTCGGCTTCCCTCTCTTGAAATTTCTCCCCACGCCACTGCCACCCTGCAACCTGAACCTAGAAGTTAGAAATAAAGTGATTACCATAGCAAATAGTAGATGGAGATCATTAGAATCCTGTATAATTACAAGAAAACTCTGGCCGCTCTACGATAAAAATCGTACAGAGCAAATCCTACACTTCAACAGATATATCTTATCTGGTTTAGTGGGGATGATAACTGAACACAACTTTTTACGTTATCACACAAAGAAATTGGGAATTAGCGAAGAAGATATATGTAGAGGCTGTGGCAATGAGGACGTACACGAGGATACACCTCACTTCCTGTGCCATTGTCCAGGACTCTACCACCTTAGATTCAGAATACTAGGGAAATATTTCTTCCAAGACTTAGAAGAACTTTCAAATGTATCGGTAAATAAGATTATCAAATTTATAAATGCATCGGGTTGGTTTAAGAACCCAGAGAGTTCACGAGTGGGGAAGCTTCACTCCTTGGGCATCACAATGGATCTATACTGATCTAAGTGTGGCGTAGTTTGTTCACACTGTACGTCAACCCATAAAACCTAATCTAACCTAACCTAAATCCAAACTGATGGTCAGGAATGAGGGGCTTTTGTCGATTACGGATGTTAATCAAATATAGCAGTTTAATAAGAGCTTTATTCGGCAATTCCTAGACCACTTGCGCCGTTATCAAGTCGTAACCCGGTGCTTTTTTTCGTCTTTTGATTTTTAATCACTTCCCTCAGTTCAATCAATGCAACTTTTTTTACTTTTTTACTTTAAAGGGCCGTCGAATAGCTTAAACGTTTCTTTCCATTTGCAAAGCAAGAAATTCTGCCTTTTCTTTGTCGCTCTTACCCCAAGTTCTATCGTGTTTCCGGATGCCTTTTAGCGCTTTCCAAAGTGAATAATTTGATTCTCTTCCAGTGGTGATATTTTCAAGGTAGGTCGCTATCTTATTGCTTTTAAATTCCCGAATACTATCTATAAGGCGATCCCCACTGGTTGAATAGAGGGAACGATGTTACGCGCTTGATGGCTGCAAGTCAAGAGAGCGAGAAAATTCACTGGACAACAGTAAGAAGCTGAAGATATCCAAAATTCAACCGGTTTAGCAATTGAGCAACTTGGTATGGTTCTGCTGATAACAAATATTAATCGAATTGATATCACCTACAGATTACGTAAAACGACATAGAAACACTACATCGAACCATAGGGTAATGGCGATAATTAAATATATAAGGTTAATCAGTTAAATATTAATTTACAATCAGTTAATTTAAGTGTTAAGAAAGTTAAATTTAAATGTTAAGCAAGTGTTCTATTTCATAACATGCCGGCCCTCCTGAAGTAATTTCAGGAACATGATAAAATTGCAAGCTTTGTAATAGGTCGTTTAAATAAGGTGCTACTGGTACGAACGGAGACCACTCGCACATGGCCGTCCTTGCCAGGATGAATCTCTTCCACTCGTCCTAGTGACCATTTGGAGGGAGGCAATTTTGGTTCCTTGAGAGCAACTAGGTCACCAACTCGAAATTCTCCATTTTGGACGTTGTTGAGTCGGAGTGCCATCGGTGACAAAATCCTTGCAGCATGTTTTGGATGAGCTCCCATCGACCTAGACGATTCGGTGGAACTTCCAAGTAGCTTGGTTCTGGTAATACAGTGCACGGCCTTCCCATAAAAAAGCGAGGAGCGGTTAGAGGATTAAAATCGGAGTCGGAAATAGCACAAAGGGGCTTAGAGTTTAATGATGCCTCGATTTGAGCTAACAAAGTTGACATTTCCTCGAAAGTAAGAATGTTGTTCCCTAAAACAGCTTCCCAAAGTCTCCCGAAATGAGGACTATGTGGTGGGATGAGCTCCCGTCTTATGTTGTTTTCAGCCAACTTTGCCGATACGGTCTCGTTATGTTGCTTGGATCGAACTAAATGGTACACTTCTGAAGGTATCCGCGCAGCTCCTTGGAAATTAGTTCCATTATCAGAATAAATGATACTGCATTTACCACGCCTTGCGATAAATCCACGTAGGGCGGCTAAAAAGGTATCTGTTGAAAGGTCACTAACCACTTCCAAGTGCAATGCCTTCGTCGACATGCACACGAATAACGCGAAATATCCTTTCGCCAACACAGGCTTCCTTCCTTTAGACAATGGAAGTGTTATTCGTCCAGCATAGTCACAACCGGTGTGGGCGAATGCATAAGATGGTGAAAGTCTAGAAGATGGTAAGTTTCCCATAAGCTGAGAGGATGTGTAAACGAACGATTTTCCGGATTAAGTTTCTGCTACCTAAAACCCAGAATTATTAACATATGAGCGAAAACAGTTCCGACACACCTGCATCCAGGAATTTTACATGAGTTCCCCGAAGGATTAATAGTGTCAGCAGATGATGCTTGGGCAGTATAATTGGATGCTTTAAGTTAAAAGGAACATTCACCATATTGGAAAGTCTTCCGCCAAATCCCCAAATGCAGCAATATTTTTGGTTCGACTCCTCTCGAAGCACAGTCAGCAGGTTTTTTTTTGGAGCGAATATGGTTCCACACGGAGCGAGGTA
The DNA here is from genome assembly GCA_963082735.1 of Pocota personata. Classification (NCBI taxonomy): domain Eukaryota; kingdom Metazoa; phylum Arthropoda; class Insecta; order Diptera; family Syrphidae; genus Pocota; species Pocota personata. The sequence goes on from OY720431.1 coordinate 87,512,636, forward strand.
AAACGTCGAGTATTTCCGATGTGCGATTTGCCACAAAGGTATTCCATTTACGAGGGGTATTAGAAAGCCATGTTAAAAAGATTTGGGAATCACAAAATGCGAAGGTATTAGTGGGTTTTATATCCAACGACGAGCGGATGAGTTCCATAAGACAACATAAGAGAAGGACCCCACACAGTTCCAGCCGAGGAATGGTCAGTTGCTTTACAGGAGTGACACGAGTTTTTGCAGCCACAAGCTGAATCTTGATTACGCCATTTGCAGAGATACTACGGGCGTATACCACCGCGGAATATGTCTTCTGGGAAGCATCAGAGAATCCGACTAAATTAAAATATTTAGAATTGAATATACACCTTCTTGAAATTTCAATATTTTCGAAATAGGGTAAGTTCTTTCTATACGAGTTCCATCTGTCCGCTACTTCAGAATCGTTCCATCCTATTTTGGGTTTATGAACCCACAACTCCTGAAACAATATTTTTAGCAAAATAGTGGAAGGAGCTAGAAAACCTAGTGGAACAAAAATCTTTGCAAGCTCTAACAGTAGATTTCGCTTAGTGGGTGACGATATCACGGTAAGGATTCCAAACCAACCCAAGAACTTTTGTCCAATTTCTCGTGCAATCCACATCCAATGAAATAGTCTGATTGCATTCGATGCCATTCAAAATCGACCAGCAGTTCGAACTCCATTTACTCAACTGCAATCCTCCACAGGAGAGTAGCTCAGTCAATTGCTGCTTCAAATTTATGATCTCGGACACCGAATCGGCGCCGGTCAGGATGACATCAACGTAAAAGTCATGCAAGATCGAATGCGAAGCAATAGGGTTCAGATCCCGATAATTTAAAGCTAATTGTCGAAGAACTCGTATGGCCAAAAAGGGTGGTGCAGGTGAAGTACCGTAGGTTGCCGTAGATAATCGAAAATGTATAAAGGATCATTTGGAATTTCCCTCCATACGATACGCTGAAATTTGCGATGTTTAACATCAACTCAAATTTGTTGGAACATTTTAATAATGTCCGCACAAAAGACATATTTGTGCAGCCGAAATCGCATGCACACATTTATTAATTTGTGCTGAAGTGGAGGTCCTACATACAACATCTCATTTAAGCTTAATCCGTTAGCATCCTTATGTGAACCGTCAAAAACCACTCGTATTTTGTTTGTGAGGATAGCGTGGTGTGCCAAATAAAAGATCTTTCTAGAAGTAGGTTCAATCTCGTTTTCCGGGATACGTTCCATGTGTCCTAACTCCTGGTATATTTTCATGAATCTGCAATACATTGAACGAAGACCTTCACAACGGGAGAAACGACGTTCCATGGCAATAACCTAGATAATGCACCCGGAATAGTATTGCCAAAACTGACATCACGTTGTCGAAATGGCAGCTCCACAATATATTTACTATCAGGTGCTCACGAGAAGGTATTAGAGAAATGTGTATCAACGAGGTCCTCGTTTTTCAGAGTCGATCGATTATTAGGAAATTCCTCAATATCCCAAAATCATCTTAGCAGCACGTCTAGATTATTGTCAACCCCCACGTGCAATGAAACGATCTCTTGGTCTGGCATGTTGCCAGCTATCACCCAACCGAATACAGTGTTGTGGGCAATTAGACGTCCCTGAACATCCATGCGATGGCCATCACACAAAATACTCCAGGCTTTGTCAGATCCGAACAATATATCGATGGGTCCTAGTGTATTAAATCCGGAATCGGCCAATTGAAGATCCCGGAGTAATGGATTGTTAAACTAGTAATTTTGTTCAGGATGTAAGCTTTGACTTCCATTTCGTTAGAGTCAAACCGAGACTGTAAGCTTAGCGTTACAACACCATGTGTTAACCCAGCTTCGAGGGAAGATATTCCAGAAATAAGTAATCGACCATTGTATCGAGTAGTAAACGACAAAACTGAGGTTTATCGGTAGCATCCATTACCTTTACTATGACAGTGGGTAGAATGCCATATGGACGAGTATCATTATACATTCATGTGATTGCTTACAATCGTTAACGAGTTGCTTGTAGCAGACGAAGAATATTCTGCAGTCGGAATCGCAACTAGATTGGTTTCTCTAGCTGTCCGATTTAACTTTTCCAGGTGCACTAAGGTGTGATGACGAGTATGACAATGGAAACAGCGAGACTTTACTCGGCATTGTGACGAAGCATGCTTACTACTCAGGCAGTTGTAACACAATTTCTGATCCCTGATAAAACTACGTCAAGAGAGAATTGACATCGTTAGAAGCTGTGAACATTGGGCGAGAAAATGATTTTTGTTACATCTGGGGCAAGAAATTTCCGAGAAAGAAAAGCTTTTAATATGATTTCAAACATTTGTAGAACGCGGCACATTTTGAATAACCCGGCTTTTGGATTCACTGGCTTCCAAAGCATCGCACCTGTCTTCTAAGAATTCATGTAACTCTTGTATGGTAGAGCCTTCCGAAGACTTATTTTCGAACGCTCAAGCCTTACGCGTTTCAATGTCCGTTTTATTCAGAAGAAGATAAATCAACCACGAATCTCTACTTTCTGACTTTAGCGCTTTTAAACCGAGAACAACCTCATCTGCATTATCTAAAAGCTTCCGGAAATGTGTAGCGTCCGCGACTGTCATTGTCAGCATTTTCAAATAACCTTCTATATACGCGTTTATAATGCATAAGGGCTTGTCATACCGATGTTCAAGTTTTTCCCAAGCAGGCAAGTAGTTAGAATCCGAAATTTCTACATGATTCAACAACTTGGCTGCATCATCCCGTAACACCAATTCCAAATAACGCAATTTTTGTGCGGAGGGTAGATTGCGTTTGCGGTATATGCTTCCTAGAAACATGTCCCGAAAACTAGGTCACTCGCGTTAATCTAATCACCCGAAAAGTGTTGTAATTTAAATTGAGGTAACTCCAACTCAAATTCTACGTGCGATTTTGGGTTTGAAATAGAAGGAGCAGATTTCTCAAAAAGTTTTTCTAGCATCGCTACTTGTTCTTTAATAAAATTGTCTTTAGAAACAGTTTTTCTTCATCGCGCACGGGAAGCCTCTTGCGAATTGCTTTAACAAGCGCAGATTTGGTAACAATATATTTCGTTTGGTCACTTCAAAGTCTGCTTCGGGGTCCCTGAATCCTTATTCGGAATGAAATTTGGAAAGTTAATTTTGGTTGCTACAGAATTCTCTCCACGTGTCCTCCAAACGCTCGAGACGGGCTTCCAGGACCTCAACCCTAACTTCGTCGGCAATGTCCGACGAGAAATTATTCGCTCGTGTAATAGTACCCTTTAAATGGCTTCGAATTTGCTAAGCACATCCATTATAAATAATTTGGTTATAGCCGATGAGGAATACCGGACATGTGTTACCTACAGACAGGTAAATTTTACACCGAACCAGACCACGATTCTAAGTACTATTTCATCCCGAATAGCAACTCCTCAGCAACAAATTCGACAGAAACTCAAATAAATCCAACGATGATAATCCACAAAAAGATGAGAACAATTACCCAGAAACTTGTGTTACCTTATCCTTCCAAAGAATTTTCATCAGTACTAGCAACCACCCGAAATATCAATAGGCGCGAAACCAACGAATCGAAATAATTTAATCCGAATCGAAATAGACCAACTTTGATAGCGAATTAAAAAAAAAGGCGATATCCAAACGTTACAATTTATTAAACCTTTAATTCGACCAAACAATCGAAATAATCAAAGAAAAATATATCCACTGGTTCAATAGAGGAACGATGTTACGCTCTTGGTGGCTGCTAGTCAAGAGAGCGAGAAAATTCACTCAACCGGTCTAGCAATTGAGCAACGTCGTATGGTTGTGCTGATAACAAATATTAATCTGATTGGTATCATTTACAGATCACGTAAAACGAGATAGAAGCACATATCGAATCATAGGGTAAATTAGCAAATGTTTGGCGATAATCAGTTAAATATTAATTTACAATCAGTTAATTTAAGTATTAAGAAAGTTAAATTTAAATATTAAGCAAGTTTTTTAATTCATAACATTATGTTTATATCGCCCGAGTGTTCGATGTTAGTTTTAATGAATAAGGGCCAATCGCCCCACGCTATATCAGAAGGATTATAGGCGTGATAACCAGCGTAGCCTCTTATTTTTACTTGCGATTCCCTTGTTAGATGCGTTTCAGAAATCAAACATATGTCGATATTTTGTCTCATTAGAAAAATTTCTAATTCGTTAGATTTTTGTAAGAGTCCGTTTGCATTCCATGTTATAATTTTTTTTTAATTAGATTTAGATATAAGATTAGCCATACAAAAGCTGTCCGAGAATTCGTTTGTTCGTTTCACATTGTTCAACTTAGCGTAAATACAGTTCAGAATTTCTTTCAATGGATCAAAGCCCGTCGTTTCGCTTGGTTGGTTTGACTGCAGCTTGAGAATATGTTAGAAAACTGGGATTCTTTCGCTTATCCGAGGTTATTTTTCGTTCAGTCTTTTTAGAGGATGACTTCGACGTACGTTCAAGAGTCTGCACTGCTGATTCGAGCGTCCTTTTAGTCGGCTCAGGAGCTTGGACAACTGGGTTACGAGCCCACTCAATCTGCTTAGCAACACGCTCTACCGACTGATGAGCCCGATCGACTGATTTTGTTCCCCGCACAGTCAGCGTTGTAGATTTTCTTCGTCGCATGTGTAGTTCCTTTGCGACGTCGCAACGCAACCCAAGTTGCTTTTTCATTTTTGCTTTTCAGAAGTGTTTTCCAGCGCACTTAACGCAGCGCGGCATTTTCCGACAGTAAGCCTGCGTATGATTAATCTCTTGGCAGCGCTTGCATTGAGGGATTGTTTTCGTGTTGACACGTAGTAGCTCGATTTTAACGACCATACTCATGATTGTGCGAATATTGTATATCTTTTCCTGGCTTTCCATTTTCTCGAACGATAGCACAAAAAGCGGAAGTTTGCGTTTCACTACAGCTTCTTCTCCACGGTCGGGTCGTTTTCTTTCTTTTTTTAAAAGGTTCACACCGCCAAGAATGTTATAACTTCTATCGTGTAAATCACCTATAACGTCTTCTTTGGCGCATGATGGATGAAGTCCTCTAGCTACGACCCTCAAAGGTCTCTCAGACTTGTCTTCATAAGTATGCCATTGAATTTTTTAGCTGCTAAGCTTTTGATATACATCCCGATAGCCCTCAGCGTCATTAAGAGGTGTCCCATTGAACATTCTTATTATTCTTAGACAAGATGTATCTAGTTAATTTTGAGTGTTGTTTGACTGATTTTCTGCTAAAAGAAACCCACGAGTTCAGTATGCTTTCTTTTTTGCAAAAAAAAAAAGTTATAGAACTAGGTCGCTCGACACCATCAATGAAAATTGATTATTCGCGAAAGGATGGGTATCAGAAACATTTTCATGAATCTTTTTACAAAAAGAATCCATGTCTGACTGGCAGTTGCAAACTAAATAGAATGTTTTGTTTTCCTTGTTTTCTTTTTTCTAATTCTCCTAGTGTTTGAAGTCATACAGGTTTCTTTGATATAAACAATTTTGTTAATTCTTCCAAAAAACATATTCAAATGGAAAAGCATATACGCAGCTGCTTGCATTTGCCTGAATTTGGCGAATATCGCATAGACTTCTTTAAGGAATTCTTACGAGGCTTATAATAGAAAAGCTACGATTTAATGAAGCATTTCATAGACACTGTAGTTCTTCTAGGAAAACAAGAGCTGGCATTCCGTGGTCATGACGAAAAATCTGGATCAGATAATCGCGGTAATTATATTGAAACCCTTGGCTTATTACGACCATTTAATGGATTCGCATTTGGAACAAAGTTCAAGTTCCCAAAACTTAATTTTTTTCCGGCCTCTCCAATGACATTCAAAATGACTTGATACATAGTATCGTTGCAGTCATCAAATCCGAAATTAAGGATCAAATCAGTTCAATGAAATTTGTAACTGTGATGGTCGATGAAAAACCAGAGAGAACAGCTTAGTATTGTAGTGCGTTATTTAGTAGAAAATAAAATACAAGAAAGATTTCTAGGTTTCTTTGACGTGAGTGTCGGTCGAAACGCGGTTATTTTGTCCGATAAAATTATAAATGTCTCAGATAGTTTTAACTGTAAAGAAAAGTTAATAGGTCAGTCCTACGATGGTGCGGCCGTAATGTCCGGTGGCCATAGTGGAGTCCAAATAAGAATCCGGAATTTATGCCCAATGGCTATTTTTATTTCCTGTTATGCCTATGTTCTGAATCTAGTGTTATCTAAATCGTGAGAAAGCATTCCTGAGTTGAAATTATTTTTTGGCTTTGTTAGTAGTATCGTTAGATTTTTTAAAAAAACATCTAAAAGAACCAATCTGCTAAAGACAATTGCTGATCGACGAATGCCCGGGGTATCAGAGACTCGATGGCAATACCATTCGCGTATAGTGAACGTCTTATTCAATTGCAGAGAAGATATTATAAAAACTTTTGAACAGATTTTATGTGAACTAGAAGAATGGGATAACGATACTCTGGTTATGTCCGAAAGTTTGTTGCACAAACTGCAGGACAAAGAATTCTGTTTTTTATTGCATGTTACTTCGGTCGTATTTGCAAAAACAGGTATTCTTTTTAGTTTAGTTCAAAATAAATAAATTAACATAGAGCTTGCGAAGCAAGAGATCGAGCGTTTTAAGTCATGAATTCATTCTGAATTTTTAAACTCATTTGACTCAATCTATGAGAGCGTAAGTGACTGCTCAGAACCCCCACGCAAACGCCGACTATTTAATATTGATTCAAAAACAAATTATAGCCGAATATTTGCAGCAATTGTAGATAATGTTCGTACAAGTCAGATTAAGAATAGGTATAGTTCATTTAGTTCATATATTTTCCTTGATTTATTAAACAAATCAAAATATGAAAATTTTTCTAATTCAATGCCGGATGACAAAATATCTTCTTTAATTACCCTATTTCCTGGCATTTTTGTAGTGACGAGGGAATTTAGGGTTGATTTTACCAACATTCGTGGGCTTCGAATGAATTTCTTCGATGTGTACGCCCACGCCTATTCCCATAAACCAGCTGTTTTGGCACTAAGCGAAACACAGGTAGTTGAAGAATCTTTATCTTTATTCTTTCCCCATCGTGGCCTCGCCGTTTACGTCCGTAGTGATATTGCTTACCAAGTTCCACCACAGTATGGCCACTGTTGAAACCCGAAATTTAATTTCAAATGGCTAAAATTCACCGTCCGTAAGCAAATAATTCACTACTGCTTTAATTACAGAAGCCCTAGTGCGGACAGCAACTCAACTTTTAACGAATTTGATGCGCTGTCCGATTCCATCACTCGAATTGTCTCCTTGTACCCTCATACTGAAATCGTCATTGCGAGCGATTTCAATATACCCAATTCGGATTGGCTTCAACATTCTGGCCAGACAACACCCAAAGGAAGGTATGTTGAGCTTTTCGCTGAGGTAAAAATTTGACTCAGCTTGTAAATTAGCCTACACGTATACCGGACATTGAAAGTCATTCGGCCAACACTTTGGACTTGTTTCTTACTTCGTACCCTGATAAATACACTATTGATGTTTTAGCGCCTCTAGGTAGGTCTGACCATAATATCGTATCAGCTAAATTCTCATACTCCGATCACTCATTTAAAGAAAAAACTCCTAAAAGAAAAGTATGGCAATAAGAGAAACCCAACTGGAGCGGCCTTATTAGCTTCTTTAGGAGTTTTAACTGGTCGCTATGCTTCCTCGATAGCGACGTGGATGCCTCAGCCGATACGATCACTAACACTGTCCTCTTAGGTATAAATGACTTTATTCCTAATAGAATAAAGAGCATTAAACCTAAGCCAAACTCGTGGTTTGACCAGAGCTGTAAAGAGGCTACCAGGTTGAAGGAAGTAAGTTTCCGGTCTTATAAAGCCAACAAATCTGAGGAAAACAGAAAGAAGTTTAAAACAGCCAGAAAAGACTGCAATGCCCATATTCGACGTGTAAAATTCTTACATGACCGAAAATTGAGGCACAAAATCCTACAATGTCCCAAAGGTAGCAAAAATTGTTGGCCATTCGACAAAAATATTAAAAATGCTGCCTCGTTTGCCATCTCCACGCTCATTTACAATGACATTCCACTTTGCAGCGAACTCCACGCTGCCAGATAATGCCTTGTCTCCACCTGTATTTGAGAGCGTCAAAATTTCCATGGGACAAGTCCACTTTCGCACTAGTACAGTTGCAGGAGTACTCAAAGGTCTTAACATAAAAGGCGAATCTTCCTCCCCGTCCAATTACCGACCCATTGCACTTACGTTCCTTCCTCCAAGGTCATGGAAACGCTGATAAATCGTCAGCTTATGAAATATCTCGATTCACAAAAACTCCTTAATGATCAGCAGTATGGTTTTCATAGCAACATGTCCACTGGTGATTTGATGGCATATCTCATCGAGAAGTGGAACCAATCTCTCCATCACTTCGGCGAAATCAAGATAGTTGCGCTTTATATTTCAAAGGCATTTGACATAGTTTGGCATCAGGCTCTTTTGTCGAAAATGCGAGCATATGGCATCGATGAGTCTCTTCTTCAGTGGAATAGAAATAACCTTTCGGGGCGTTCAATACAAGTTGTTTTGGACGGCTTCAAGTCTACAAATCCCCAAAAAAAATGTTGATGTTCCCCAAGGCTCTGTTTTGTCTCCGACTCTCTTTCTTATTTTTATAAACGATCTCTTGTTTGCAACTTCTAATTCAATCCATTCCTTGGCTAAAGACAGTATCCTCAGTTTTTCATATTCGTTCCCTAACTCACGTCCTTGCTCTTCGGCCGTAGAAGGGGAACGGCAACTTATGTTAAACACAATAAATTCCGACCTGGACAGCATAATCAAATGGGGTTCAACCAACAGAGTGGAATTTAATGCTTCCAAAACACAATGTTGTCTTCTGTCTCTCAAGCGAAACCAAAACCCTCAACCATTGTACATGGATGGTACTTGCATCATTGAAACCGAAAGACTTGCCATTCTCGGTATGTGTATTAATAACCATCTTCGATGGAACGATCACATATTCGAGGTAGCGGGGCAGAGACTTTAACAGTGAACGTGAGTGGACGTGTTTACTCTGAGTGTCGTGGGGTGCGCACTTTTTGTATCGAAAGTCTAATTTCATAATTAGTCAAAGTCAAATTTTTATTTTTTATTTTTTTCGAAATGCACTGTTTAGTTTGCCATAAAAAAATCGAGCGCAGCTGTGATCTTAAAATTTCCTGCGCGGACTGCAATTCGTATTTTCATTGCTCGTGTGTGAATATTAATACAGCTGATTTGGAGTATATGGGCTCTAAATGTTTGCCATTCCGATGCGATAAGTGCTCCGCTCTTCGGAAATCATTTCAGCAACCAACTGTAACTGTTTCACCGGCGACGACAGCACAATCAAACTCTTTACCAGAGCAACAACCTGCAGCAAGTAAGAAGACTGGTGCAGCAGCGTCGAAACAGCGACCAAAGCGTAATATTCAAATAATCTCTGCGCTACGGAGCGAACATGTATCACCAGCAGATGAACAACAAGCGGTGTCGAAAACAGATGATCGGCCACAACAATCGGATGCTTCAATAACCATTCAAATGCTCTATGAGGAAATCTTATGCATAAAAAAAATGAACTGCGACTTTCTCAGCTCCATCAACCAGCTGAGAGAAGAAAACAAAACTCTAAAAATGAAGGTCACCTCTTTGGAAAGCAAGCTTAACTGGAGGGAGCAGAAGATAGTAGAGAACGTGATAGAAATTGTTGGTGTACCTGGCGTTAACAACGAAAACGCAGGAGAGTATGCTCAAACAATTTGTAATAACGCATTGGATGTCTCTGTATCAGTAAATGAAATACAGCAATGCTACGTCAAACGTGTCTCAACAAAGAATTCAACTTTGAGGGTGGCCGTGGTGTAGTGGTAACATCATCGCTTGTCACGCTGTTGATTCATGGTTCAAATCCTGATGTCAAGAATCATCTATTTATTTCGCATGAAATAAATAAAAAAGTCGATCACTTGCGAAAGCTAAGACAACTCTACTGTGAAGGCATAACACTGGCAGTAGGGTGGTCATATGGCCAAAATGCAACTTGATCGTGATGATGACATCAGGAGGACGGAAAGAAATACAGTGAATCATAAGCAACGACAATAATAGCGAAAAACAAAACAAAATACTCCCCAGTTATCTGGACAGCCACCCTTGGAGTTTACAGAAACTTAATACCACCTGAGTTTCAAACCACACCAATCTGTCTTTCTCTCTGTCTCTTCCTTCCACAAAAACGCACGTGTTCTAAAAATTAGTATAAGGGTATTCATATCCCCTTTAACACGTGCAAATTATAAAAAAAAAAAAAACTGGCGCCGCCTCTACCAACAACAAAAGGCACAACGACATACTATGTGTTCATCTCTCTTCCCAAGATGTGAAGAAAAAGATTATGAGGAGCAAGAGGACTGCAGCAAAGAAGTTAAATTCGTCGTTATTTGACACTGGGAGCCAGGGTAGTATATACATAAATGAGTGTTTTACTAGTTACACTAGAGCTTTATTTATGGAAGCCAAAAAATATAAAGCCGAAAAACATTATAAATATCTTTGGTTCCGAAATTCGCAAATTTTGATGAGGAAGATAGATTAGGGTAGGGTTGTTGCAATCAGATCGTTCGTTGATTTGGAGACGCTGGAAGACTGATTGTCTTTCGTTAGTTTTTCTTTTTCTTTTTTAATTAATTTCCTTCTTTCTTAATCATTTTATGTTTGATTTGGACGAAAACCTCGATCTTTTAAGCAACAACCCAGCCATTACTACCTTACGAAGCAACAATGATAGTATTTTGTATTGTAATACTAATGAGGGCAACTTTTTTGTTCTACATCAAAATATTCGCAGTTTGCGGCAAAACTTTGATTTACTAGTGTGCAACCTAGAAACACTCGTGTACTTACCAGACCTGATTTTTGTTACCGAAATATGGATTTTTTCATTTGAGAACGACGACTACGCTATTCCTGGCTATACATTTCATTCCAACACGAATGAATCGTATTCCGCAGACGGAGTCGGAGTTTTTGTGCTTGATTTGCTAGATTTTGAAGTAGATTGTTACAAGTGGTTGAGTGCAGACGTAATCAAAATTTCTTGCAATATATGCGATGAAAATTTAAATTTTGTTTGTATATATAGATTACAATCTTATAACGTTCAATCGTTCCTGAAGGAATTTTCAATCTTTTTGAGCAGTGGAAAAGGGGCGAATCTTGTTATCCTAGGCGACTTCAACATCGATATTTTAAACTCGAACAGTGTATCAGATTCATACCTAGGTCTAACTGCTGAACATGGACTTACCTCCTTTATAAATGAAATCACGAGACCAATCTCAGGTTCATGTTTAGATCACGTTTTTTGTCGCTTCGTAAAAATACCCTTACCTCAATGTTTTGGCATTAACTTTGATTTTCATATCACTGATCACTGCATGACTGGCATCTTGTTAAAAAATCTGAAAAATGCAAAGCGGGCAATTCCCACTCATACCCCCACCATGACAAAGATTAGATTTGATCTTTTAAAAAGTAGGCTTTGCGTAGAAAATTGGGAGGAAGTCTACGCCGAAGGCAATGTTTCGAAGGCTTATGACATTTTTCAACAAATCCTATAAAACTATGTTAAATCATCTAGCCACAATGTGTTGCGAAAAAAATCAGAGTTTAGATAAAAACCCTGGATAAACCATACCATCCTTAAAAAAATTAAACTTGAAAATCATCTACGGAAGAAAATGTTTTAATCATCCTCTTAATTCAATATTGTTAAGCTGTTTCAAAAAAATGTGTAAAAATGTTAACAAGGAAATTATTATATACCGTGATAGGTACTATTATTCCAAAGTACAAAGTGCCCAAGGCAACCCTAGAAATGAATGGAAAGTGGTAAATAGTATCATCGACCGTAACTGTGATAATATTCCTAGCACTATTGTTCTAAGTAATCAAGGTACTGATATTATAGATCCTACATCTATAGCCAATGAATTTAATGACTTCTTTGGCTCAGTAGGACAATTGTCAATAAGAGAATGGCCCGCATATTGTATTCGTTACACTGAATCTAGTTTAGTGGAAAGCACATCAAGGTGCGGAAGTTTCTTTTTTGAATAGATTACTGGGCTTGAACTTTTACGCATTATTAACTCTCTGAACAACTCGTGCTCCTGTGGTGAAGATGGGCTCTCTAATATCACCCTCAAGTAAGTAAGGGTGGCCGTGGTGTAGTGGTAACATCATCGCTTGTCAAGCTGTTAATTCACGGTTCGAATCCTGATGTCAAGAATCATCTACTTATTTCGCATAAAATAAATAAAAAAAAGTCGATCGATTGCGAAAGCTAAGTCAACTCTACTGTGAAGGCATAACTTGATCGTGATGATGACATCAGGACGGAAAAAAATACTGTGAATAACAAAATACTCCCCAGTTATCTGGACAGCCACCTTTGGAGTTTACAGAAACTTAATACCACCCAAGTTTCAAACCCTCTACACCAATCTTTCTTTCTCTCTGTCTCTTCCTCTTTCCACAAAAACGCACGTGTTCTAAAAATTAGTATAAGGGTATTCATATCCCCTTTAACACGTGCAAATTATTAAAAATAAAATAAAAGAAAAGTGCATCGCTCCGAACTTAATAGAGATTTTGGCTCACCTTTTTAACCTAAGTATTTTAACTGGAATTTTCCCAGACAAATTAAAGTGTGCGAACGTGAAACCTCTTTTTAAAAAAGGTAATAGAAAGGAGAAAAACAACTATAGGCCAATTTCTCTATTGTCTACGATTTCTAAAATTTTTGAAAGAGCTATTCAGAGTAGAATGTTAGATCACCTCAAGAGGATACATTTTTTTAGTCGTGCGCAGTATGGGTTTAGGGAGGGTCTCTCTACAGAAGATGGGGCGCTACTGTGTTTGGTGTCAATCGGAATAGCGGTTTTGAAAGTACTGTTATTTTTGTTTAATTTCTCCATTTCTTTCGTTCATGGTAACTCATGTAAAAATTAACTGATTTAAATGATTCGTTTTGCAAAATAAGTTCATAAAGCAGAACTCGAGTCGTATTAATTTTGGTGTCAAACCTCAATAAAAATGATCCAATTTGAATGGTTCTTCTTACAAACTATTAAGGAGAACTGGAGCTTGACGTATTGATTTCGATATTAATCTAATTAGTGGTTTTGGAAATATACTCGATTTGGTATTAAACTTGTATTTACTTAATCATGCCCTACGTTGCCATTAATTAATTGATGGAATTTCTTAGTAGGCTGTGCAACAGAAAGATGACTTAAGCATACCAAATTCCGTGCTTTTTAATACCATATTAAACATTTTCATTTAGTAACAATTTTTTGATACCATGCAGATATTTCATTTTCTCTCCACCCACATGCTGGGCTTTAATATAAATTTGGTTATTTTTTAACTTATAATTATTATTTATTAACCTTTAGAAAAGCCTTTATTTATGTTTATTGCAATTTTATTTAATGAAAGAGTTACTATTCTCACAATACCGGAGTATTTTTTGATGACTTCTCGACAGTGACTGGTTAATATAATGGTTTCGAATTTCATGTTAATTTCTTGGTGTTTACATTTTTTTCACAGCTAGAGTTTTGGCTTTACCCGGTTGAATAGCACCGTTTTTAATCACATATCCAATAAAATCGCCTTGATGTTTATAATCAGATTTCAATCTTTCTCATGCCATCTTCAATGGGTCACTGACAACATTTCATTATACTACAACTAGCTCACACTAGCGAGTAGTTTACATTTGTTAAATGTTACATATTGCATTATATATTTTACATTAAATTAATATACGCTTATTTTAAATGTTCGGATGTATATTCTAGATATTGTCAGTTAATTATTTATTTATTTATTTAGCTAGTATAAATCTATGTACATCAAAATCTGCGTGAGGAAGAGGAATAAAGGGAGTTTCTAAGTGAGTTTTTGCTGCACTGAAAATCAAAAAGGTTATGGCAGTCATTAGCCATGCGTAGCATTCGAGAAATAGGCTTATTACACCCGTAATTCGTACGATTCAACTTGAGGCGGAATATAGCTACTGACCTCAGAATACGAGGATTGGTGCTGAGTGAGGTGGTTTGGAGCAGAGTAGTTACAATAGGTTGCCTCTGGCATAGGTAAAGTGGCACCAAACGGTGGCATCGTGCGGTTAACGTTATCAGTGTTTTGTGGTTTTGGCTCGTGCCTTCGTGACGCAAGTGATTCATCGTTATCAGTGTTTTGTGGTTTTGGGTGGTGAGTTAAATGTGGGGTTGTGTTATGTCTGGGGGGCGGGTAGGGCGGGAGGGGGGTTATCGGGTATATAAAGTTTAGGATTGGGAGCAGGGATCTGGGATGGAAGATGAGGGATCGGGGATCGGGGATCGGGGAATGGGGTATTGGGATATTGGGTGGGTTATGAAATTGTTATCTGAAATTGTTTGTAAGTCAAGGTTGTGGTTGCTTTGTTGAGAGTGAGTCAAGGCCAGGGGGATTTGTATATATTTTATATGAACAATTAATTGTCGGGAAACGGGAGTGATGTTCTATGAGAGTAGAACTAAAGAAATTGATTTTGAAGTAATTGCCGTAAGGGGGATTTCAAAGCGCTCTAAAAATCATATCAAAAATCGTTTAATCAAGTTTAAGTTGACTTTTAAACCGATAGAAAGACTGTTCCAAGCGTTAAAAAAGACAGGGCTGTGGAATTGTTGTTTGAAAAAGTAAAGAAAAAAAAGAGACTTTGAATGAGACAATGTTTTGGTGTGAAAGTTTAAAAGATGGACACAAGTTTTGTGTCTGCACACAAGGTTGGAACGAGTTTTTATTTGGTGACGTTACCATAATTGATAACATTTTAGAAGTATATGCAACACCAGGAGATGGAAATTAAACACTATTGTTAAGAATCTTAAATGGTGAATCGACAAGCTCATATACTACATGAATTTTCTGTGAAGGTTAGCCCAGAGTATAAAATAATTGAAGTACCACGAAATGTCATCTATTTAGCCGTGAACGTTAAGAGGATAAGTTCTATAACTATAAATCTCTTTGATCAAGACGGAAATCTTATAAATTTCACAGGTGAATCCATAACCGTTCGATTACATCTCAAACCTCAATAATGATAATATATTGTAGCATAATAATAACTACGCTCCTACGACTATGCAACCCATTCCGAAGTGCCTTTTCATTCTGGCAGAATTTTGGTCCGAAGTGTCCTTTCATTCGAGGTTCGTGTCTGCGGTTAAGTCTCCACAGTTCATGTCTACGAAAGAGATGGATAATATCACGGATAAGAGGGAATTATAACTGCAAGAATTCATCTTGGAATTATTACATCAGAATTTTTCTTGTTCCAGTGGTCGAAGAATTTGCTAGAAGTTTCTGGCTATCAGAAACTTCTGCTATATAAGGACAGATGGCGATCGAGAAGAGGCAGTAGTTTTAAAACCGTGGCGAAGAGATTAGAAAAGTGATAATGGGCGAAGTTATAATTTTGTGATAAATTGAAAGTTGAGAGTTAACAAGAAGAAGTAATTAGTTTGGATTTGTGAATTAAGTAATTGAAAGGAGATAAAGTGATTTGAGAGGACAGAGACCTTGTAAGAAAAGAATTGCGAAGAATAGTATAGTGTGAACCTGAATTGTTCTATAGACTAGAAAATAAAGAAATAAATTTCACAGAATATCGTTTTATCTACTCGAGCCGTAGCTCGCATATTACATTGGTGTCAGAAGCGGGATAAAACTTATTCTATGAATAACTATTTCCGTGGTGTGAAATTACACAAGAAAAAAAAAACATTTCTGTGTTGAGTTAATTAGTTACGCAAAATGGGTCGCAAATTGGGAAAACTGACTATAATTCAACTAAAGGCAGAACTCAGTAAGCGGAACCTCGACACAACTGGGGGAAAAGATGCCCTACTGATTCGTCTGGAAGAAGCAGTAACGCAGAAAGGTGAAAATCCGCATGACGTAGAGTTTGACGTGGGAGAGGAACCAGCAAGTACAGCAGCCGACCCGGGTATAACAAGTCTGCTCCTGCAACTTAAGTTAGTCATGGACGAACAAAAGAAAGCAATAGAAGATCAAAGGAATTCTTTAGAACTTAAGCTGGATGAACAAAAGAAAGCGATGGACGAACAAAAGAAAGCAATGGGCGACCAAAGGAATTCTCTAGAACTTAATATGGACGAACAAAGGAAAGCAATGGACGAACAAAAGAATTCTCTAGAACTTAAGCTGGACGAACAAAATAATTCTCTAGATGCTCTGGAAAGCAAACTTGATAAGCAAAACAGGAACTTGGAATCTAAATTCGAATCGAAAAAGTCGAAACTAGATTTGATGAAAACTTTGAGAAGCATGAAACTCAGTTCGGGAAAATAGAGACTCAGTTCGAAAAAGTAGAAAAACAAGTCGAAAATCTTACTATGGAACTCAGCAACGTGAAGAGACAGAAAGCACGAGAATATTCCACTGACGGTCTGAGAAGAAAGGAAATGCAGCCTCCTATCTTCGATGGTCAAACATCATGGCCAATTTATAAGAGGCATTTCGAAACGGCCGCAATGACCAATAGCTGGACGATGAAGAGAAGTCTATTGCACTCACGCTTGCACTGAGGGGTCCAGCTCTTGCAGACCATCCCGGAAGATAAACAGCAGTACTACGACTATCTGGTTCAGGCTATCGAGATGCGGTTTGGGGATGAACACATGCAGCAGGTGTACAGGGTTCAGCTGCGTAGTCGAGTCCAGAAAAGGGGGGAAACGCTCCAACAGTTGCAAGCGGATATAGAGCGACTAGCCCATCTTTCATACCCTAAAGCCGGTGAGGAGCTTATCAACGAAATGGCGGTGGAAGCTTTTATTCATTCTATAGAGGACAGACAACTGCAAATGGCTGTAAGGATGGCTGGAAAGCGAACACTCCCCGAGGCATTGGTATTCGCTTTGTCAATGAAGGCTGCGGACCAAGCATACCAGGGAATACACCGTGTCAGGGAAATGTCCGTCGTGGAATGCTCATGCCAGAGAACAGCCGTCATGGATGAAGACAAAGCTCGCGGAAGTCAGATCCGTTGCTGGAATTGCAACCAAACCGGACACCTACAACGGCAGTGCAGAAGTGCACCTAGGCGAGGAAATTGTCCACATTGCGGAAGTAGGAGAAGCAGAGAGGAAGCATCCTGTCGGTCAGACTTCCCAAAACCAGCAGTCGGGAAATGCGTAAGGACCAACTTCGCGGGGCAGAAGTTGGTTACTGGAATCGAGGCCCCCATTACCACCATTCAAGTTTCGCAAACCAAACGGGGTAACAAGAGCCTGACAGTGGAGGCACTAATCAACAAGAAGAAGTGCGTAGCCACCATCGACACAGGTGCTACCGCCTCCATTGTAAGAAGAGATATCGTCAGAAGTTCCTGGCTACACAACACCAACAGCTACTGCCTGAAGACTGCAACATGGGAAATGGCGAAGGTGTTTGGAGAAGTTCGTCTTACGATTACTCTGGCGGGACTGACGTTCTCCCATGCGTTTCTGGTGGCAGATATATGCGACGAGTGCATCATCGGAATAGACTTCATGAAAGCAAATGAAGTAATCTTGGACATCGGGATGCAAGTACTGAGGTATCGAAATGTTTAGATTCCGATGGTGTACGGAGACGAGAATGCCGTAACTCCCAGGACAGTCATCAGCAAAGACGAAGTTTAGCCGCCGTCTTCAGAGACAATCATTTGGACGAAGCTGGAAGGTGATCTTGGGAGCCACCGATTCTACATAGTAGAACCAGACCCAGAGAAGAATTCTCAAGACTACATCGTGGGAAAGACGTTAGTTGAACCAAAGAACACCATGGTTCCAGTGAGAGTTTTGAACGCGAGACCACACACTGTCAAACTAAGGCGAGGAGAGGTGACAGGAAAATGCACGCCGATTACCACCGTCACAACAATATCTGAACGTGATGATCCGAAACCTCTCCCATCACCTTGGACAGCGGAAACGAGAGAGACGATTCTCCAGTCCAGTGAGCTGAATCAGGAGCAGCGAACTATGGCAGAGAATCTTATCAATGAGTACGCTGATGTATTTGCCTCACAGGACGGAGAATACGGCCGAACACACCTGGTACAACATCGAATAGACACTGGTGATACTAGACCAATTCGTCAGCCTGCTAGGACAGCTATCCTCTGCCACGGATTGACGACACGCTAGACACACTATCAGGAGCCCGATGGTTTTCCACTCTCGACTTGAAGAGTGGCTACTGGCAGGTACAGATCCATCCAGAAGACCAGGAGAAAACCGCCTTCACCGCAGGAAATGGGCTATGGCAATTCACGGTAATGCCATTCGGGCTGTGCAATGCTCCGGCGACTTTCGAGCGATTGATGGAATGTGTTCTGCAAGGGTTAACATGGAAAACCTGTTTGGTATACTTGGATGATGTCATCGTCGTAGGAAAAACGTTTGCGCAACACCGAGACAATCTAAGGGATGTGTTTCAAAGGCTTCGAAGTGCCCATCTGAAGCTCAACCCCAGGAAGTGCGCCCTTTTTAGAGCGGAAGTCAAGTACCTGGGACACATAATTTCAGCGAAAGGAGTGAGAACCGATCCAGAGAAGGTCGAAGCGGTGAAAAACTGGCCAGTCCCCAAAGACAAACACCAACTAAGGAGCTTCCTGGGCCTAGCCACCTACTACAGACGGTTCGCGAAGGATTTTGCCAGGATCGCAAAAAGCCTGCACCAGTTGACGGAAAAGGGGAAACAATTCAAATGGTCAATTGAGGGCGAGAAGAGCTTCAAGGCACTTAAACAACGGCTATGCGATGCCCCGATACTAGCTTACCCCACTCCCGGGGAAACGTTCATTGTGGATGCAGATGCTAGTAATGTCGGGGTAGGAGCCGTACTCTCCCAGGTGCATAATGGCCAAGAGAAGGTGGTTGCGTACTTCAGCAAGGTGCTCTCTAAGCCAGAAAGGAACTACTGCGTGACAAGGCGGGAACTTCTAGCTTTGATCTTGGCTACGAAGCATTTTCACAAATACCTCTATGGGAGGAAGTTCCTTCTTCACACAGACCATACAGCCTTAAAATGGCTATTACAGTTCAAGAGTCCTGAGGGTCAGGTCGCAAGATGGATCGAAAAGCTGCAAATCTACGACTACGAAATAGAGCATCGTAAAGGAAAACTCCACTCTAATGCGGATGCACTGTCCCGGAGACCATGCAGAGCGGATTGTAAACATTGTGCACGTCAGGAAGAACGGGAGCTGGTTTCCATTCAAAGAATGAGAGCCGAACCTATCACCGGTTGGAGCGTAGATGAGATCCGGAACGCTCAGAAGGAAGACCCGGATATCGAGCCGATTCTGGCCTGGAAGGAGAACATGGAGAAACCGGATCATCAGAACATCTCTCACAGAAGCCCGACTTTAAAGGCATATTTTGCGCAGTGGGACTCCCTCCATGTCCAAGAAGGTGTTCTGAGAAGAAAATGGGAATCCTCCGACGGAAAGTCGTTTGTAATGCAGCTTGTCGTACCGCGGACGAGGGTTAAGGAGGTGTTACAGGAAATGCATGGCGGGGCGACCGGAGGCCACTTGGGAGTGAATAAGACGCTAGAAAAGGTACGAGAACGTTTTTATTGGTTAAAAGCGAAGGAAGATATCGAAGACTGGTGCAGAAAATGCGACGTGTGTGCAGCTAGCAAGGGTCCGAGAATCAAAACTCGAGGTAAGATGCACCAATACAACGTGGGAGCACCTTTCGAACGAATCGCCATTGACATCGCAGGGCCCTTTCCGGAAACCGACAATGGTAATCGGTATATACTCGTAGTAATAGACTACTTCAGTAAGTGGCCGGAAGCGTTTCCGATCCCTAACCAGGAAGCCAGAACCGTGGCGGAGCAGATTGTCTACAATTGGGTTAGCAGATTCGGTGTGCCCTTGAAATTGCATTCTGACCAAGGGCGGAACTTCGAGTCAAGAATCTTCCAAGAGATGTGTCAACTACTCGGAATCAAAAAGACAAGGACAACCCCCCTTCATCCACAGTCGGACGGTATGGTGAGCGTTTCAATAGGACTTTGGACGAACATCTCTCGAAGGTCGTAGGTGACTACCAACGGGATTGGGACCGGCAGATTCCCTTGTTCTTGATGGCCTATAGAAGTGCTGTGCATAGCACTACTCCACATACGCCGTTCGAAATCTTGTTTGGTGGAATAGCTCGGTTACCCAGTGGGGTGAAATTTGGATCTCCTACCAATGAGCCCAGAAATGAAGAAGAGTACGTGGCGGACCTTAGGGAAAGGCTTAGGGACATACACCAAAGGACCAGGTATGATGCCAAGGCAACAACGTCAGGATTCCTGGAAGGAGATCTATTGTGGCTGTATAATCCCCATCGCCAAAAGGGGAAATCATCTAAGTTGCAGCAGAACTGGGAGGGTCCCTACAGAATAATAACCCGCATCAACGATGTTGTCTACCGCATCCAGCGAGCACCAAGGACCAAAATGAAAGTGGTTCATGTGGACCGACTGAGTCGATACAATGGCCGAAATGAGGATGCACTTGTTCGGGACGAACACGTCTAAGAGGGGGGCAGTGTAGCAAAATAAGAACATCGTTTTGTCTACTTGAGCCGTTGCTCGCATATTACAATATGATAATTCTCCTTTACACTCATCAAATCATTTCTATAAAAGAATGCAAAGTACTATCAATTCTATCAATATACTACCAACAACTGGTGGGGGAACATCACAACAACTTACTATACGAAATCAACAATTTCTATTATCTTTGGGGTATAAATTGAAAAATTAATAAAAATAAAATCCACCATTGACAACGAACAAAAGAGAGGGAAAGAGAGAGAGCGAGAGAGATGTTGAATATTTTTGAAGAACCAACATTTGAGGAGAGTATTTCAAAATGGGAATATCATACATACGCACCATATTTGAATAATTTCGAGAAAAATGATATTATTCAAATTTGTGTCCAACATCAAAATCTTAATATTTTACCTTCAGAAAGATACATTTATATTGAAGGCACTGTTTCGAAAACTGATGGATCTGAAGTTGCGAAAACAAAATAATGGAATAGCTTTCTTATTTGACGAAATTCGTTACGAATTAAATGGTATTGAAATTGATAGCAATCGTAATGTTGGCATCACATCAACTATTAAAAACTATATATCTTTAAATAGAAATGAAAGTGATATGCTGCTTAATGCATCTTGGTCACCAAATTCTTGAATCAATGTTAATGGTTTCTTCTTTAATTTTTGTATACCCCTAAATAAATTATTAGGATTTGCTGAAGACTACAAGCGAAATAATTCCGAACGGTCGACATGATTTAATTCTAACACGCTCACGCACTGATGAAAATTCATTAATCGCTGAAGAGGATGAAAAAGCAAAGATAAACTTGCTTAAGGTACAATGGAAAATACTTCATATTACATTGGCATATTCTTTCAAATTAAAACTATACAAACCTATTAATAATGGACAAAATATAAAGATTGGTTTTCGAAACCGGGATCTGTATGAATATCCGGCATTATCTAACACCAATCATCATATTTGGAACGTGAAGACAACCTCTCAAATGGAGAAACCACGCTACGAAATTTACTTGAAGGAAATCCAACTAGTTTTGATCATTGCGATGTTACTAATGTGAAAGCCTATTTAAATTCTGATGCTTATCCATGTGCAGATTTAAATTTATCATTTGATAAAAGTAATTACAGTTTACTTTACAATATGTACTGTGATTTTCAAAAAAAACTACTATAATCGACTAATTGCTGAACCGTTATTATCAAGAGATACATACGTTTAAATCTCAAGCGACAATTTTCATAATAGATTGTCGACATCAAAGTGAAATAATTAAAAACGGACCAGTTGATATTCGCATTAAAATCAAAACATCAAAAATAATCCCTTCTAATACATCAGCATACTGTTTAATGTTGCATGATCGTATTGTAAACTATAATAACTTGAGTCAAATAGTTTCTCGCGAAATGTAATAAGTTAATTGAATGTCAGCTTTTATTCAGTAAACATAGGAACGGACATAAAATGCATTTTATTCTCGATGTTCAAGACTTTAAGGGAGAAAATAACAAGGTTATCGCAAAAGAAGTATCTATACTGCACAATGATCACCATCATCATTTCATTATAAAACCCCCATTTAACTCTAATCAACTATCACCATCGCTAAGGAGACAAGCTAAATGGCTTTATCAGAATTATCATGGTTTAACCTGGGATGGAGGATTCACAGAATTTAGAGAAGTTACAAAATATCTTCGAGAAAAAATTAAAAATTCTATTGTTTACGTTAAGGGGACTGAAAAAATTCAATGGCTGAAAGAATTACTTCAGGATGAAAATGTCGAAGTAATCAATATTGAAGAAATTGGTTGTCCTAGTCTAAGATAATGGAAGAGTCTCTATCCCAATGAAATAAGATGTCTAACTCACAGCAAATGCTGTGCATTGCAAAATTGTTATCTGTTAAATAAATTCTTATGTGGATCTGAGCGGAAATAAAACAATTTTTTTTATTTTAAAATAACAATTTGGTTTTTTATTCAAATTCTTCTTCTTCTCCTAAAACTTCGTCATAAAGTAATATATTATAATCAACTAATTGATTATAGAAATTAGTAATATATATATCATAATCAATACAATACAAAATTTATGTATTGCTACAAATTTAATGTTTTGTATCCAATCAGTTATTAGACTCATTTTAAATTACTTTGTATATTTTTCACTTTGTAAAATAAAAAAAACTATCCAATACTTCTACAAAACCGTTTAATTTTAAACTGAGACATTTTTTTTTTCCACAAACAAGAAGGTTCTGTCTCTCTCTCAGTATCTTGAAGTTTTTTTTAATATTTGCTTCGAGAAAAAATTGTATCAAACCGCAAGAGTCACAATTCTCACAGTATTGTAATATAAAAAAGTTTCGGTATTGATAAGAATAATTCTCACGACTTCCATGAAATTATAATGCTTAATATTGTAGCATAATAATAACTACGCTCCTATGTCTATGCAGCAAATTCCGAAGTGACTTTCCATTCTGGCAGAATTTTGGTTCAAACTGTCCTTTCATTCGAGGTTCGTGTCTGGGACGAAGTCTCCACAGCTCATGTCAACGAAAGAGACGAATAATATTAGGGATAAAAGGGAATTATAACTGCAAGAATTATTTCTCTTGTTCCAGTGGTCGAAGAATTTGCTAGAAGTTTCTGGCTATCAGAAACTTCTGCTATATAAGGACAGATGGCGATCAAAAAAAGACACAGTAGTTTTTAAACTGTGGCGAGGAGATTAGAAAAGTGTGCAGTGGGCGAAGTTGTAATTCTGTGATAAATTGAAAGTTGAGATTTAAGAAGAAGAAGTAATTAGTTTGGATTTGTGAATTAAGTAATTGAAAGGAGATAAAGTGATTTGAGAGGAAAGAGACCTTGTAAGAAAAGAATTTGCGAAGAATAGTATAGTGTGAACTTGAATTGTTCTATAGACTAGAAAATAAAGAAATAAATTTCACAGAATATCGTTTTATCTACTCGAGCCGTAGCCTGCATACTACATTGGTGTCAGAAGCTGGGATAAAACTTATTCTGTGAATAACTATTTCCGTGGTGTGAAATTGCACAAGAAAAAAAAAAAAAAAAAAAAACCATTTCTGTGTTGAGTTAATTAGTTGCGCAAAATGGGTCGCAAATTGGGAAAACTAACTATAATTCAACTAAAGGCAGAACTCAGTAAGCGGAATCTCGACACAACTGGGGGAAAAGATGCCCTACTGATTCGTCTGGAAGAAGCAGTAACGCAGGAAGGTGAAAATCCGCATGACATAGAGTTTGACGTGGAAGAGGAACCAGCAAGTACAGTAGCCGACCCGGGTATAACAAGTCTGCTCCTGCAACTTAAGTTAGTCATGGACGAACAAAAGAAAGCAATAGAAGATCAAAGTCATAAGCTCGATGACCAAAAGAATTCTATAGAACTTAAGCTGGATGAACAAAAGAAAGCGATGGACGAACAAAAGAAAGCAATGGGCGACCAAAGGAATTCTCTAGAACTTAAGTTGGATGAACAAAAAAAAGCAATGGACGAACAAAAGAATTCTCTAGAACTTAAGCTGGATGAACAAAAAAAAGCAATGGACGAACAAAAGAATTCTCTAGATGCTCTGGAAAGTAAACTTGATGAGCAAAACAAGAACTTGGAATCCAAATTCGAAGTGATCGAAGAGAAAATCGAGAAGGTCGAGACGCAACTCGAAAAAGTCGAAACCAGATTCGATGAAAATTTTGAGAATCATGAAACTCAGTTCGGGAAGATAGAGACTCAGTTTGAAAAAGTGGATACGCAATTCGAGATAGTAGGAAAGCAAGTCGAAAATCTTGCTAAGGAGCTCAGCAACGTGAAGAGACAGAAAGCACGGGAATATTCCACTGACGGTCTGAGAAGAAAGGAGATGCAGCCTCCTATCTTCGATGGTCAAACATCATGGTCAATTTATAAAAGGCAATTCGAAGCGGCCGCAATGACCAATAGCTGGGACGATGAAGAGAAGTCCATTGCACTCACACTTGCACTGAGGGATCCAGCTGCGGAGCTCTTGCAGACCATCCCGGAAGATAAACAGCAGAACTACGATTCTCTGGTTCAGGCTATCGAGATGCGGTTTGGGGATGAACACATGCAGCAGGTGTACAGGGTTCAGCTGCGTAGTCGAGTCCAGAAAAGGGGGGAAACGCTCCAACAGTTGCAAGCGGATATAGAGCGACTAGCCCATCTTTCATACCCTAAAGCCGGTGAGGAGCTTATCAACGAAATGGCGGTGGAAGCTTTTATTCAGGCCATAGAGGACAGACAACTGCAAATGGCTGTAAGGATGGCTGAAAAGCGAACACTCCCCGAGGCATTGGCATTCGCTTTGTCAATGAAGGCTGCGGACCAAGCATACCAGGGAATACACCGTGTCAGGGAAATGTCCGTCGTGGAATGCTCATGCCAGAGAACAGCCGTCATGGATGAAGACAGAGCTCGCGGAAGTCAAATCCGTTGCTGGAATTGCAACCGAACCGGACACCTACAACGGCAGTGCAGAAGTGCACCTAGACGAGGAAAATGTCCACATTGCGGAAGTAGGAGAAGCAGAGAGGAAGCATCTGGCGGTGATAACATCCATCCTGTCAGCCAGACCTCCCAAAACCAGCAGTCGGGAAACGCGTAAGGACCAACTTCGCGGGGCAGAAGTTGGTTACTGGAATCGAGGCCCCCAGGACCACCATTCAAGTTTCGCAAACCAAACGGGGTAACAAGAGCCTGACAGTGGAGGCACTAATCAACAAGAAGAAGTGCGTAGCCACCATCGACACAGGTGCCACCGCCTCCATTGTAAGAAGAGATATCGTCAAAGGCTCCTGGCTGCACAACACCAACAGCTACTGCCTGAAGACTGCAACAGGGGAAATGGCGAAGGTATTTGGAGAAGTTCGTCTTACGATTACTCTGGCAGGACTGACGTTCTCCCATGCGTTTCTGGTGGCAGATATATGCGACGAGTGCATCATCGGAATAGACTTCATGAAAGCAAATGAAGTAATCTTGGACATCGGGATGCAAGTACTGAGGTATCGAAATGTGGAGATTCCGATGGTGTACGGAAACGAGAATGCCGCAACTCTCAGGACAGTCATCAGCAAAGACGAAGTTTTGCCGCCTTCTTCAGAGACAATCATTTGGACGAAGCTGGAAGGTGATCTTGGGAGCCACCGATTCTACATAGTAGAACCAGACCCAGAGAAGAATTCTCAAGACTACATCGTGGGAAAGACGTTAGTCGAACCAAAGAACACCATGGTTCCAGTGAGAGTTTTGAACACAAGACCACACACTGTCAAACTAAGGCGAGGGGAGGTGACTGGAAAATGCACGCCGATTACCGCCGTCGCAACAATATCTGAACGTGATGATCCGAAACCTCTCCCATCACCTCGGACAGCGGAAACGAGAGAGACGATTCTCCAGTCCAGTGAGCTGAATCAGGAGCAGCGAACTATGGCAGAGAATCTTATCAATGAGTACGCTGATGTATTTGCCTCACAGGACGGAGAATACGGCCGAACACACCTAGTACAACATCGAATAGACACTGGTGATACTAGACCAATTCGTCAGCCTGCTAGGCGCCTTCCATTGGCAAAGCAGACAGAAGTTGCAGAGATGGTGTCGGCAATGGAGAAAGAAGGTCTGATTGAAAGTTCCAAAAGTCCGTGGGCATCACCGGTTGTACTGGTAAAGAAGAAAGATGGCAGCACGCGGTTCTGCGTGGACTATCGGCAGCTCAATTACGTCACCAAGAAAGACAGCTATCCTCTGCCACGGATTGACGACACGCTAGACACACTATCAGGAGCCCGATGGTTTTCCACTCTCGACTTGAAGAGTGGCTACTGGCAGGTACAGATCCATCCAGAAGACCGGGAGAAAACCGCCTTCACCACAGGAAATGGGCTATGGCAATTCACGGTAATGCCATTCGGGCTGTGCAATGCTCCGGCGACTTTCGAGCGATTGATGGAATGTGTCCTGCAAGGGTTAACATGGAAAACCTGTTTGGTATACTTGGATGATGTCATCGTCGTAGGAAAAACGTTTGCGCAACACCGAGACAATCTAAGGGATGTGTTTCAAAGGCTTCGAAGTGCCCACCTGAAGCTCAACCCCAAGAAGTGCGCCCTGTTTAGAGCGGAAGTCAAGTACCTGGGACACATAATTTCAGCGAAAGGAGTGAGAACCGATCCGGAGAAGGTCGAAGCGGTGAAAAACTGGCCAGTCCCCAAAGACAAACACCAATTAAGGAGCTTCCTGGGCCTAGCCACCTACTACAGACGGTTCGTGAAGGATTTTGCCGGGATCGCAAAGAACCTGCACCAGTTGACGGAAAAGGGAAAACAATTCAAATGGTCAATTGAGTGCGAGAAGAGCTTCAAGGCACTTAAACAACGGCTATGCGATGCCCCGATACTGGCTTACCCCACTCCCGGGGAAACGTTCGTTGTGGATGCAGATGCTAGTAATGTCGGGGTAGGAGCCGTACTCTCCCAGGTGCATGACGGCCAAGAGAAGGTGGTTGCGTACTTCAGCAAGGTGCTCTCTAAGCCAGAAAGGAACTACTGCGTGACAAGGCGGGAACTTCTAGCTTTGATCTTGGCTACGAAGCATTTTCACAAATACCTCTACGGGAGGAAGTTCGTTCTTCGCACAGACCATGCAGCCTTAAAATGGCTATTACAGTTCAAGAGTCCTGAGGGTCAGGTCGCAAGATGGATCGAAAGGCTGCAAATCTACGACTACGAAATACAGCATCGTAAAGGAAAACTCCACTCTAATGCGGATGCACTGTCCCGGAGACCATGCAGAACGGATTGTAAACATTGTGCGCGTCAGGAAGAACGGGAGCTGGTTTCCATCCAAAGAATGAGAGCCGAACCTATCGCCGGCTGGAGCGTAGATGAGATCCGGAACGCTCAGAAGGAAGACCCGGATATCGAGCCGATTCTGGCCTGGAAGGAGAACATGGAGAAACCGGATCATCAGAACATCTCTCACAGAAGCCCGACTTTAAAGGCATATTTTGCGCAGTGGGACTCCCTCCATGTCCAAGAAGGTGTTCTGAGAAGAAAATGGGAATCCTCCGACGGAAAGTCGTTTGTAATGCAGCTTGTCGTACCGCGGACGAGGGTCAAGGAGGTGTTACAGGAAATGCACGGCGGGGCGACCGGAGGCCACTTGGGAGTGAATAAGACGCTAGAAAAGGTACGAGAACGTTTTTATTGGTTAAAAGCGAAGGAAGATATCGAAGACTGGTGCAGAAAATGCGACGTGTGTGCAGCTAGCAAGGGTCCGAGAATCAAAACTCGAGGTAAGATGCACCAATACAACGTGGGAGCACCTTTCGAACGAATCGCCATCGACATCGCAGGGCCCTTTCCGGAAACCGACAATGGTAATCGGTATATACTCGTAGTGATGGACTACTTCAGTAAATGGCCGGAAGCGTTTCCGATCCCTAACCAGGAAGTCAGAACCGTGGCGGAGCAGATCGTCTACAATTGGGTTAGCAGATTCGGTGTGCCCTTGGAATTGCATTCTGACCAAGGGCGGAACTTCGAGTCAAGAATCTTCCAAGAGATGTGTCAACTACTCGGAATCAAAAAGACAAGGACAACCCCGCTTCATCCACAGTCGGACGGTATGGTGGAGCGTTTCAATAGGACTTTGGACGAACATCTCTCGAAGGTCGTAGGTGACTACCAACGGGATTGGGACCGGCAGATTCCCTTGTTTTTGATGGCCTATAGAAGTGCCGTGCATAGCACTACTCGACATACGCCGTTCGAAATCTTATTTGGTGGAATAGCTCGTTTACCCAGTGAGGTGAAATTTGGATCTCCTACCAATGAGCCCAGAAATGAAGAAGAGTACGTGGCGGACCTTAGGGAAAGGCTTAGGGACATACACCAAAGGACCAGAAGCCAGATTAAGATAACGAGCGACCGCATGAAGACCAGGTATGATGCCAAGGCAACAACGTCAGGATTCCAGGAAGGAGATCTGGTGTGGCTGTATAATCCCCATCGCCAAAAGGGGAAATCACCTAAATTACAGCGGAACTGGGAAGGTCCCTACAGAATAGTAACCCGCATCAACGATGTTGTCTACCGCATCCAGCGAGGAGCAAGGGCCAAAATGAAAGTGGTTTATGTGGACCGACTGAGTCGATACAATGGCCGAATTGAGGATGCACTTGTTCGGGACGAACACGTCTAAGAGGGGGGCAGTGTAGCATAATAATAACTACGCTCCTATGTCTATGCAGCAAATTCCGAAGTGACTTTCCATTCTGGCAGAATTTTGGTTCAAACTGTCCTTTCATTCGAGGTTCGTGTCTGGGACGAAGTCTCCACAGCTCATGTCAACGAAAGAGACGAATAATATTAGGGATAAAAGGGAATTATAACTGCAAGAATTATTTCTCTTGTTCCAGTGGTCGAAGAATTTGCTAGAAGTTTCTGGCTATCAGAAACTTCTGCTATATAAGGACAGATGGCGATCAAAAAAAGACACAGTAGTTTTTAAACTGTGGCGAGGAGATTAGAAAAGTGTGCAGTGGGCGAAGTTGTAATTCTGTGATAAATTGAAAGTTGAGATTTAAGAAGAAGAAGTAATTAGTTTGGATTTGTGAATTAAGTAATTGAAAGGAGATAAAGTGATTTGAGAGGAAAGAGACCTTGTAAGAAAAGAATTTGCGAAGAATAGTATAGTGTGAACTTGAATTGTTCTATAGACTAGAAAATAAAGAAATAAATTTCACAGAATATCGTTTTATCTACTCGAGCCGTAGCCTGCATATTACAATATTATTGAAGTCTAACCGCAAGTTTTTTTTTTTTTTTGGTTATATATGCAAACTATACAATAATTCTAATTAATTCCAAAATTAATTACAGGTGTTTTTACCAATTCGATATAACACTTTAAGCAGTAGAGCGATAGATGGTATAAATGAGGGTAATCACATCCTCATCTTTATAGGATCCATTGGAAGATCTGCGCAAATCAAGTTAATCCGGGCAGATGATTAATATATTATAGAATCATACACATATCAATTTTTTTTGTTCTTTTATTTTTTATTAATATTGTAATATGCGAGCTACGGCTCGAGTAGATAAAACAATATTCTGTGAAATTATTTCTTTATTTTCTAGTCTATAGAACAATGCAGGTTCACACTATACTATTCTTCGCAATTCTTTTCTTACAAGGTCTCTGCCCTCTCAAATCACTTTATCTCCTTTCAATTACTTAATTCACAAGTCCAAACTAATTACTTCTTCTTGTTAAATCTCAACTTTCAATTTATCACAAAATTACAACTTCACCCATTATCACTTTTCTAATCTCTTCGCCACAGTTTAAAAACTACTGCCCCTTCTCAATCGCCATCTGTCCTTATATAGCAGAAGTTTCTGATAGCCAGAAACTTCTAGCAAATTCTTCGACCACTGGAACAAGAGAAATTCTGATGTAATAATTCTTGCAGTTATAATTCCCTCTTATCCGTGATATTATCCGTCTCTTTCGTTGACATGAGCTGTGGAGACTTCATCGCAGACACGAACCTCGAATGAAAGGACAGTTCGGACCAAAATTCTGCCAGAATGAAAAGACACTTCGGAATTTGTTGCATCATACTTTTAGGGAGCTTTTTTTCGCTTTTTTAACTGAGGGTCCATTTTCTCTGTGTAGGAGTACAATTTAGCTTTTAAACCAATAAATTCCAATATTTTGTAAAATTCATCTTTAAACAAACCAAGTACTTTTCCATTGACTTGTGGGAAATGATGTTGATTTGAGGATTCATACTCAGATGTATCAAATTTTGAATTAATATCATTGAAAATGTCCGCATAAAAATCAACGGTTTTGAAAGTATAGATAAATGAATCAGTATCCTTGTAACTAAGAACCACCTTGTCATTAAATTCAGGTTTAATGTACTCATAGTGAAAATCGTACATCAAAAGCTTTGAGTGTTCAAGTACAACAATAAGGGCTTATCGTAAGTAATATTAACTCTTTTCAATTGCACAGCGATTATATTTTCATCGAATATTGAACAACTATGGAAATTTGGTTTTGCAATTAGAGCTCTTGCTCCTAGTTTTTTTCTCCTACTCTCCCAGTGTGTGACAATTCTAACATCAGTACGCTTTTCAACATTTCCATTGTCTTTCCATATACGGCGTTATTCATCAGTTTAAAGAAGTTTTTTTCAAAAGTGTTGTGGATATCACAAGCAAACAGATCTACTGGTTTTTCATCGGTGATCTGTCAGCTGTCATAAGCCATGTGGGTCTCTTGAGATATGAATTCGAGATGATTCGTGTGCAAACCTGTTTCACTAATAAAGTAAAAGTACTACATCTTATTTCTTGAGTTTAATGTTGTATAAATACACAACATACTGTGGCGACGAGGATAATTTCTTATTAACGGCGTTTAGGAACACCTAGTGTGCAATGGACAACATCCAATTTGCAGCTTTCATGGAAAATCAGCAACAGCTTTTGAAGCAGCAGCAAGAGTTCATTAAAACGTTTATGGATACTTCTCTTAGCAATTGCTCCATTGCAGCGTCTACAATGATTAAACCTTCTTCCGAGAAGATAATGGAGACGCTGGCGAATGGTATTAGCATGTTCGTGTATGACCCCGAAATTGGATTAACATTTACGGAGTGGTATAGTCGATATGAGGACGTCTTCGAAGTGGATGGTAAAGAATTAGACGACCCGTCGAAGGAAAGGTTGCTGCTCCGAAAATTAGATGAAACCACATACAATCGTTACGCTAACCTCATTCTTCCCAAAAATACATGGGATCTGAAATTCACGGAAACGGTGACAAAACTAAAGGAAATATTTTCCCGTAAGACCTCATTATTCGCAGACCGCTATAACTGTCTGAAACTGGAAAAGAGAGCAAAAGATGATTTTCAAACGTACGCAGGTACAGTCAACAAAATGTGCGAAAATTTTAAAATAACTTCAATCACTGCGGATGTATTTAAATGCCTCATGTTCGTCAGCGGTCTAACAAGTGCCGCAGATTTAGACATAAGAACCCGATTACTGGCAAAATTAGAAGCCGACGAACGAGAAAAAAAACTAACCCTCACGGAATTGGCAAACGAATGCGAACGGTTAATCATGCTGAAGCATGATGTGGCGCTGGTTGAAGGACGAGTTGCGGACAATGAGGTGAAAATGGTACGCCAACCAAAATCGAAGTATTCGCGGGCACCGAAAAACCCCTGTTCTGTGGCGCAATGCACTATGCTGATAAATGCTGGTATAAAGCGCATATATGCACTGATTGTGGTCGCACGGGACATAAGGAAGGATTTTGTGAGAGCGTTAATAAAAAAAATGAAAAAAGGCGAACTTTTAAAAACAACTTTCACAACCGTTCAAAAACAAACGCTAATGTTGAGTCAAAAAGTATATTTTCAGTTTCTAAAGTGGCCAATGCAGAGGGACGCAGGTACATTTGCTTGGAAATGAACGGACACCCGGTTCAACTCCAGATCGACACCGCTTCAGATATCACTATAATTTCCGAACACACTTGGAAGAGTATAGGAAAACTAGATACCACCCCAACAACTCACTCTGCTAGAAATGCTAGTGGGCAGCCACTCGTTTTATGTGCCGAGTTCCTGTGTCATATCGCATTTCGGAGCAAGCAAATTCCTAGAATTTGTTACATAACGAACATTCCACAATTAAATATCTTGGGAATTGACAGCATAGAGGCGTTGGATCTTTTCGACATTCCTATAAACGCCATTTGCTTAAAGGTAGAACAGGAATGTCAAGACTCGTCCCTCAAAGTTCAACAAGAGGTTGCAGAACTAAGATTCAAATATGCAGATTTGTTCGATGGATCGCTTTTTTTATGTACTAAAGCTGAAGCAGTACTGCATCTTAAGCCCGAAAGCGTTCCTACGTTTAAGCCAAGGCGGCCAGTGCCATAGGCGTCAATATACAAATAGGCGTTATTAAAAGGGTGGATTCCTCACAATGGGCAGCCCCGATTGTTGCGGTTCGTAAGGCTAAAGGCGGTGTAAGACTCTGCGGGGACTTTTCAACTGGATTGAATAACGCACTCGAAGCTAACCACCATCCGTTGCCGCTGCCCGATGACATATTTGTGACACTCGCTGGAGTTATATTTTTTTCTACACTTGATATGTCTGATGCTTATTTACAGATCAAGGTGAGCGAGGACTCTCAGCCTTTATTAACAGTGAACACTCACCAAGGATTACTGCAGTACCAACGTCTACCATTTGGTGTTAAATCAGCGCCAGAGATTTTTCAACAAATCATGAGTACGATGTTGTCAGGTCTACCTGGTAGTACGTAGTAGTACGTTTTCTGGATGACATATGCGTTGTCGGGAAAACCCGACAAGAGCACAGGCGAAATCTGGAAATTGTTCTGCAGCGTATAAAGGATTGGGGATTTCACCTAAAGTATGAAAAGTGCGCCTTTTTCCAGCCCAGTGTTAAGTTCCTGGGGTTCGTTGTAGATCAACATGGCCGCAAACCTGACCCAAAAAGAACCACGGCAATCGCAAATATGCCGGAACCCAGGAACACTACTGAAGTTCGTGCTTTTTTAGGTATGCTTAATTTTTACTTCCAATTTATTTCAAACATGCGCGAAATTCGCGCCCCCTTGGACAAGCTCTTATTGAAGGACGTACAATTTGAGTGGACAGAAGAATGCCAGGTTGCGTACAACAAAGCAAAGGCAGCCCTCCAATCAGAACTCCTTCTAGTGCACTTTGACCCAACAAATTAAATTATAGTGGCAGGAGATGCATCAAAAGATGGTATTGGCGGGGTTATAATGCACCGATTGGCGAATGGCGCCACAAGACCAGTCGCATATGCTTCGAGGGTTTTATCCAAAGCAGAGCAAAATTACAGCCAATCTGAAAAGGAAGCATTGGCGTTGGTGTTTTGTGTTAAAAAATTCCACAGATTGATTTACGGTAGAAGGTTTTTGCTCCGAACCGACCACCAACCCCTTTTGGCGGTATTTGGGTCAAAGAAAGGAATAACGATCTACACCGCACATCGGTTACAAGGGTGGGCCCTTACACTGCTTATGTACGATTTCGCCATTGAGTATGTAAATACCTCGAAATTTGGATATGCGGATGCGTTATCACGGCTAATAAGCCATCAAGAAGTGGATAAAGAAGAGGATTTTGTTATCGCCGCTATACAAATTGAAGCTGAAATCAATAAGGATTATCTGATACACTGCGACGTTTGCCAGTAACGTTCCAGTCAGTACAAATAGAAACTGAGAACGACCCACTTTTAAAACAAGTTCAGATGTTCGTGCGAACCTCATGGCCAATAAAAGTTAATGACGTCAACCTCAAAATGTTCTACAACCGACGGGAAGCATTAAGCGAAACACAAGGTTGTATTTTATTGCAAAATAGAATTATAATTCCTCTCTCGTTGCAGAAACCAGTCTTGGAACAACTACATACAGGACATCCGAGTATTGTCCGCATGAAAGCACTAGCGCGGAACTATGTTTATTGGCCTTATATTGATCAAGAAATAGCGCAGATGGTGCGGGGATGTCCTGCCTGTGCACTCGCGGGACCGGCGCCGGTCAAGGTTCCATTAGCGTCATGGCCTGTGGCAACCAAACAATGGTCACGAATTCACCTCGATTATGCCGGACCGTTCCAAAAGCAGATGTATCTCATCATAGTGGATGCTTATTCCAAATGCCCGGAAATTTTTTGCATGCGGTCTACCACAACAGCTGCTACCATCAGTGTTCTGCGAGAAGTTTTTGCAAGATTCGGATTACCAGACGTTATGGTGACGGATAACGGAACTCAGTTTTCATACTTAGAGTTTGCCGAATTTTGCGTTAAGGGGGGTATCAAACATATTCGAACGGCACCGTTCCATCCACAGTCTAACGGGCAGGCGGAGAAGTTCGTGGACATTTTTAAGAGGGGTATGAGGAAGTTGGAAGGAGGTGATATAGCACCTAACGCGTTGGTGACAACTTTTCTACAGTGCTACCGTTCTACACCAAACACCACATTACCTGACAACCTTACACCAGCAGAGACTATGCTGGGACGTAAAATTAAAATACAATTGGACCTACTTCACCCACAATCTCAGGAGGCACAAGAAAGAGATACGCATATGGAGGAGCAGTTCAACAAGAAGCATGGAACAAAACCAAGGGCGTTTCAAGCTGGGGATGCTATTTTCGCTCGAAACTATAATTGTAGTCAAGGCCCTTGGTTACCAGGTATTATAGTGAAAAGGATTGGATCTGTTATGTACGCTGTCGAAGTAGGCAAAAAAAAGGTGGCGACGACACTTAAACCAATTAAAACCTCGGTTTAATACCAACGAATATTGCAACCTTAATACAATTTTCGATTTTCAGGACCTGGCAACTGAGACTGCGCTAAGGCATTCCGATAAAAATGATCAGCAACACCTCGGACAACCCCATAGGCCAACCAGTACAGAGCATAGTGCGGATAGAGACGAAGATTGTTTTCCAAATGATGAACAACCGCAACAGCCCTATAGCCCGTCAGGTATAGTCCACAGTGCGGGTAGAGATGACAACAAGGAACAGCCGCAACGTCCCGTTTGCCACCGAGTACCACCTAAACGACTCGACCCCTCCAACGAGATAGCAGGCAGATATATGTACCATTAAGCAAAAGGGGAGATGTTGTGGACATCACAAGCAAACAGATCCACTGTTTTTTCATCGGTGATCTGTCAGCTGTCATAAGCCATGTGGGTCTCTTGAGATATGAATTCGAGATGATTCGTGTGCAAACTTGTTTCACTAATAAAGTAAAAGTATTACATCTTATTTATATTCATACGATGAGCTGTATTTAGGTAAATATACTTTTGGAGTCAATTCGATTGTCGAAATCTCACCACACGATGAACTTTTTTTAATACTAATCCGTTAAGGCTTGAATTAAATGTTCAATATGAATAACAAATTTCTCTTTTGGTAAAAGATTAGCAACCAATTTTATTTGTGTTACAGTTCCAGGTGTTAGAATGTTTTCAGAGCAAAAAGGCAAGTCATTATGCAAGTCATGAAGAGATTCTGGGTATTCTAAGTCAACCTCTAAAACATAACCATATTCTTTAAGTTCTATTGTTTTTATATAGTCTGCTGAAAATTTAACTGAATCTTCCCATTGAAATCCGCCGTATGGTAGATTCTGTGACATTGCCCATGCATATAGACTATTTGCATCCAAATAAACAATGTATTCCGAGGGTTTATTCGGATCATATGAGTCAATGAATTTATTGTTTGACTCTGAGTATCTAATTAACACTGTGTTAAACCACCTCTTATACCTTTTTGAAAAAATTTAATATTTCCAAATCGGTTAAAAGTTCCAATTCTATTTCAGTTATCTTGAGCATGGCATCCCAAGATAAACCTGGTGCTGTATAATAATGACACGGATCCAAATGATAGATAATTTGACAAACTTTTCGAAAATTTTCAAAAATATCAGCTAACAAAAGAACACCGCTTTTCAAATAAATTAACAAATCTATTTCTACAATGAAAATGATTCCAAATTTCAAGAGCAAAATTATACACTTCTTCAAAACATTCCTCATTTGTTAATTTTTAAAAAAGTATGATCTTACCGGAAGAGATGTTTCATCTAATTTTTCCCATGAACTTAAATAGTCATATGGAAAAACACCTTTTCGTTTAATTAAATTTATAATCTGATCAAAACTAAACTGAGACTTTGTAATCTTAAAGTCCTCTGTACAAAGATTCTTAGCTAAAGAATCAATACTTTCACTCAAAAACCGATAGGAATCCAAAAATCTTAACTCAATATGATTTTTTTCATCGACTGGTATTCTCTTTGATATACATATTATTTTTCCTTATTTAAAGCAATTACTTTTATTTCACCTTCAATTCCTAGAAGAGATGTAAAAAATAATTTTTTTTTTTTTTTTTGATTTAATTCAATTCAATTCAAATTCATTTTATTTATCAAATTTAGTGTTACATGGTTATCCATTTATCTTATCCAAGGTATCACTTCTCAATAGACGACTCATATTCTTTATGTACATATAATGTCCATATTTCATTCCAGAATACAACAGATTAATATGTAAAGACTTCTCATGTCTTGTTAAATAGTATGCTCCTTCTATTCTTGGTACCTGAAGACCATCTTCACTATCCGAAAAACCAAACACATTAATACTTATTTCATTTTTAGCTTCGAACGACCTTATGTCTTCTAATTTCAGGGGAAAATCAAGACCGCTGAAGTTTAACGCTATATCATTTAATTGAATAATCTCATCGGATATGTTTGAAATATTGTATGAATATGTATGACATGGATTCGTGATATTCTTTTTGAGAGCTTTTTTGTACATTCACAACAGCCTTTTTATTATCTATGAACTTCGGTAGAACAAAGTGCATCGAACCTCTTAATGCTTGGTTTTTATTTACGTTAACTTCTAAACAAATTATTCTGACTAATGCCCATCCCCTATCATGTTCTTGAAATTCATCCATTTTATTCAAAACACACTCTTTCATTTCACTTATCAGTATATCGATATCACTCGCAATGTACACAGATTGCATTTTAGTTAACATTGATTTAACATCCAATTCCGTTTCATCGTCAGTATTTTTTTTCACATACTCAGCAAAGAGTTCTATGTTAAACTTTACCGATCTATTAACACACATTTGTTCTTCCAATAGGTTCATTATAATTTGCCTCCTATCCTCAAACACAATTCCTGCATCCAATTCTTCCTCTTTCTCATTGATGATTACAAAGGATGAAATTCGACTTTTAAAAGATGATTTTATTCGATACACGTTTTCCCCATATTGTTCACGAACATTCTTTTTATGTGAATTACTTCTTTGATGTTGTGACCAATTTTTCTTTAGTATTACAACATTACAAAATGTACACAATCTATTCCTTTGTTCTGTTGTACATCATTACTAATCAAAGAAGAAGTAAAAGCTTCTATTGATTGTCCTTCAAACACTTCACCATATGTTTTTTTAAACTGCATTTCCGTGTAAATGTCTTACCACAGACAAGACTATGTTCTAATTTATTATCATGCACCGACTTTAAATGACGATTTAATGTAGCGACACTTGAAAAAGTTTTCTTACAAATCACACAGATTTTATTATTAATTTTGAGCACTATAAACGTATTTAATTAGATGAAGACTTGTGGTAAACTGAAATGAAACATCTAGACTTTCCACTACAGGTTGTCTCTGACATAAGCAAAGTAGCACCATTACCACTTCCATTCATTTATCATTTTGTTCACACACAAAAATTTATCATTTTGTTCACACACAAAAATCCTAAACAGGAAAACCACATTAACCAATGGAACTAACAACTAAACTTTCCGCTATAAATTGTCTTCAACATAAGTAAATAATTTTACACACCACAATCTACAGGTTGTCTCTGACATAAGTAAAGTAGCACCATAAAAACCATATTAACCAAATTTTCTCCAGTTCCAGAATCCTGACCTAACCCAAACTATCAAATCCCCCAGGCCTTGACTCACTCTCAACAAAGCAACCACAACCTTGACTTATAGTACAAACAATTTCAGATAACAATTTCACAACCCACCCAATATTCCAATAACCCATTCCCCGTTCCCCGTTCCCCGATCCCCGATCCCTCATTCTCCATCCCAGATCCCTGCTCCTAACTATACATTCCCGATAACCCCCCCACAGGAAACCTGCTTCTCGATGACAGTGACAGATATTCCGTAGCTAGCTCGGCACTCTCAGGATTGTCAGCCAGCTCAAGACGCAGAGGGATTGCAAACTGTAAACTGACGATTAGGAGACTGGGTACAAAGACATGGAACGAACTAAATGACAAAAACAAACAAAGGCTACTCAATGCACATGCATACCTGAAGGAGATGATCGGACCAGATTAAAAGCCGATGGCTTGCCCTCCGGTTAGCGCAGTTCCCGCGGTATGCATAAGCAAGGAAGATTCGATGGGGCCGCCGACTTCTTTGATCGGTGAAAGCTGGTTAGAGAGGAAATCGACATCATCGAATAATCCAGTACAAGTCAAGACTGGGGCAGAAGGTTTGTCTAATCCAGCCGAGAGTATACCAAATCTATCACCCAGACGTTGCATCAAGCCTTTAGCTCGTACGGGTCTGGTGAAGGATTAAGTATCTCTGGGAGCAGAGAAGAAGGATTCATCAACCTCGAGCATCTTAAGCCATAGCTCATCATGTGAGAGGGTGATGGGGAATTCATCTCAGGCAGGAAAAGACAGACCACAAGCCCCAAAAACGAGACGGACGCAACTAGGGTCCAAAGGACAGCCGAAGTCAACGAAGAAGCTACTAAGCTCGACCAGACACTGCAACAAGTCTTTAACTTGTACAGGTCTGGCGGAAGGTGAGGTAGTTTCCCAGGTAGCTGGAAAGGAGAACCCGCAAGCATCAAGCATCCTGAGCCGTAGCTCATCATGCGAAATGAGTACGGAGACTGCTTTCCGGCCAGACGGAGGTAATCCAGAAACCCCGAAGACGACATGTGAGATTGAAGGATTTCCGAACCAAACCGGGGATTCTCTGAACTCTTCGAATAGACCATGCTTCAAGTCGTTAACTTGTGCTTTTTTTTTTATAATTTACACATACTAAAGGGGATATGAATACCCTTATACTAATTTTTTTTTTAGAACACGTACGTTTTGTGGAAAGAGAAAGAGACAGAGAGAAAGACAGAGTGGTGCAGTTCGAAACTCAGGTGGTGTTAAGTTTCTGTAAACTATAAGGGTGGGTGTCCAGATAACTGGGGAGTATTTTTGTTTGTTTTCGCTATTATTGTCGTTGCTTATAATTCACAGTATTTTTTTCCGTCCTCCTGATGTCATCATCACGATCAAGTGATGCCAGGGTTATGCCTTCACAGTAGAGTTGACTTAGCTTTCGCAAGTGATGGACTTTTTTATTTATTTCATACGAAATAAATAGATGATTCTTGATATCAGAATTCGAACCGTGAATCAACAGCGTGACAAGCGATGATGTTACCACTACACCAAGACCACCCCTGTGCTTGTCTAGAGAGGAGGGAGGAAGTTCATCGGAGAGTGGAACTCAAATCCAACGAACATCCTGAGCCGTAGCTCATCATGCAAGGAAGATGTGAGAACCTCTCCCCCACTTGGGGAGGCTCATCCGCAGAAGTCCAAAACTATTAACACTAGGAAACCTACCAAAGCAACCAAACCGAAGCGTTCTATGGGACCGAAAGCGATAGAAAACAGAAGACGACGCAACGCGACCAGAAGCATTAAAAGGCTAAGCGGACGTGATCCTGAAACCTACACGGTGAAGGAACAACAAGCTCTGGAGAGAGCTAAATGTATCTAGAAATCGCTGCTCAGTACCAAGAACAGAAACGAGACAAGACTAAACAACAATACAAATAGGACTTCGACGAAGGCCTGGACAGTATCAAGAAGACTGTCCGTGGCAAGGAAGGAAGGTGATACACTCTTCACCTTAGCCGCGGATAGACATAAGAGTATCCGGACCAACACGCAGCTGGACTCTCAATCCAACTCCGAGCCGGTTACGGGATGTTCAAAAAGATACCGACATATGGACAATACGCCGTCTCCTCAAACAAAAAGGGCAGTGAAGAGAGCTAAGACCTCCTTAGTGGTTGTAAAATGCCTTCAGGTTGCGATAGTAGATTTCGGTAACCCAAAGCCCAAGCTGAATAATGATCAGTGGAGACTCTTAGAGATAAGAATTCTCGATAGTGTGAATGATGCTATCCTGAAACGCGCAGGTTCAATCCCAGATATCGGACAGCTAACCACCGTAAGGGGATTCAAAGTGATGGCATGTGAAGATGAGTTCACTCTAAAGGAATTCATCGGAAAAACGGAAGCCCCATGGCCGGACGCCGAACTTCGATTAATCGAACGGCAGGAGTTAGTAAACCTAACCAGACCCAAAGGGCGTCTACTCGTACCGGGTCCATACATCCCAAAAGACAGACTGGAGAGAAACCTTCAGCATCTCAATACAAAATGCTTAGCCGTAACTGGGAAGTTTTGGAGATGGGTGAGCATACGGAGGAAGGAACGGAGGTTGTGTTACTGCTCAACCACCGTTCAATGCCATTATTGCGAGCCATAAACTATAAGGTCCGTATCGGTATAACCCGATGCAAAATTAGGCCGATCGCGGGGACAGCTGGCACTAAAGGAAAGAAGGAGGTAGGTGGTGTTAAAAATTTAAATGATTAAGATAGTGCAAATAAATCTTCACCACAGTAAAGCTGCAAGCGCAAACCTCGTCTACCTAATGGGAGTTAGACACATAGACATCGCCCTTATACAAGAACCCTGGGTATCAGGAGGCAAAATTATGGGTCTACACGCCAAAGATCTGGTATTGTATAAAACGACAGAGGTAAACCCATATAAAAAATATAGAACATGTATCGTAGCTAGAAAACAAATAAAACTTTTCTTTCTATCTGCATACAGCGATTTTGACAATACAGTGGTTAAATATGAAAGGAAAGGTTTTCCTCCACTAATTATCTCATCTGTGTACATGCCATTTACTGCGACAGAGGTACCACCCCCTGAACTTACTGCATCACTCGTCAGTAAAATAGAGCAGGAAAAGTGGGATATACTGATGGGATGCGACGCGAACTCCCATCACTTCCAATAGGGCAGTAAAAACATCAACAAACGAGGTGAGTTGTTTTCGAATTTTTAATCGAACATAACCTGTTAGTAGGTAACAAAGGTAATGAACCAACGTTTTTAGTTAAAA
Organism: Pocota personata; assembly: GCA_963082735.1. Lineage (NCBI taxonomy): Eukaryota > Metazoa > Arthropoda > Insecta > Diptera > Syrphidae > Pocota > Pocota personata. The sequence goes on from OY720431.1 coordinate 87,554,465, forward strand.
ATAGACAAGAGGTTATTGACGTTACAGTCACTGGTAACTCCAAAAGTGTAGAAATAGAGGAATGGAAGGTTCTGAAAGAAGAAACCTTCTTCGACCATAGGATGATAGAAATCACCCTAAAAATCAGGAAGGAATTGCCTAAACTATATAGAAACCCAAGGAAAACTAACTGGGATTTTTTCACTAGGGAAGTTAGTAGAATTAAAGGGAATCTACAGGACCACGCTTTTAATGGACCTACAGAAATTGACGAGGGAACGTCAATATTATCAAAAATATTGGGTAAAGCCTATCAAAACGCCAGTTCGCTGAGGACAAAGAAACAAAAGAGCACACCTCCATGGTTGTCTAAAGAACTGTCTTACATTAGGAAAAAAACTAGGAAACTTTTCAATATGGCTAAAAGAACAAGGTTAGTCGAAGACTGGGAAAATTATAAATCCAGTCAAAGAAAATTCAAAACAGAGACACAGCGCTCTAAGCGCAACTCTTGGCAAGCCTTCTGCAGTAAAATAGAAAGTACCGCTGGATCAGCAAGACTCAGAAGGGTTCTTTCCAAAGAGCCGGTAGCGTTAGGCTCCCTAAAATACACGTTTGGCAATTGGACTGACTCCAATGAAAGGACATTAGAAACTCTACTAGGTGCTCATTTTCCAGGATGTATAGTAGTTAGCGATGACATCCCTGGCAGCAGCAGTAGTAGACACGAAATAGCGCCGTCTGAATTGGTTACGGAAGACAAAATCGAGTAGGCAATATGCTCCTTCTTACCGTACAAATCCCCAGGCACAGACGGAATTTTCCCGATGATGCTACAAACAGCCAAAAAAGACATAACGCCGTTTTTAAAGAGACTGTTCCTTGGTAGCATTGAATGGGGTCATGTACCAAAGGAGTGGCGAGAAGTTAAGGTTGTTTTCATCCCCAAAGCAGGTAAAGCTAGTCATACCTGCGCTGGTGACTTTAGACCAATAAGCTTGACATCCTTTATTCTGAAAACCTTTGAAAAATTTTATTGACATACACATTCGCAGCAGGTTGAACCCCAGTATCATATCTCCGGCACAGCATGCTTATACGAAAGGTAAAAGTGTTGAAACTGCACTTCATAGTGTTGTCAGTACGACTGAAAACTCATTGAATGTTTTTAGACATTGAAGGGGCCTTTAATAATGTCACGGCACATTCAGTCGAAGGTGCCTTAAAAAACCTGCATATTGAGGACACTCTAATCAAATGGATAGTTTCCATGCTAAGAAATAGGTACATAAACTCAGAACTAGGTGATGCGAGACTAGAGTATCAGCTGGTAGAGGCACTCCGTAAGGAGGTGTTCTCTCTCCTCTACTCTGGGTTATTGTGCTAAATGAAGTACTAATAGAACTTAGATTCAGTGGGGTTAAGACTGTAGCATACGCAGACGATGTGGCGTTACTTGCCACGGGTAAATTCCTTCTAACCCTAAGCGACCAAATGGAAGGCGCCCTTAAGATAGTCAGCAACCGGACTAAAAGAAGTGGACTCGCAATAAATCCACTAAAAACGGAGCTGACACTATTTACGAACAAGAGGATAATACCGGAATTCAAAATTCCATCCATTGAAGGCACTCTTCTTAGAATTTCTGACAGAGCTAAATATCTAGTGTTAATATTAGACCAAAAACTAAACTGGGGACTAAACACAAGGGAGAGAGCTAGGAAAGTTATGATAGCTAGCAGAAGATAGGTAGCAGAATATTTGGAAAAACTTGGGGGCCAAAACCAAGTCATTTTCTGGCTCTACACAGCAGTTGTAAGACCTATACTGACATACGGCAGCCTAGTATGGTGGCCAGCCGCAAGTAAGGGCACAAACTTCAAGATACTTACCAGAGTACAAAGAATGGCGTGCATTGGTGTCACAGGAGCTATGAGAACCACACCAACTGCAGGATTAGAGACCATACTCAATCTACTACCTTTAGACCTATTTGTGCAGGAATCTGCAGCTAGAAGTGCTCCAAGATTAAGCCAATCTGAAGGTTGGTGGTCAAGCCTGACGGGGCATGCGCAGATTTTACGCAAATACATGGGCGGAGATGTCAGCACAGACATGGTGCCCTATTTAGACTTTCATATGCCGTTTTCTAGCTCATTTCCGAGTCGAGAGGAATGGGAAACTAATATCCCCCTAAATGACAACTCCATCTCCATCTACACTGATGGATCCAAGATGGACGTTGGAGTAGGTGCAGGGATATTTTCTGGGAAACTCAATTTGAACAAGTCAATTCGGCTCCCAGGCTATAGCAGTGTGTTTCAAGCGGAGGTCTTGGCGGTGGCAACTGCTGAACGGGACGGTGCTACGAAAACTATACCACCAGATGATATTACATTTTTCATTGACAGCCAAGTAGCGATAAGAGCGATTTCCGCCACACAAATAAAACCAAAGCTTGTGCGCTGCTGTCGCGAAGAGCCACGGGTTCTTGGTACGCAACACAATGTAAAGCTCTGCTGGGTACCCGGACATAATGGCGTTTCAGGAAATGAGAAAGCTGACGAGCTGGCAAGGGAGGGTTCAGCTCTAAATCCTGAACGAGCTGACCCGTCAATTAAGATACCACCCTGCGACCTGAACCTAGAAGTTAGAAATAAAATGATTGCCGTAGCAAATTGTAGATGGAGATCATTAGAATAATGTATAATTACAAGAAAACTCTGGCCGCCCTACGATAAATATCGTACAGAGCAAATCCTACTCTTCAAGAGATATATCTTATCTGGTTTAGTGGGGATGATAACTGGACACAACTTGTTACGTTATCACACAAAGAAATTGGGAATTAGCGAAGAAGATATATGTAGAGGATGTGGCAATTAGGACGTACACGAGGATACACCTCACTTCCTGTGCCATTGTACAGGACTCTACAACCTGTAATGGAGGGTGATTGAGTTGGGGTGGGGTGAAAGATAATAGTCTACAGGAGACTAAAAAAAACTTGGGGGAAAGAGGAAATGGGTATGGATAGAAGGAAAGGAAGGGAAAAGGAACTGTGGGTTGCTCGGTGCGGGCGCATGCCTTGCTGGTCTCAGCTTCGCTCGTCGGAGGGTGGGTTCTTGCACCTACGCATCCTCACGATCACCACTACATAAAACAAATTATGCATGAATGAATCCAAAAAAAAGAGAACAAAAAATTGTACCTAACATCCTAACACTACCTTGGGAGGAACTGGTGTGCGTCCTCTTAGCGGGTCTACACCCATGTGCCAGTGACCGCTGATTTTAATCTGGCACCCTAAAAGGAACTGATATTCTCCTTTACTTACCGCGCGGACCAACTAACCTTGCCATCGAAATGAGACACACTATTTAAGCTTTAAACTATCATTACAAGTTTGCCTTTATTATCTCAAATAGGGGAATTGAATACATTTGTTGTTGTACAGAATATTTTCTTTTTCAAATATATAAATTAAATTACGGTTAATTCATTTACTTTAAAAAAATTATATTTATTTCTTAAACTGGTAGAGGTTCTGCCTCTTAAAATGAACTGAACAACATGAATAACTTATCTCTACCTTAAATACCTAATAAACGCTGTCACTGCAATTTGGCACCTTGATGTGAGGAGCGCGTCGATCGTGGGAACGTTGCTGACGTTGGCATTTGATGACCGGTGTGGTGGTGTTTAGTTCAGCAGACTTGCTGACCCGATGACTTGAATGCGGCATGTGTTGGATTTGCCTGCATATTATGTTGCGTTAACTCATATTATGTTGCGTTAACTCCTCCGCCCTTAAGAGTAAACGTCCTCGTTTACTTAGAAGAATGGTATCTGGCTTATGCGGGAAGTTGTAGCCCTTGGAACAGGTGATGGTGAAGGTGCTGGTAAAGGTGATGGTGGAGATGTTGGTGGGGATTTGGTCTGTGAGTCTGCGTTGATGGTGCTGAGCGTTGATTTGGTACTTGCTACTGTTTTTCTGAAGACTATGGCTATGATGATGACGAGTGCGAATAGTAGACAGACTCCAATGCTCATTACTGTCCTATTTTCCACTTTTGTCCTCAAGAGTTGAATGTAGCGGGTGTTGTTTGCATGTAATTCTTTTATAAGCTCCAGCGATAACGTTTCTTCCACTTCGTGGTGCTGTGCTGACGTTTGTTGCAGGATGGCTGGGAGAGGGTTGAGATGCGTTGACTCGAAAGATTTGAATGTTTTTTTTCCAATTTGTAGGCTGCTGTTGTAGTATTTAATCAGCAATGTGCCATTGAGGGCAACCGGTTCATCGTCGATTATGATTTCTCCATCGTACTGGTTTAGAAAAATGATGTCAGATGATATTTCTTCAAGGTCTGGGATGTGTTGGCCATTAATTGCAGTACAGTTCGCTATTTTGCTGTTTAATAAATTTGGTATACAACTAGTGTTACTTAAATTGATTACATTGTTTTTGTTACAGATTGAAAACTTATTTATTGTCCTACAATTGACATTTATACCATATATTTCATTTTCACATTTTAAAATTTCATTAAATTCAACTTTGATTGCTTTATTTTCTTTCTTTACTGGTTTAATATTTAACTTATTACATATTTTTTCATTAACTGTAGGTAGGCTTACAATGTATAATAGTACAGAATTATTAAAAGCTACTTTTATTTCTGAGAAGTCCATTGCTTCTTCTATATCTTTGAATAATATACCTTTATTATTTATTATTTTTTCGATTACATTTACTTCATTTCTTGATAAAATATAAGAGTTTATAATATTGGCTTTTGCCCAATGTAAAGCGTACATAATATTTTTTATTTCATCTTTTACTATATCTAATCTGTATTTTATACTGAAAACAATTTCCTCTATTACATTTGTATTTTCTTTTACAATTTTACTTATGGAATTTGTTTTATTTATTATATCTTCGATTTTATTGACTAAAAGGTTATTTATAACAGTTTGTTTATTATTATTTTCAAGTGCGTTATTTATTTTTTCCTTGATTATCTCGAAGTCGTGATTATCGGGAGTGCCTGCTATGAACTTCCAAGCGCTTCCAATGAAGTCAAGCGATCTTTTAGCTTTATGCTGATTGGGGATTAAACGTGAAAGGATTGATCTAATAGATGAGATTTCTTGAGATAGAAGATAGAAACTGGGATGGGAAGTTATAAGGTTTTCTCTCATGTACGATTCTATGTTACTTAAGGCTTGCGGATATACGGATAAGTCTATTTCATGAATTAGTTTGTAAGTTCTGGTTTGTATTCTAGATGTTCCGGTGTTAATAGCCACTAGTCTTGCGTTCGTGTAGTCCAGTATTTGCACGTCTCCTAAACAGTCAGTCAGTAAAAGTCTGGAAAGAAAGTTTGAGATTAGGTTTTTATGTGAGATTTGTGAACTACCTTTCCTGATTGGGTGAGAACGGTAGTTTTATTGTTTTCTTTAACAACTTCTTTTGAATATCTTGGAGAGAGTTTTGATCCTACTCTCTTATTTTTTCTGACATAAATTATTTCTCCTGTTGAGTAATCTTTGATTGGGGGTTTCCCTTTATTGTGATAGGTCAAGTCATGTTGTTGTTTGTCTTCTAGTTTGGCTTTCACTTCCGAACGAATCTTGTCAATTTGAGGGGGGTCTATGTTCCTACTGAAAAATATGTCCACTGGTTTCTTACGTGTTACCGAATGTATCGTGAAATTATAGGCATTAACTGCAGTTTCAAGTAATTCCGTGAAGGATCCTTTCCAATGCAACGCATAAGTTCAGCAAGAGTCGAATGAAATCGTTCGACTTGGCCGTTCGATGTGCTCGTATATGGGGGTGTTATGAATACTTCCATGCCAAATTCGTTCTTAAGCATGAATATAATTGGTGAGGAATTGAAAGACTTCTCATTATCGAATACTATAGTCTTCGGTATTCCATAGGCAAATATGAGTTCTCTTAGCGGTTGCCTAACATCCTCAATAGCTTTAGATTGTATTTTCTTGACTTGGGCGTATTTAGAAAATTTATCAAGTGATGTTAACACTAAATTGCCTTCGGTTGAGAAAATGTCAACATGAATAATCTGTCCAGGATAAGTCGGAATTGGAGTTGCCTGAATTTCAATTTTATCGGGGTGACGGTCATATTTGTTTTCTTTGCAAATATAGCAGAGTTTGATTATTCTTTTTAATTTTCGCGACATTCCGGGAAAATAGAATTTTTCGAGAATTTGCTGTTTATTCTCTCGTTCATTCCTATGAGCACGTTGATGGGTGGTAATGATGATTTCTTCTTGTCTAGTTTCACTTGTTACGTCTTCTACAATTGCTTGGGAGAATCTTACACGATAATTCGCAAAATTATTTCTGTAAATTTCTTGGATCATTCCCTGGATTCGTTCTTCCGTCTTTATGCAGTTGGTAACTGTAGGGTTCAGTCTGGCCTTAAGAATTTCAATAAGTTTATCAGTTGTGTAGGATTGTTCAGTTATAATATGCCTGTGATATGTGGGAAAAACTATGCGAAACTCGTAATTGCTTGTATTACCCGTATTGAGGAATATTTGATTTTTGAATACATTGATAGGCGATTCAACGCTGAATATCAGCCCATGTGATGAACTCTCATCACTATGTATTATTGGAGTAAGGGAGTTTATTTCGGTTCCGGTGGGAAGTCTGGAAAGTGCGTCTGCAACTACGTTTGTTTTGCCAGGTTTATATTTTAATTCGTAGTTGTACTCTTCCAAAATAGCTTTCCATCTTTTCAGTTTAGAGTTATTGTTTTTATTGCTCAGGGAATAGGTGAGAGGTTGGTGGTCAGTATGAATTATCACTTTTGCTGTCCCGTAGAGATAATTTCTGAAGTTGTTAAGTGCCCATATTATAGCTAGCATTTCTTTTTCGTTGGCTGCGTAGCTTTCTTCTGTTTTACTTAATGTTCTAGATATGGACATAATGGGCTTATCTCCTTGTGACAATACAGCACCAAGGGCATAGTTAGAAGCATCAGTTACTAATTCGAACGGTTTTGTGAAGTCTGGGTAAGCGAGTACAACTTCTTCCGATGTTAATGTGTTTTTGATTTTTTAAAAGCTGTTTTGGCGGATTTGTCTAAATGGATAAGTTTCTTGCTTGAAATGTTTTTGGACAATCGTCCATCCTCCCCCCTTAAGAGGGCTGTTAGGGGTTTGGCCAGCTTGGCGTAGTCCCTAATGAAGCGGCGATAGTACCCTGACAGGCCAAGGAAAGAGCGAAGTTCCTTCAGGGTATTCGGATATGGAAAGTCTTGGATTGCTTTGATTTTTACCGGATTGGTTTTAATGCCGTTAAACGAAATGACGAAACCCAGGAATTCTACTTCTTGTTTGTAGAATTCGCACGTCCTTGCTGTAAATGACTATGTCATCTACGTAGACATCGCATATTTTACCGATGAGGTTACGAAGAATGTCGTCAAGCGTCCTTTGAAATATGGCCGGTGCATTCTTGAGACCGAATGGAAGCCTAAGAAACTCGAATTTTCCATTATTGATAGAGAATGCTGTTTTTTCGATATCAGATTCTTTTAAGGGGATCTGATGGAACCCACTTTTCAAGTCTATAACGGAAAAAAATTTATTATCGCCGAGATGTGCAAGGATTTCGTTAATTTGGGGAATCGGGTATCGATCCGGGATAGTAATGCTGTTTAGCTTCCTATAATCTATTACGACCCGATATTTCTTCTTACCAGAAGCATCAGCTTTTTTTGGCACTATCCATACTGGTGAATTGTATGGGGACCGTGAAGGCCTAATTATTCCATCATTGAGAAGCTGCTTTATTTGTTCTTCAACCTCGCTTTTAAGGGACATAGGATATGGGTAAAATTTGGTGTATACAGGTGAATCAGATGTTGTTCTGATTTCGCCTTTTACTCTTGTTGTGTAAGCGAGTTTTTCCTCTGGTTCTTCGAAAAGTTTGGGAAAGTCGTGCACGATTTTATCAATAGAAGCTTTTTGTTTTGAAGACATATGATCGGTTCGGATATTTATAGTATTCACAGATTGCGAAGCCATCTGTTTAATGCGTATTTTTAACTGATTATTAACAAGCATGTAGTTATCCTTTGCGTGAATGACAGCCGAGAGATTCTTCAAGCTATCATTTCCAAGGATCGCATGGAAAGATTTTAATTTTGGCATGAGAAAGAATTTGTGTTTAATATTTTCGAGACCAAAAAGACTAATAAAAGTATGGTGAGTTACTTGAACGTTACCACCAATGGAATTACAACAGAATGGTTTTTCGTTTGGTAAGGGTTTATTTATTAAAGACGGCTGTATATAATTTTTATTGGATCCCGTGTCAATCAAGATTTTCAGAATGTCTCCACTCTTCGTTGCACATTCGAAATACGGCAGCGAAGAGCCACTTAGTCTAAAAAATGTATGTCGCTTAGTTCCGTGACATTATTTGAGCTGGTGATTTCCGGTTGAGTCATTTCGATATACTTCTGGAAAGACTCGCCATATTCAGTCACGTTGTTCATGTCGGCTTGTGCTTCTTCATATTGGTTGAATTCCGCATCTTCTGTCATAGTACCCAGATGAAAGTTTCTTTGCATCTTGGTAGGATGGACTTGATGAGGTTGAGGAGCTGATGGTCGTTTTGGTGCCGGAGGCCAATTCTCCATTCGCGGTCTGTTTATGTAATTGACCTTGTTCGTACGGATTGTTTCTGCATCCATAGGCTCTGGTGGTGGTTGCCTTGGAGTAGCAAAGAATTGTGGACGTTGCTGTTGATATTGTAGTTGCTGATATTGATGTGGTGCAAACTGTCTCTGGGGCCTCGGAGGTGGAATGGGACTTGCATTGTATTGGGGTGCCACTTGTTGTCTCTGTGGTTGTACAAAATGAGTCAATTCTGGGTAAAATGGTTGACGATTTTGGACTGGATTGGAGATTACTCGTCTTGCTGGAATTGGTGGTGGTTCCGGATGATTTATCCTCCTATTATGGCTGCTTGCAATGGCGTACTGCGAGCGGTAGTTTTGGTTTTCTAACCTCAAACACAAGTGCAATGCTTGGGGTAGATCTACAGGTTCTCGCATTCCCAAAAGTCTGGGAAGGTCGCCTTTCAGTCCTCGAATGAAGGTGTCAAGGGCTTTATCTCTATAGGTTTGCATGAGCAAATTTAGAGATTCGGCACTGACATCCATGCATGCAATTTTATTAAGTATGAGTGAAAGGTGCGAATACACCGATTGGTAGAATTCTTGAATGGACGTGTTACCCTGTACCAACGCCGTCATTTGGTACTCTAGAGTACCCAAATCACGCTTGTCTGCATAATGCAGAGTTAAGCATCGGGATATGCAGTTCCAGTCTAATGGAGTATTGTAAGACTCCAGGACGTGGTCTGCATTTCCAATTATTTTGTTTCTTATAGTGTTTAATATACCAAAATACTTTGCCGATCCTTTGATGGAATCGTAGATTTTTAAAATACGTTCTACGCTTTTACACCATGAGCTAAATTCACCTGGATTACCAGAGAATTCGCGTAGGCTACGTACTACATCCGGGATTTTATCGAGATCATTAATATTCTGGTTTGGTGAAATGGTTTGATCAATTCCCGTGAATTGATCCGCGTACGGGTTTAAGATTGAATGAATTAGAGCGCGGCCCTCAGTATTCAGAGCTTCGCGTATCATAGAACTAATGAGAGATTGGAGTGGGGGATTCATGACAGGATTTTCGTTGGGTCTTTCAGAAGAAGTTGAGGCTTGATTCGCTTGAGCAGCATGTGCGGCTTGAGCGACTTGAGCAGCCTGAGCGGCAGCTTGTTCGAGAACGGAAGGTCTTACGATATTTTCGTTAGTCATTTTAACGAGATGTCAAGATAGTCAGGATAAATTTAAGACAAATCAAGATAATTAAGGTAAATTCAAGATATTTTCACTACAGAACAATATAATTTAAAGTATTTTCACGTCAAATTAAGAAAATTTAATATTATATAATATGTTATTAATATTTGCAATAATTAGATCTTACAATAATATGATGATCCTCATCTTTTGGGTGGTGGCGGCTGCTGCTTCCCGTTTGTTTTCACTACTAGGGGGCCCTTGAATTTTCCACACCCCTGTTGTCTTACACTACACCTTACTGCTACCTTGCTTTTCAACTAAGTCCTTCGCGACACTACTTAAGGGTCTCTTTTTTTTTCGACACTACTTGAGGGTCTCTTTTTCTTTTCGACACTACTTGAGGGTCTTTTTTTTCGACACTGAATGTTTTGGCACTACTTAAGGGCACTATAATCACTCTGCGTTTGCGACGGGTTCCGGGACATAGGCAGTATACGATTTTTTTTTGCACTACTTAAGGGCTTAATCGATTTTAAACTCACGAATGAAAATTGCGCTACTTTAGGGATTCTACTTTCAAACGCGATACCTATGTTCCTGCTCGGGCGCCAATTAAATTACGGTTAATTCATTTACTTTAAAAAAATTATATTTATTTCTTAAACTGGTAGAGGTTCTGCCTCTTAAAATGAACTGAACAATATGAATAACTTATCTCTACCTTAAATACCTAATAAACGCTGTCACTGCAATTTGGCACCTTGATGTGAGGAGCGCGTCGATCGTGGGAACGTTGCTGACGTTGGCATTTGATGACCGGTGTGGTGGTGTTTAGTTCAGCAGACTTGCTGACCCGATGACTTGAATGCGGCATGTGTTGGATTTGCCTGCATATTATGTTGCGTTAACTCATATTATGTTGCGTTAACTTATATCTTTTGTCTTAGATCTTACGTTATCCTATTACTGAATTAGATTTATAATGTGAATAGGAAAAGATTACCGTATATATGCTACTACTATTATTATTATCTACTTGGGCGGATAATATCTTCGGGACCATAGTATTAAAAAAAAATGAGAGATCTCCCACGGGGTATTAATAGGCTGGTCATCTATTAATAGTATGTAATTTAAAAGAAGCAAAATAGTAATATTATTCCATAAAAATTAACCAATTAATAATAATATTCAATCTAACATAAGCCAAATAATAATGTTCAATTAAAAATAAACGAACTAATAATATTCAAAAAAATCAACAAAAGGATAATATTGAACTCGAAGATAAGCAAACATATTCGCTTATGCTAGAGTATAAGTTAAGGCTGATATCGGTTTTGAGAAAAAGAAACGTCTGGTTGTGTTATCTGACTTTTATTTACCCTACTGTTGGTGATGCTTGCATCACGTAGGCTCCAATCCAGCGCGTTAGGTTGCACCGTTGAGCGTGTCCCCGGACGACGACCCTTGGGAATTACTCCTCTACTACGATGACTACTTCGAGATGGTGGATCAACAGTAGTACCCTGTGAGTCCAGATCCGCGCCATTGATGGCTTGGCGACATACTGGACAGGAGTTCGAATCCTTGAGCCAGGTAATAAGGCACGGCATATGAAAGATATGGCCGCAAACCGTTTTCTCGATAGCACTACCAGGAGAAAATTGACCTTGGCATATGGTACAGAATGTCTCAACTGGCTCACCTGGGAGCTCCGTTAGATTTTCTCTGCTATGCCGTACTGCCATTATATCATAGAGAAACTTTATAAGATATATTAAGTAGTGAAAAGGTAAGATAGGTTAAGATTGTTTTTAATTATTTATTAAGATACTTTTTCCAAAAGAAGATATTCATACATATTATAAGGTCTCATTTCGAAGGCAAGTTTTCCGTAGGTCCGTACGGTTTTTGCGGTAGTGTTAGGTCATATAAACTAATCTGAAACTATACTCTATTTGTGGATTGAATAAATTGGTTTGTTGCCCTTTTGCTGTCGAGGTCGCTACACCCAGCATTGAATTCTCAGTGTAACGCAATTCCAAGACGAACTGGCAAATAAAACTATTGACTGAAAAAAAAAATGGAAATGCAAGCCGAAGTATGAGATCCATGACCCTGGTCGTCCTAAACCATCATATTGTTAGATTTATAAAACGCTATTCCAAGGGTTTGATCAAATTATCGAACCTGCATGTAGATAGATGTGTACTGAAACTATTAAAATTCTGGACAGATTTTGAGATGAAAAGAAACGAAAAAAATGAGTTGTGTACGCGAGAAAAAAAATTAAACTACGTTTCGACACGCAAAACTTGCGGGCCCCATGTTGGGCGCCATTTATGTAATGGAGGGTGATTGAGTTGGGGTGGGGTGAAAGATAATAGTCTACAGGAGACTGAAAAAAACTTGGGGGAAAGAGGAAATGGGTATGGATAGAATGAAAGGAAGGGAAAAGGAACTGTGGGTTGCTCGGTGCGGGCGCATGCCTTGCTGGTCTCAGCTTCGCTCGTCGGAGGGTGGGTTCTTGCACCTACGCATCCCCACGATCACCACTACATAAAAAAAAATGATGCATGCATGAATCCAAAAAAAAGAGAAAAAAAATCACCTGCGGCACAGACACACGAAGGCCACCGAAAGCGAGCACTGCTCCGGAACGAGATTCTTTTTTGTTTTGGTTTTAAGGAGCACCGACACTATTTCCCGATTTTTCTTTTTTTTTTCTTTTTTTCTTTTTTTTTTTTCATTGGTCTGAGTTGCGCCACCGCCCGCTAGCACTGCTCCTCGTTGACTGACTGTCGATGCTTTGGCCTTCGACTATCCTCCCTGTATAACACACTGTCCAAAAAACCAGTATTAGCACGCTCTCTCCTATTTTCCTTACTGACCAGCTAGTTATCCCAAATAGCGAGAGTGTCGCTTGCGGATTTCTCGCCTGATCAGAGGAAAGGAACGGCGGTCTGCTGGTCCCTCTCGGGCCAGTTGCGTGATTCCCCTCTCCAGAGACCACAGCATCAGGTTTGGAACACAATTGACCAAGGGTCGAATGATTTTGCGGATCTATCGCCTGATCAGCTCTAAGTATATAGCTTCAACAACAAAAAAAACTCGAGTATGAACTTGGTCATTGTATGTATCCAAGTCCGCCGCGTGTGTTCTCTGGAGAGGCGACCGTTTGGCAAAATCGGTGGGTGGATGGGTGGAACGAGATTTCCGAACAGTGCACTACAATGACAAGTGCAGATCTCAATAAAAAAAATAGTGATCGATAATCGATCGGTTTATTGAGATCTACACCTGCCAGTTCAACTGGGTAAGCCAGCCAAAAGCCATAGTTTGGAATCTGACCATTACACACCTTAGATTCAGTATACTAGGGAAATATTTCTTCCAAGACTTAGAAGAACTTTCAAATGTATCGGTAAATAAGATTACCAAATTTATAAATGAATCGGGTTGGTTTAAGAACCCATAGAGTTCACGAGTGGGGAAGCTTAACTCCTTGGGCATCACAATGGATCTATACTGATCTAAGTGTGGCGTAGTTTGTTCACACTCTACGTCAACCCATAAAACCTAACCTAACCTAAGAATGGTCGGGCTCTGATGTGTGGTTGGAGAGCGATTGCTTGAAGTAATGAGCTAATAGGATCGTTCGACGATGTAATGTCAGAGTTGATGAGTAGCTGTCTGACTTTTTTTTTGTTATTAATAAAGTATTAATAGTTTGAGGTCAGCGATGATGTCAGATTGAAGGAGTTCGGAAGGAGGTAATTGGAAAACCACAGCGAAATTCGAGGTAGATACGCAAAGTGAGGTTAATTCCTTAGTATACTAAGGTGGAGATAACGAGAAGCTTTTTCGGGGCATGTATGGGACGGATTGAAATTAATATCACTTAAAAGTTGACTAAGTTTTGTGTAGCCCGTCTTGCGAAAATAAAAGTTATACGATTACTCTGATTGGACAGTATTATTATCGTTATTGTAAGACAATGTAAGGGATAGAGGAGGATGGTAATAGTCCAATTTGGATAAAAGATTGTTGCTCCCTGAAACGACGCAGTTGTCGGCATCTGATGAGAAAATAAGATCAAGTTGTCTTCCTAGGTTATTAGTAACTCCACTTAACTGATATAGGCTGAAGTCCGAGAGGGGTTAATTGCTATACAATGGGACTGATCGTCAGATGGAGTCCATTGATGGTCAGGAAAATTAAAATCCCTCGGATTTAAAACGGTGTTGATAAGATCAACTGTTCGAGTATTAAGTATTAAGTATTAAGCAAAGAATCGAATGCGGCTATGGCAAGATGGTAACTCTATATGGGCTGAGATGGTCGAATGTAACAGCAAAGGATAAAAATGTTGTAGTTTGAAATAGTTATTTTGACACAAATGTACTCAAAAATCCGAAGTTTTAACTAGTGTCGAGTCAAGGCGATTGTGTACTGCCAGAAGAACATCTCTCTCTTTCTCAAACCATCATCCGAAAGGTGTTAAAATCGGACGTAAACAATTCATTGCTGTTAAAATCTTGAGTAAGATTAGTTTCGTTAAGATTGGAAATGTCATAGGGGAGTTTTTGGGAATTAAGGTATATAGACACTCAGGGGGAGTTACAAACAAATAAGGAATAGCTAAATGATTACCTAATGGTTTTTTGTATGCGACGTTACTCGTGTAGGTACATTCTTTGTGAATGACGTTTTCTTAGTCCGAGAAACATAGTCATGAACTAAAGTGTCATCTGGTCAAGATGCTACTTCGCGGGGTTCCTGATACATTTGTTGAGGGATGAAGGCACGTTTTGCCCCTTATGTAATTTATAATATCGTTGTCAGAGGTAGCAGAGGAAAGCCTCCAGATGAAGATTGTTCTACGAGGAGCCTTTTTCACTACCACTAGATTGACGGATAAAGATATTAGAAGCGACGATTCCTGGCGAGAAGAAGATTGAGGTAGAGAGTCATCGTTGCAACTAAATGTAGGGATTAACAAGGACAAGACATCGATCGGAGATTTATCGCTTGATACGTCAATAGCGGGAAGATCCGCAAGTGAATTCGTGCTTGAACGTAGAAGCCTTTGTTGTTATTGTTGTTGATGATGTTCAAGTAGATATTGTTGGATAAGGTGTTCTTGAAGCAGATGATCAACATTATTGAAATCCTCCAACCTTCTCTGTTTATTAGTGGTGTTTTTTGGAACTTTATAATCTTCCAATGCAATACGTCTGCCGATACGCTGCGATCTTTTTGACAGTAGAAACAGAGGCCTGGTTAGGTTAGGTTGAAGTGGCTGTCAGCAAAAGAAGCCAACACACTTAGACCAATAATAATTCCATTGTGATATCACATGTGTTTGAGACGCGGCCTCCAGCCTAATCGTTGAACCATTTAGAGCTTCTGATGAGGCGTAGAATGTACCTAGCGTCAATATTATTCAGATCATCTAGGTCATTGAAACAAAAGGCTCCTAAGTGGAGTTTCCTTCTTTGGGAGAGAGCTAAGCAGGTGCTCCTCCTCGTCCATGCAGCTTCTGCAGAAATCGTTAGAGAATACGCCAAGCCTTGTTGCATACATGCCTATTAGACAGTGTCCAGTAATGACACCTATAACAGCACTAATATGCTTCCTATTTAGAGAAGTCAAATTCCTAGAGCGTTTCTGATCCAGTATGGGCCAAATCTGTTGTGTCGCTAGACAAATTGTACTCCTTGTCCACCTAGAATTTGTCTTTATGGTAGTATCCAGCTTCAATTTAAGTTTGCATGTAGCGATAGGCACACCCAGTAAACTTTTGCCCGAAAGGATGGGTATTGTTGTTCCATGTCTGGCAAATTCGTCAGCCTTGCAATTCCCTGGAATATCCTTAAACCCCGGCACCCAAATTAGGTGAATATCAAACTGCTCCGACATCTCTATAAGAGACGATCGGCAGTCCAGAGCTGTAAAAGAATATGTTGATTAAGATTCCAGGGATTTAATTTCTGCTTGGCTGTCTGGAAAGATGCGGATATCAATGGCAGATATCACGTTATTCTTTAGCCAAGACAAGTCTTACCTTACTGCCATTATCTCCGCCTGGGACACGCTACAATGGTTTGGGAGACGAAAAGAGAGGTTTATATTAAGCCTATCAGAGAAGACACCACCACCTACCCCGTTGTTAGTTTTAGAGCCATCTGTATAAAAATGTACCGACTTATCTTCCGTGAAGCCACCTTCTTCCCAGAATGGTCTGGAACTTGTAAGTTTTTGTCAAAATTTAACTTGTAAGCAGAGGCCAGGGGTTAACACAATTTTATCAATGTCTTTCCCTTTAATATTAATACTTAAGCGTGCACGTTCTCAAGGCATATTGCATAAGATAATAATAAGAAAAAAATTCGAGAGAAAAAAAAAAAAAAAAGATAGTAAATATTTTCAACGAAAAAGTCAGTTGATTGGTTACAGTATTTGATGAAAGATGGTTGCGACATTCAACGAGTAAAAACAGTACAAATTTAATGAAGTGAAATCCATAGAACGGCAGAACATGCACTAAATATTGTACTCACACGTGCGGAGGGGTGGGATCACCAATGTTTCTTTAAAAATGTTGATTATTCTCAGAAGTAAATTTAATGAGGGTAATAGAGAACCACCCAATAAGTTCTCCAGTTATTAAATATAAGTCGAAAAATAAGTATTAACGGCCGAAATGAAATAAATATGCATACATATACGATAAGTTAATGTGGGTTGTAGAGAAGCATTCAAAAAGTTTTTCTTTTAGTAAACCAGAAACATTTAATGTATTTTATTTTTTTTTTTGGTTATTTTGAAATTCAATAAATTTAAAGCTAAGAACAAAATTCGCGCTAATGATAATTCAAAGAAATAATTCTTAATTTATCGAGCACTATATAAGTTGAAATTTTTAGGCGAAGGGTTAGCAAATAAAATTGATAACAAAAGGGAGCAAGGCTAAACCCGACTTTTACTCAGGATAAATCACTCAATATGAGTTAGCTCGTGTGGTTTAATTCACATTAATCTTCGAGTAAGGCCAGTCGTATCGCAAAGTTTTGCTGCGTCCTGGTTAACATGTCGTCTAAGTCATGAGTGATGGGCTGTTGCATATTCACGAATCGTTTCCTCTAGTGTTTTTAGTATAAGGTTGTTATATAGGTCAGAGTTTCTAACATACCATGGGGCATTTACAACGAATCTTATGACTTTGCTTTGGAAGCGTTCAATTACTTTTATGTTATTTTTAGCAGGACACCTCCATAACTGAATGCTGTACTCGTATTTTCATATAGGGTTAAGGTTTTTTTAATGCATTCAAAGTTTGTTATGTATTAACAAAACAGATCTTCTGCCAATAAACCAATCCAGTTTTCCCAGCTTAATGTTAAGTTCTTCTTTTTTCTTTTTTCCCATCGGAATTTATTTAGCTTTCAAATTCATTCCTAAATAGTTTGCTGTATTGGAATAAGGAATTTGCATCCAATTAACAGTGATTGGAATATATCCAATTTTTTTATTAGTAAAACTAACATGTATCGATTTTAGGCTATTTAACTTTATTCGCCATTTCTTGGTCCAGTTTCGTTCAGTATCCACAGCATGCTCTGCACTGAAACAATATTCTGATGCTTGCACGTTCCACATGCAGAGTTACCTAGTTAATCTTTGCCTATCTGTACTAATTCTGGAAGGTATTTTTCCTCGACTACGACGAACTCAACCGGGAAAGGAGCTTCACCTATTTTGACTGTACAAAGTATGCTACCTAGGGCCTAGCATGTCCCTCATCCGAACCCATGTTAGCTGGTGTTGCATTTATTTAATGATGTTGTCAGCTACAGTTTTAGATACCACTGACCGTTCACTTTCGGAATCAAGGAGTGCCCCATATTGTTTCCCGTGAATATTTACCGTCTTATAGCAACAGTCGACATAACTGGAGACAACATTGATTCCATACTTTTTGTCTGCTGATTTATCTTCTTTATTCGGTGGGTGAATATTGCACCCACGATAGGCCGGATACTGTGTTTTCCCAGTTCTGTGCATTGTCTTGAAAAGTGACCTGATTGGTCGGAGTTGTAATAAGTTACTACAGGGTTCGAATTTCGTATACCCGACGATGTTGCCAGTTTACTTGGCCACTAGTTGACTGTCGACTGGTGTAGTTTATGTTAACTTGCTTGAGAATTCCACTTGACGAACGTGGACGCAAGTTTGTTTGGATGCTGTCGTATTCGGTTATGTCTTTAAAATTTCCGGCTACCAGAATTGAACTGAATTAATCCGGTGAGAATGTACTGGATGATTGTTTTTTCACTGGGTTACATCATCTTGCTAGCACGTTCACCTTAAAGCAGTAACTTTCTCCTGTATCTCTTGTTAGTGGGTCTCCACCTAGCTGTGTTGGTACGAAAAGTTCGCCTGGTTCCAAGTAGTCGATGCTTCCTGTGTTGTGTTCCATTAGTATCGCACTGGAAGCTGACGCCATTAGTAGTTCCATTTCGTCTCAGTCATATATTTTCGACAACCATTCTACTCGATCCAAAACTCGATCGAACATTCCAGAGTCATTAAAGACATCTCTCCTGGGTGAAATAGTGGCAGCACGTCGGCAATTTCTTTGATACTATGCTCAGTTTGGGTATCCGTTGCACACTACTATCCCGTGATCGCCTTGCATCAAAAAATGGTAAGAGTAGTCCATATCCCAAAACCGCTGCTGCTAAGGCAGGTCCTACTGGTCAGCCAGAAAACTTGAGCGCCGCTGAACATTCTCGTAGGATGGCCAAGACCAAGAGGGAGGATTTTGAGTCAAAAAGGTTGAGATCCTCGGAGGGCTCTAAAAATCCTCCCAAAAGGTCGAAGGCTGATACGGAGATGCTTTTCAGCGGGGCGATTCGTAGTTCACTACAACTACCTGTAGTGGACTTCGGAAAACCTAGTGGCCAGTACTCCCAAGAACGCGTTCAAATGATTTAGAAGGCCTTAGCTGGAGCAGTCTTTGACCATATTCGACAGAATACTGGTGGAGCTACACCCACATTCGGGAGAGCGAAGAGGTATCGGGGAGTCATTCTGATAGACTGTAAACACCAGTTATCGCTTGATTTCGCGAAAGCCACAGTTCGCGGTCTTAAATTATGGGAACTGGCTGCACTGCGAGCGGTACCTCCTGATGAAATCCCAACCATACCCAAGGGAAGGCTCTATGTTCCTGACTGGGGTGTGGACAAAACAGAGATCCCCAGCTTCCTAAAAGCCCAGAACCTTTCTACTGATATGAAGAGCTGGGAGGTCGTTGTGGAGGAAGAATCGAAGAGTGGGGCCAAGGGATTCATCATCCTCATGAATGAACCTCCGGCCTCACTTCTGGAAGATAAACAGTTGAAGTTGTTCTATGGAGCGGGAGAAGTAACTCTCAAACTCCTAAAGCGGACTCAACAGGCAGAGAACGATGGGGCGACTGACGCTATGGAAGTTGAAATAGTGACAACCAATGAAGGTAGTGCAAATCAACCTCCATCATAGTACAGTCGCCTCCGACAACTTGAAGCTGCTCCTAATGAAGGAGCAGCTGGATCTGGCCCTAAACCAGGAACCGTGGATTCTCAACAATCGCGTGATGGGATTAGGGTCAAAAGACTATAATATATATTATAGAAGTGACGCTGGCAAGGTTAGAACTTGTATTTTGGCTAAAAAGACTTTAAAATTTTAATTTTCATTCTTTTTTTTTTCATTTAATTCTATTTTATTTCATTAAATTTCCTTAAATTATTTACAATAGGAATCTGCGAAGCCTTTAAGAGGCCTTTCTGCAGAAGGTTGTTTTCTAAATCGACCGATTAGTAAGCATAGCGGTAAAAAGCGTCCACCATGGTGGAGCGATAAAATAGCGGAACTCATTCGCATTTCAAGAGTAAGATGGAACCTCGCAAAAGAGGGGGTCGTTGAGTGATTCACCTATAAAATATAAAGAAAGCGTAAAGTTACTCAAGAAAGAGATTAGGTTCGCAAAGAAGAACTCCTGGAGGTCCTTTTGCACATCTATAGAATCAACGAACGAAGCGTCCTGCTTGCGGAAGATTCTGGCCAAGACACCAACGCCGGCATCCAATATTAGGAAGGGTGATGGTACCTGGGCAGAGTCACAAGAGGAAACGCTGGATATACTAATGAGTACTCACTTTCCCGGGTGTACATTGATCTCCGAAGATGATCTACCCACTTCAGAGATGACACCGGGAATAAGCGCGGAAGACGTGAGGAATATAATAGATGATGACAAGATAGCCTGGGCAATTAAATCATTTGCTCCATATAAGGCACCAAGAATGGATAACATTCGACCTGTGATGCTGCAAGAGTCAGTGGATATTGCTATTCCATGGCTCAAGCGCATTTTCACAGGATGCCTTAAGCTAGGATATGTTTCTAAAGCATGGCGGGAGGTGCGCATCGTATTTATTCCCAAAGCGGGGAAAGCGAGCCACACAAACACAAAAGACCTGAGACCTATCAGTCTGTCGTCTTTTAAGCTAAAAACACTGGAACGTTTAATAGATGTATACATAAGAAACCTGATTGGTGATAATTACCTATCTAAATCTCAACACGCATACATCTGCGGCAGATCGGTAGATACTGCGCTACACAGGATCGTATCAAGTATAGAAAGATCCCTCCACTTTAAAGAGTTCACTCTTGGGGCGTTCCTAGACATTGAAGGGGCTTTTAACAACGTAAACACTGACGCGATCCTGGACAGCCTACAGAGAGCTCATTTAAACATGGGTCTCTGCAATTGGATTGCACAGATGCTTCAATCTAGGGTTATATTTTCAATGCTAGAAGATGTAACCATCCGGAGAAGCGTCTGCAGAGGAACCCCCCAAGGCGGAGTTCTATCTCCTTCATTATAGCTACACGTAGTGGACGAGATCTTGGTGATACTGAAGGAAAACGCCTTTAACGCGACGGCATATGCCGGCGATGTGATCCTGGTTTCGGGAAAATTCCCTCCAGTCCTAAGCGAAAGACTAAATCTTGCACTACAACTAGTGAATGATTGGGTCAGCAGCAAAGGGCTGGGAGTGAACCCCTCAAAGACGGAGGTAGTTCTTTTCACTAAGAAGAGATCAATGCCTACCAAACATCGGTGGTACTGAACTAAGTATCTCAAGTTCAGCTCGATACCTGGACGTAATGTTAGATTCCAAACTGAACTGGAAGGATAACACTGCCGAACGCATCAAAAAAGATAGTGTAGCTTTTATTGTTGCAATAAGGCATTCAGCAACACGTGGGGCTTCAAACCAGCTGTGGTATACTGGATATACACAGCGGTCGTAAGACCCATTCTCACATATGGTTCACTAGTCAGGTGGATGGCTCTTGAGAAGCAATATCAGCTTTCAAATCTCACCAAAATCCAGAGGGCAGCGTGTATCGGAGTCATGAGGTCACCTCCAGCGGCAATGAAAACCATGCTCAGTTTCATTCCGCTTGATATACACTGTAGCAGTCTGGCGGCTAAAACCGCTGTAAGACTGAGAGAAGGCCGATTGTGGTCATCGAACCTTTACGGCCATGCCTCCATTTCATCCCGATGGGGAACTATCAGCACATCGGCGGAAAGTGTTTTCATGACCCCTACGCTAGCATTTGAATGGGGATTCAACATAAGAATTCCTGACAGAACGCACTGGAGGAACCTGAGAACCATGAAGAAAAAGGAACTGGCGTTCTATACCGACGGTTCTAAGATGGACGTTGGCACGGGAGCCAGAGTTTATTGTGGTCCTAGGCCCTAGGAATAAACAACTCCTTTAGTATAAGCGACGACTGCAGCGTCTTTCAAGCCGAAATCACAGCCATCGTACAGACTGCGGAAATTATAAGCGAGAGTAATATCGTTGGTAAAACGATAACTGTCTATATAGACAGCCAGGCAGCCATTAAGGCTCTGAATTCTGCTATAATTAGATCAAGGCTTGTGAGAACCTGCAAATCGGTCTTAAATGGAATATCCAGAGCCAATGCGGAGACCCTCTGCTGGGTTGCAGGGCATATGGATATCGAAGGAAATGAAAGGGCAGATGAGCTTGCTAGGAAAGGGTCGGCGCTGCACTTATCGCGGGCCCTCTCTTTTCTAGTAACCCCATCAGTTCCGTTCGAAAGAAAATAGAAGACGAAACCACCGATAGAGCAAACAGCCGATGGATTCATCTGGAAACATGGGCAACAGCCAGGGCGCTATGACCGGCCTTTAGCAAGAAGGGATTAACTTCTCTGGTGAATCTTAGTCGTTATAATACATGGGTCATTTCTGGAATAATTACTGGTCATTGTGTCATTGGAGTTCACGCGGAGAGACTCGGTGTGCTACATAATGACTACTGTAGAAGCTGCAGGGACGAAGAAGAAATTGAATCAGTTCGTCACCTGCTGTATTCCTAGACATACAAGAATGAGGACTCTCGGAAGTTACTTCTTCTCGGAATTGGAGGACTTAGGTAATATAGAGCTTACGGACATCCTGAGATTTATATCATTATCTGGGTGGTTCTAACAGCAGACTTTTAATGTTTCCAGGGTTAAACGATTGGGCACAATGGACCCGAATTTGTTCGTTTTCTTGCTTTCCAAAATCGTTTCCAAGCAAAACTTAATGAACTTATAAAAAAAACTCAGTTCATGCTATATCTGTAATCAAACATATAGTACAGATTTGCGCAAAAATCCAATACTTAAAAATTTGGTACATTATAACTTTCCTTTCTTAAACCTCCACTAGTTAAACCTTTTCTAAACTTATCACATTCTATGAAATAGGTACAAAATAAATAATTTGTGCAGCCAAAAATACTTATTGTTTCTTATTAAACTGAATCTTATTTGCCTAAAAACTACTCAGTTAGATACTGTTTGTGTAGGCAAATAACATTTAAATCCAATTAATTGTTTAAAGCTATTTGCCCAGGTAGATATTACGAGTATTTGCCTAGGCAAATGCTATTAGGCAGCGAAAATTTGTTTGCAAAAATGGTCTGCTTCAACCGATTCAGAAGAAATTTTAGAACAATTTAAAAGTGTAACAAAAGGAAATACTAGCTTTCAATATCTTGACAAAAAGACTTACCGGTATTAAATGGTTTTTAGCTCCCCAACACAGTGGTTTGAACGATCCGCGTCTAGTTGCTTGTTGGAATTTGTCAAACTGATGTTCCCAATCGTACGATACGAGACGTGATTCCAGTGACATCCCGGCCAATTCTGCTGGCGAAGAAATTAGTACGGGATTGGAATCACTGCAAAGAGAAAGATGATTTTATTAATACAAAGACACTAGTGTTCATACGAGCATAAGCCTCCCAACAACAGGCGTACTAAGTTTAATCTAGATCATCTACTAGTACATATACGAAAATCACCAATTCTAAACATTGATCCATACTGTGAATATGTGTGTAAAGTTTCAGAATAGGGTGACAAATAATCTCTTACAAAAGTGCATACCTTACGACATGGTTCGAAAATTTGTTTTATTAAATTCCTAAAAAATAATTCCCGTTTTAAGTAGAACGAGAACCCTCACCCCGCCCAATTTTTCTCAAGATAGAACTCAATGTGCACCACACATAAGGGGGGAAATTTATATGTATTTAACAGACTTATAAGAACTAATCAAGTCTATTAAGACCGTTTGTAGATTTCCTAAAGATTTAGTAGCTAGATCCGGTGATTATGGCAGTGATTTCAGTACTTAAGAGCAAGTTGAATATCCAGAAAAGAGTATTAGGGACGTACTGCCAAAGGAACGATCCCAAACACAGAGGTTATTCCCAAAATGCGTGGCGCTACATGACAGTGCCACGAATCATTTTATAACGCCAAAATAACGACATATTTGGAAGTACATATTTATGTAGGTAATACAATCCATGAAACTGAGATTGTCAGTTCCGACAACTAAAAATGAAGCACCGCTTGCTTGACCAGAGCATTTGCAGTAAATATATTAACATATTTTAAATATGTAAATAGTATTATACTGCTTTTTGTTACACTTATTATATGTACTTTATACTATGCGCATACTTATTATATGAACTTTATACTATGCACCGATAAAATTTGTTTTTTATAGTTTTATTGTTTAACCAACTTCGGACAAGTCAAAACAATTTACATATATGTGTTTCACGTGTTTGCATGTACGATTATAATTATGTACGCATATTTTAATTCGTAGTGCCTAAGAAGCTGGGCAAATATTTGTAAAGGGGTATACATTTCTTGACAGATTTTTCTATGCAGTTGCATTTGTACGAATACGAGTGTCAGATACAATGTAGCATTCTCACACCTTATGCTACACTGGTACTTTCAAAAATTGTTGGCACAACCATAAGCGTTAAATTTGGCACTCTCACTTTTTAAAAATTAGCGAAATCAATTATTTTCTTATTTTCTTTCTCTTTAATTTTTAACTTTGCAAGCTTCCCCTAAGTTGTTTCTTTTCGAAAGTTACAGAGTCGCCACTGTGTACATACATACTCGTACAATGTAATACCTACAGGTAAAGGCATAAAAGAACAACTATCTGCAGTGCACCGAAATTCACAAAGTCATCCACGAGTCATGTTTTTATTCTTATTTTTTTATTAAGAATGTATCGCTTACACCTAAGATACAATATCTTTAAATCGAGCGAAGCTAATCAAACGGTAACAGGTTATTATAATAACTTATCCAAACTAATAAATTAAAACAAAAGGAAATAAAAAAAAATAAATAATAACAATATGAAAAAGCGGCAATAGTACAAAATTATAAAGAGATGATAAAACCTAAAAAAACAAAATAAATAAATGTAAAGTCAAATGAACACATAATTATAAACATCAGCTAATTATCTGTACAAAGATTTCTTAAAACACATCGCATTATTGACACATCTCAGACTAATGGGTAGGGAGTTCCTGTGAGATAAAAGAACGACGGGATAATTACAGCAAGAGTTCTAATTGATTGTTCTAAGCAAATCCTATCTTAAAGATAACGCGGTTAACCAGTGTATAATATACAATATTATATGTGCGTCAGAACTCGCAAACACCTCACAGCTGTAAGTAATTGTGGGGACTAGAAGGATTTTAGCAAGCATGTGTCTTGTTCTTAAAGGTGTATAATATTGAGGCCCATATGTTCCTTAATTCACCGTATACTTTTCATACAACTAAATATATATGGTCTACCCATTTTAAGGTTCTGTTGAGTGTTAGCCTAAGATTTTCAGTGAATAGAACAAATTCAACTTTGGTGTCGTTAAATAAAATTGGAGGAAAGTAGGAGAGATTAAACGTATTACGCAAAATGTCGAGACATTTAGATATTTTTCGTTATTTTTTATGGACTAAGAGACAATTTTCGTTAGACTTTCGTTCATGGATTGCGCGTCATCTTCAATAAGACCTAGGGGGCAGCTCAGATACAGCTGTATATCATCTTTATACAAGTGTACTCAAGAATTTTTCACAACTTTAGGTAAGCGTACAAAAAATTAAGGTCCTACTACTGAACCCTGTGGTACTCCACTCTTGAGTGGCAAGAAAGCAGAGGTTCTGCCACCAGCGACTACAACCTCTACTCTTCCACTCTTCACAGTACTTCGTAAAGTTGTCCACTATTGCCAATGAGTTTGCCCTTTTACTTTTGTGAAAGGGCCAAGATGGTCCATATGGATGGTGTGAAAAGGCACAGAATGCTTTTATATAGAATGAGGTTCGCCGTGCGGTTTTCCACCTTTCCTCCTATTATAAACGCACCGTTTGCGTACTTTCGCATAGCAGGACACCAGTAATTTTCTTTCAGATGTTTACAAGTGTTCGACATCATCATAACACGGCTTCAGTATTCGTCATCGCAGTGCCATTGATACTACGCATCTCAACTGCCCGTTCACTATTTTAAACAAGCGCTGTACTTCCTTGTTTGTACTCTGCAGCAAATCAGTGGTGGAAGTTAATATAACGACAATTTTCCTCAACTGCGGATCCCGCAGTTGAATCGTTGCTAGCCAATCAGCACGAGTTATGTCAGTTTCCCGTGGTTCTTCTACAGTGTTGCCATTCATTGCGTCAATATATGCAAACCTCTTCCTTGGACGAAGTAAGTCTTTCAACTTAAACTCTCGTAGCTTCAGCAACCAGCGTCCTATGCGTGAAATAATGTTGGTCTTATTGATATTGGCTACAATCACTTCACAGCCGGACACTAATTTGCATCTCTTTCCCAGTATATACAAGCAGAATATCTCCAAAGCTTCGACAATGGCCAGTACCTCCAGTTCGTACGAGAGATATTTAGATTCTGCTTCTGAAATACTACTGATCAGTCAATGGTTTGGCAATTAGAGTATATTTTGGCACAAATTTTCGAAAATATCCGCTCAGTCTTAAAAAATTCGTACGGGGTTGGGAACTACCGTTGGGAGCTACCGTCTTCAATATGCCTGGGTGAATCTCATATTATGGCCAACAAATTAGATTTTGTTTTTAGGAATGACCATTTCTTTAGTTTCAAAGCCATGCCTGTTGCTTTAAGTATCTTAAAAAAGGCTGCAATTTCTTTATTCCTTCATTAACTGTATTACGTGGAATAATGATGTCGTCGATATATGTATACATAATGCTATCTCGTTTATTATATTTTAAAAAGCTGTTGGCGCGTTCTTTATATGAACTCATATAGCCCACTCGCTGTAGCAAATGCTGTATACTTTCGGTCGGGTTCCTGGATAGCATACACATGACATCGTCGATAACCGGTATTGGAAACTGTCTCTTTAACGTAACTTTGCTTAGCGCCCTAAAATCAATGCAAAGCAACTCCGAAACTTTTTAATAGTCGATCAGCATCTTAAGTGATAACTCCATGACAATTTGATCCAGTGAAAGTTGTTCCAATTTGTTGACATTTTTTTAAGACTATCTGATATTTTTATTATCTTGACTTGGGGTTGATCTAATAGACTGCGCCCAATCAGAACTACCAGGACCTCACACAGATATTGGCAAAGAACTTGCTTACCACTCTCCTCATAATACCACTAAATCCTCGTAGCATTGTTGTCGTTGCATGATATGTATGTACCATTGCTTCTGCATCGTTAACTGTTACAGAGTCGCTGCCCATGTCAATAAACGCTGCCATCTTCTTGCCGTTGACGATAATTTTCTTGACATAAACATCCTCTGCTCTGTGCAACAAATTTATCTGAACAGTTTCTCTTTATATGGCCAGACCGATCAGCCTGGAATTAGTTATTACTAACACCAATAGATACATCATTACCTGAAGGTTTTGGAGCTCTGTTTTCTTTCACAGTAATCACTCTCACTGACGTAACCCAGCGAATCTGTTCAACCGCACATTTCAATGATTTGTCCCTAAGAGTGCATCACTTCAGCTTCATTAACTCCAGCTGTTATATACTTGATTAGCGCAGCTTTATCACCTTTCTCCGCAATGCCTTTCATGGCATACACATATTCAACCGGATACTCAGTATACTTTCGTTGACTTATATGCAAATGAATACCAGCCGAATTATATTTTGACAGGAATGTCACTTGAAGTCCTTCTTTGAAGTTTTTCCATACTGGAGGTATGGACTCAGATTCATACGAAAGCTGCTTCCCTCAATTTGGAAATTGCAGAAAACAACAGCCACTGACTGGATAGATTATAAGTCTGTGTAGTAACTCCAATTTCGTAATCCACTTTCCACTGTTTGAAATGTTGGAATCAAATTCTGAGATCATCCCTGCTACGTCCTAAACCGAAAATATCTTTCCACCATTCTACGCATCCGCTACATCTGTACCCTTCGTCGTTCATTATCGAGCAATGTTTTTTTCCGTAGCGGTTAATACTTTTTCTTTCCTCAGCAGAAAAACATGTCTGTCGTCGAATCCATGGAAACTCTCATCGTTGCGACTACAACAAATATCTTCTTAGTGGAAAACATTTTCCTGACAATACCAATTCTTCAATCAAAGCTACATTTTTCTTCATTTCTATTTCAATCCAAGTTCTTTGCACTTTATTTGCAATTCCTTCACTGTCAATTTTAGTTGTTTCCATCATTCTGATATCTTACTGATGATTGCGATTCTTCGATCCCACTTCTGATTCTGTTATATTAACTTGATTCTTTATTGATTGATAATAAATATAAAGTTCAAAAAATGCCTTTGTTTAATACTACCACTTTCTCTCAAAAAAATAAATCATATTGAACTGTTGCGTCAGAAAGATACAAATTAAATTACGGTTAATTCATTTACTTTAAAAAAATTATATTTATTTCTTAAACTGGCAGAGGTTCTGCCTCTTAAAATGAACTGAACAACATGAATAACTTATCTCTACCTTAAATACCTAATAAACGCTGTCACTGCAATTTGGCACCTTGATGTGAGGAGCGCGTCGATCGTGGGAACGTTGCTGACGTTGGCATTTGATGACCGGTGTGGCGGTGTTTAGTTCAGCAGACTTGCTGACCCGACGACTTGAATGCGGCATGTGTTGGATTTGCCTGCATATTATGTTGCGTTAACTCATATTATGTTGCGTTAACTCCTCCGCCCTTAAGAGTAAACGTCCTCGTTTACTTAGAAGAATGGTATCTGGCTTATGCGGGAAGTTGTAGCCCTTGGAACAGGTGATGGTGAAGGTGCTGGTAAAGGTGATGGTGGAGATGTTGGTGGGGATTTGGTCTGTGAGTCTGCGTTGATGGTGCTGAGCGTTGATTTGGTACTTGCTACTGTTTTTCTGAAGACTATGGCTATGATGATGACGAGTGCGAATAGTAGACAGACTCCAATGCTCATTACTGTCCTATTTTCCACTTTTGTCCTCAAGAGTTGAATGTAGCGGGTGTTGTTTGCATGTAATTCTTTTATAAGCTCCAGCGATAACGTTTCTTCCACTTCGTGGTACTGTGCTGACGTTTGTTGCAGGATGGCTGGGAGAGGGTTGAGATGCGTTGACTCGAAAGATTTGAATGTTTTTTTTTCCAATTTGTAGGCTGCTGTTGTAGTATTTAATCAGGAATGTGCCATTGAGGGCAACCGGTTCATCGTCGATTATGATTTCTCCATCGTACTGGTTTAGAAAAATGATGTCAGATGATATTTCTTCAAGGTCTGGGATGTGTTGGCCATTAATTGCAGTACAGTTCGCTATTTTGCTATTTAATAAATTTGGTATACAACTAGTGTTACTTAAATTGATTACATTGTTTTTGTTACAGATTGAAAACTTATTTACTGTCCTACAATTGACATTTATACCATATATTTCATTTTCACATTTTAAAATTTCATTAAATTCAACTTTGATTGCTTTATTTTCTTTCTTTACTGGTTTAATATTTAACTTATTACATATTTTTTCATTAACTGTAGGTAGGCTTACAATGTATAATAGTACAGAATTATTAAAAGCTACTTTTATTTCTGAGAAGTCCATTGCTTCTTCTATATCTTTGAATAATATACCTTTATTATTTATTATTTTTTCGATTACATTTACTTCATTTCTTGATAAAATATAAGAGTTTATAATATTGGCTTTTGCCCAATGTAAAGCGTACATAATATTTTTTATTTCATCTTTTACTATATCTAATCTGTATTTTATACTGAAAACAATTTCCTCTATTACATTTGTATTTTCTTTTACAATTTTACTTATGGAATTTGTTTTATTTATTATATCTTCGATTTTATTGACTAAAAGGTTATTTATAACAGTTTGTTTATTATTATTTTCAAGTGCGTTATTTATTTTTTCCTTGATTATCTCGAAGTCGTGATTATCGGGAGTGCCTGCTATGAACTTCCAAGCGCTTCCAATGAAGTCAAGCGATCTTTTAGCTTTATGCTGATTGGGGATTAAACGTGAAAGGATTGATCTAATAGATGAGATTTCTTGAGATAGAAGATAGAAACTGGGATGGGAAGTTATAAGGTTTTCTCTCATGTACGATTCTATGTTACTTAAGGCTTACGGATATACGGATAAGTCTATTTCATGAATTAGTTTGTAAGTTCCGGTTTGTATTCTAGATGTTCCGGTGTTAATAGCCACTAGTCTTGCGTTCGTGTAGTCCAGTATTTGCACGTCTCCTAAACAGTCAGTCAGTAAAAGTCTGGAAAGAAAGTTTGAGATTAGGATTTTATGTGAGATTTGTGAACTACCTTTCCTGATTGGGTGAGAACGGTAGTTTTATTGTTTTCTTTAACAACTTCTTTTGAATATCTTGGAGAGAGTTTTGATCCTACTCTCTTATTTTTTCTGACATAAATTATTTCTCCTGTTGAGTAATCTTTGATTGGGGGTTTCCCTTTATTGTGATAGGTCAAGTCATGTTGTTGTTTGTCTTCTAGTTTGGCTTTCACTTCCGAACGAATCTTGTCAATTTGAGGGGGGTCTATGTTCCTACTGAAAAATATGTCCACTGGTTTCTTACGTGTTACCGAATGTATCGTGAAATTATAGGCATTAACTGCAGTTTCAAGTAATTCCGTGAAGGATCTATGTACTTGTTCCTTTCCAATGCAACGCATAAGTTCAGCAAGAGTCGAATGAAATCGTTCGACTTGGCCGTTCGATGTGCTCGTATATGGGGGTGTTGTGAATACTTCCATGCCAAATTCGTTCTTAAGCATGAATATAATTGGTGAGGAATTGAAAGACTTCTCATTATCGAATACTATAGTCTTCGGTATTCCATAGGCAAATATGAGTTCTCTTAGCGGTTGCCTAACATCCTCAATAGCTTTAGATTGTATTTTCTTGACTTGGGCGTATTTAGAAAATTTATCAAGTGATGTTAACACTAAATTGCCTTCGGTTGAGAAAATGTCAACATGAATAATCTGTCCAGGATAAGTCGGAATTGGAGTTGCCTGAATTTCAATTTTATCGGGGTGACGGTCATATTTGTTTTCTTTGCAAATAGAGCAGAGTTTGATTATTCTTTTTAATTTTCGCGACATTCCGGGAAAATAGAATTTTTCGAGAATTTGCTGTTTATTCTCTCGTTCATTCCTATGAGCACGTTGATGGGTGGTAATGATGATTTCTTCTTGTCTAGTTTCACTTGTTACGTCTTCTACAATTGCTTGGGAGAATCTTACACGATAATTCGCAAAATTATTTCTGTAAATTTCTTGGATCATTCCCTGGATTCGTTCTTCCGTCTTTATGCAGTTGGTAACTGTAGGGTTCAGTCTGGCCTTAAGAATTTCAATAAGTTTATCAGTTGTGTAGGATTGTTCAGTTATAATATGCCTGTGATATGTGGGAAAAACTATGCGAAACTCGTAATTGCTTGTATTACCCGTATTGAGGAATATTTGATTTTTGAATACATTGATAGGCGATTCAACGCTGAATATCAGCCCATGTGATGAACTCTCATCACTATGTATTGTTGGAGTAAGGGAGTTTATTTCGGTTCCGGTGGGAAGTCTGGAAAGTGCGTCTGCAACTACGTTTGTTTTGCCAGGTTTATATTTTAATTCGTAGTTATACTCTTCCAAAATAGCTTTCCATCTTTTCAGTTTAGAGTTATTGTTTTTATTGCTCAGGGAATAGGTGAGGGGTTGGTGGTCAGTATGAATTATCACTTTTGCTGTCCCGTAGAGATAATTTCTGAAGTTGTTAAGTGCCCATATTATAGCTAGCATTTCTTTTTCGTTGGCTGCGTAGCTTTCTTCTGTTTTACTTAATGTTCTAGATATGAACATAATGGGCTTATCTCCTTGTGACAATACAGCACCAAGGGCATAGTTAGAAGCATCAGTTACTAATTCGAACGGTTTTGTGAAGTCTGGGTAAGCGAGTACAACTTCTTCCGATGTTAATGTGTTTTTGATTTTTTTAAAAGCTGTTTTGGCGGATTTGTCTAAATGGATAAGTTTCTTGCTTGAAATGTTTTTGGACAATCGTCCATCCTCCCCCCTTAAGAGGGCTGTTAGGGGTTTGGCCAGCTTGGCGTAGTCCCTAATGAAGCGGCGATAGTACCCTGACAGGCCAAGGAAAGAGCGAAGTTCCTTCAGGGTATTCGGATATGGAAAGTCTTGGATTGCTTTGATTTTTACCGGATTGGTTTTAATGCCGTTAGACGAAATGACGAAACCCAGGAATTCTACTTCTTGTTTGTAGAATTCGCACTTATCCAGTTGAACTTTCATATTTGCATCATGTAATGTTTGAAAAACTTTCCGAATATTTTGTTCATGCGTAGCTTCGTCCTTGCTGTAAATGACTATGTCATCTACGTAGACATCGCATATTTTACCGATGAGGTTACGAAGAATGTCGTCAAGCGTCCTTTGAAATATGGCCGGTGCATTCTTGAGACCGAATGGAAGCCTAAGAAACTCGAATTTTCCATTATTGATAGAGAATGCTGTTTTTTCGATATCAGATTCTTTTAAGGGGATCTGATGGAACCCACTTTTCAAGTCTATAACGGAAAAAAATTTATTATCGCCGAGATGTGCAAGGATTTCGTTAATTTGGGGAATCGGGTATCGATCCGGGATAGTAATGCTGTTTAGCTTCCTATAATCTATTACGACCCGATATTTCTTCTTACCAGAAGCATCAGCTTTTTTTGGCACTATCCATACTGGTGAATTGTATGGGGACCGTGAAGGCCTAATTATTCCATCATTGAGAAGCTGCTTTATTTGTTCTTCAACCTCGCTTTTAAGGGACATAGGATATGGGTAAAATTTGGTGTATACAGGTGAATCAGATGTTGTTCTGATTTCGCCTTTTACTCTTGTTGTGTAAGCGAGTTTTTCCTCTGGTTCTTCGAAAAGTTTGGGAAAGTCGTGCACGATTTTATCAATAGAAGCTTTTTGTTTTGAAGACATATGATCGGTTCGGATATTTATAGTATTCACAGATTGCGAAGCCATCTGTTTAATGCGTATTTTTAACTGATTATTAACAAGCATGTAGTTATCCTTTGCGTGAATGACAGCCGAGAGATTCTTCAAGCTATCATTTCCAAGGATCGCATGGAAAGATTTTAATTTTGGCATGAGAAAGAATTTGTGTTTAATATTTTCGAGACCAAAAAGACTAATAAAAGTATGGTGAGTTACTTGAACGTTACCACCAATGGAATTACAACAGAATGGTTTTTCGTTTGGTAAGGGTTTATTTATTAAAGACGGCTGTATATAATTTTTATTGGATCCCGTGTCAATCAAGATTTTCAGAATGTCTCCACTCTTCGTTGCACATTCGAAATACGGCAGCGAAGAGTCACTTAGTCTAAAAAATGTATGTCGCTTAGTTCCGTGACATTATTTGAGCTGGTGATTTCCGGTTGAGTCATTTCGATATACTCCTGGAAAGACTCGCCATATTCAGTCACGTTGTTCATGTCGGCTTATGCTTCTTCATATTGGTTGAATTCCGCATCTTCTGTCATAGTACCCAGATGAAAGTTTCTTTGCATCTTGGTAGGATGGACTTGATGAGATTGAGGAGCTGATGGTCGTTCTGGTGCCGGAGGCCAATTCTCCATTCGCGGTCTGTTTATGTAATTGACCTTGTTCGTACGGATTGTTTCTGCATCCATAGGCTCTGGTGGTGGTTGCCTTGGAGTAGCAAAGAATTGTGGACGTTGCTGTTGATATTGTTGTTGCTGATGTTGATGTGGTGCAAACTGTCTCTGGGGCCTCGGAGGTGGAATGGGCCTTGCATTGTATTGGGGTGCCACTTGTTGTCTCTGTGGTTGTACAAAATGAGTCAATTCTGGGTAAAATGGTTGACGATTTTGGACTGGATTGGAGATTACTCGTCTTGCTGGAATTGGTGGTGGTTCCGGATGATTTATCCTCCTATTATGGCTGCTTGCAATGGCGTACTGCGAGCGGTAGTTTTGGTTTTCTAACCTCAAACACAAGTGCAATGCTTGGGGTAGATCTACAGGTTCTCGCATTCCCAAAAGTCTGGGAAGGTCGCCTTTCAGTCCTCGAATGAAGGTGTCAAGGGCTTTATCTCTATAGGTTTGCATGAGCAAATTTAGAGATTCGGCACTGACATCCATGCATGCAATTTTATTAAGTATGAGTGAAAGGTGCGAATACACCGATTGGTAGAATTCTTGAATGGACGTGTTACCCTGTACCAACGCCGTCATTTGGTACTCTAGAGTACCCAAATCACGCTTGTCTGCATAATGCAGAGTTAAGCATCGGGATATGCAGTTCCAGTCTAATGGAGTATTGTAAGACTCCAGGACGTGGTCTGCATTTCCAATTATTTTGTTTCTTATAGTGTTTAATATACCAAAATACTTTGCCGATCCTTTGATGGAATCGTAGATTTTTAAAATACGTTCTACGCTTTTACGCCATGAGCTAAATTCACCTGGATTACCAGAGAATTCGCGTAGGCTACGTACTACATCCGGGATTTTATCGAGATCATTAATATTCTGGTTTGGTGAAATGGTTTGATCAATTCCCGTGAATTGATCCGCGTACGGGTTTAAGATTGAATGAATTAGAGCGCGGCCCTCAGTATTCAGAGCTTCGCGTATCATAGAACTAATGAGAGATTGGAGTGGGGGATTCACGACAGGATTTTCGTTGGGTCTTTCAGAAGAAGTTGAGGCTTGATTCGCTTGAGCAGCATGTGCGGCTTGAGCGACTTGAGCAGCCTGAGCGGCAGCTTGTTCGAGAACGGAAGGTCTTACGATATTTTCGTTAGTCATTTTAACGAGATGTCAAGATAGTCAGGATAAATTTAAGACAAATCAAGATAATTAAGGTAAATTCAAGATATTTTCACTACAGAACAATATAATTTAAAGTATTTTCACGTCAAATTAAGAAAATTTAATATTATATAATATGTTATTAATATTTGCAATAATTAGATCTTACAATAATATGATGATCCTCATCTTTTGGGTGGTGGCGGCTAGCTGCTGCTTCCCGTTTGTTTTCACTACTAGGGGGCCCTTGAATTTTCCACACCCCTGTTGTCTTACACTACACCTTACTGCTACCTTGCTTTTCAACTAAGTCCTTCGCGACACTACTTAAGGGTCTCTTTTTTTTCGACACTACTTGAGGGTCTCTTTTTCTTTTCGACACTACTTGAGGGTCTTCTTCCTTTTTTTTCTTTCGACGCTACTTGAGGGTCTTTTTTTTCGACACTGAATGTTTTGGCACTACTTAAGGGCACTATAATCACTCTGCGTTTGCGACGGGTTCCGGGACATAGGCAGTATACGATTTTTTTTGCACTACTTAAGGGCTTAATCGATTTTAAACTCACGAATGAAAATTGCGCTACTTTAGGGCTTCTACTTTCAAACGCGATACCTATGTCCCTGCTCGGGCGCCAATTAAATTACGGTTAATTCATTTACTTTAAAAAAATTATATTTATTTCTTAAACTGGCAGAGGTTCTGCCTCTTAAAATGAACTGAACAACATGAATAACTTATCTCTACCTTAAATACCTAATAAACGCTGTCACTGCAATTTGGCACCTTGATGTGAGGAGCGCGTCGATCGTGGGAACGTTGCTGACGTTGGCATTTGATGACCGGTGTGGCGGTGTTTAGTTCAGCAGACTTGCTGACCCGACGACTTGAATGCGGCATGTGTTGGATTTGCCTGCATATTATGTTGCGTTAACTTACATGTCCTTTTTTGTTCATTTCTGTGAGTATCGATGACACAGAGACGTTATGTGTTGCACACTGTAAGTGAAAAATATTACACCTTATCGGGAGAAGGCGGGGGCAGCGTGTTGTAGGATCTTTCCATATCACTAACCATAAACAGATTAAGTAAAGTCTTTGCACCATTTATTTATGGGTGGAGTAATACATGTTTATGGTATTGAAGTTCAGCGATTTCATGTTATTGATGAATAAACTAGATAAGACTGTATCAAATCTGATATCATGTCGAGATATAAACACAATTAAGCTAGAAGTATTTCTCTGGATTGACCTCAACTTTACCATAAAGTTACACGTATCAACAGAAAAATTCCTGCATCGTCATAAATATTTGTGTTCGAAATTAGTTGCATAAACTCACTCTGAGCAGACCAATATTTACCCAAATACATAAGAAGACATTTTCTTTTGAAAACTGGAATCTTCTCCATATATGATGGACTTATATTAAACCATATAGGACAGTCATAAGTTAAGGTTGAATCAAAATCAAAAACCATTGCATTAACTTTGTAGTACACATACTAGTCCACCCTTTTCCCAGCAATTGAAACAGCAGGAGGTCAGTCGGAACATCAGTATGGTTTCCGTAAGGCACGCTCCATAATAGATGCAATAAACACGGTGATAACGAGTGTCCGAGCAGCTATAGAAGGCAGGAATTATAACCTTGCACGTGAAAAAAACCTTAAACTCAGCGAATTGCGAACGCATTATGTGCTGTATTTATCGTATATAAATACCGGATTATATCTGCAAAATAATAGCGAGCTATTTTGCGAACAGTCATGATCTCCTCTACGAAGTTACTGGCGGTGTTCCAAAAGTCTCGGTCCTTGGGCCCCTACTGTGGGACGCTATGTATGACGAAATCCTACGCCTACCGATTGTAAGGGAAGCGTCAATCATCGGCTTTGCGGATGATATCGAGGTGGTCGTTGTAGTACAATTTCTAGAAGAAGTTGAACTCCATTGCAACGAGACAACCACAACGGTACGCCATTGACTAGCTAATGCTGGTTTGCAGTTTGGCGACCATAAAAACCGAGGCGGTGCTTGTTCCAAGTAGAACAGTTTGCGAAACGATATCTTTTAGAATCGTACGGCATGAAGTGGTTTCTCAACCGTTTATTAAGTACCTTGGACTGATTACTGATATTAGTTTAAGTTTCAAACACCACCTTGAGTGTGCGTACAAAAAATCTTCGAAAGCTATTAGTACATTTCAAGACTAATGAGTAACACTGGATGCCCAAAACAGAATAAAATACTTCTACTTGCACTAGGTGCCAGTTCTATATATACGAGTATGTACGTAGCAGAAATATGGTCAAGTGCCGCGAAAGTTAAGTCGTACGTGCGTGAAGTTAAATTCGTCCACCGTCTTAGCCCACTAAGGATCGCGAGAGCGTTTCGAATTATCTCGAACGATGCTATAATCATCGTATCTTCAATACTACTCATCGACTTACTCGCTAAACAAAAGGCAAGACTGAAAAGCGAACTGGTTCGAAATGGTCGGGTAGACAACGAAAAAAGAAAATAGGAAAGAATCCGCAGTATTGCAACCTGGCAACAACAGTGGAGCGTGTCCATAAAGGGTAGATGGACGCATCACCTTATACCAGCGATCGATGTATGGATAAAACGGAAACATGGCGAAACGAACTTTTTTCTGACTCAATTTTTGACGGGACATGGCTCTTTCAGAGAATACATCTGCAAACGCGGAAACCAAACTATGCACATTGTGAAAATGTTCCCGAAAACGCGGAACAAGGGCCTTTTTATTGCCCACGGTATGAAACCGAGAGGATCGTCCTTCGGGAGCAATGAGGGGAGTGGCCCGCTCCCGAGAATGTCGTAAATTACATGCTTTTGAATAACGAAAACTGGACCATCCTAAGTATCATGCCGGTACGCATACCAGCGACCTTAGTGCATAGAGCGCCAACGTAACGCAAATAATCCGAACAGTGGAATGCCAATCACAGAACACAAAAGGTGTAGAAGAGAACATAGCCTAAAAGGCTAACCTTAGACTTAAATATCTGACTCCCGTTGAGTTTCTCGATTGCAGACTACTATTATTAACATTGCTATATATCGAACAAATTTTAAAATTTTTCCATACGTCGCGGTTGACTTGAATTATGACTCTATTTTCAGTCTCCAGTCAGAAGAGAACTTCTGTAAACTAACTTCGTTACTTTAATTTCACGAGCAAACACTGTGTCGAATGTCTTCTCAAGGTTCACCAAACATGCATCAGATGACAGAAAGAAGACTAATCGGTGTGTATTTTGTTGGCGATGAAGAATCCTAGTTATTTTTCTGTATCGGGAAAACTTTTACAATCTTCCAGCAGTCCGGAAAATACTAATTATTTAACAAGTTGTTATTTACAATAGAGTACTGCCATATGATTGAGTTTGAAGTAGTGTTTAGAATGCCATCTAACCCGAAGACTTATTTCTATTTATTTGTTGAAAAATCTTCAAATGTTACATAAAATTTCTTTACATGCTCTTTACTATGTCCGATTTTAAAGTATTGCTTAAACGTAATAAACTGTACCAAAATTGCATTCCCAAAACAGTACAATTTCCTCCCGAATTATTAACGAGTTGGTCAAATTATTCGAAATAGAACTGTGGACTTTTTCGAAATCGGTGCCTATTAAATAAAATCTTAAATAACTTACATTTTATTTAAGAGTATCATTTATTATAAAGTTGTTAGTAAAAGATTCGCGAGTATCAGTTCCTGCACTCTTCCGTACACAGTCAATAGTACCTGGTCAGGTACTTTTGCTGTCAGCATTGATATTTTGCCCTTAGGTCTAAATATTTGATTAATTTGCAGAAACATGGTTTCGTTTTCGAATTGCGATCAATTTTAATTTCCAAGTCATTAATGGAGTTACAAAACTATTGCCTTAATAGTTCTATCAAGTTTTTCAAAAGAGCCTTCAATCGTATAAGCCCCATAATATTTAAGTACTTGAATCTATGATGAAAATCATTCACCTTTATTCCGCGTGGCGTTTTACAAAAACGCCAATGGTCGTTTCTTAAGGCGTTTCGTTTTTTATAAGTTTATGCAGAAATTAAATGCCACAAAACGTCATCGTTGGTAAGTTGGTATGCACTCCACATATGATACACTGTCATTGCAACAGCTGATTTACCGACATGACAGATAAATTCCAAACTAATCAAAACAAAGTTTTGAAATATATAAGGCGAATAAATTAATATGAATAGTATTGCAATATTTTGGAGTAGCGACGAAGACGAGCATGTACAAGAACAAGATCTCATTCGCATAAAGAAAATCTAATCCGGTAGATTTACCAGATGCAAAGTAAGTGGTAAGATAAATCTCACTTCAAAACTGGTATATCTTGCCCAATTTTTAGATGGTTTTTCGAATCTCCAAGAAAGCGTTCGTATTGTAATATGCGAGCTACGGCTCGAGTAGATAAAACGATATTCTGTGAAATGTATTTCTTTATTTTCTAGTCTATAGAACAATTCAAGTTCACACTATACTATTCTTCGCAAATTCTTTCCTTACAAGGTCTCTTTCCTCCCAAATCACTTTATCTCCTTTCAATTACTTAATTCACAAATCCAAACTAATTACTTCTTCTTCTTAACTCTCAACTTTCAATTTTTCACAAAATTACAACTTCGCCCATTATCACTTTTTCAATCTCTTCGCCACGGTTCTAAACCAACTGCCACCTTTCGATCGCCATCTGTCCTTATATAGCAGAAGTTTCTGATAGCCAGAAACTTCTAGCAAATTCTTCGACCACTGGAACAAGAAAAATTCTGATGTAATAATTCCAAGATGACAATCATTTCTTGCAGTTATAATTCTTTCTTATCCGTGATATTATCCGTCTCTTTCGTAAACTTGAACTGTGGAGACTAACCCCAGACATGAACCTCGAATGAAAGGACACTTCGGACCAAAATTCTGCCAGAATGAAAATACACTTCGGAATTTGTTGCATTATACTTTTAGGGAGCGTAGTTATTATTATGTTACACTGCCCCCCTCTTAGACGTGTTCGTCCCGAACAAGTGCATCCTCATTTCGGCCATTGTATCGACTCAGTCGGTCCACATGAACCACTTTCATTTTGGCCCTTGGTCCTCGCTGGATGCGGTAGACAACATCGTTGATGCGGATTATTATTCTGTAGGGACCCTCCCAGTTCTGATGCAACTTGGGTGATTTCCCCTTTTGGCGATGGGGATTATACAGCCACACCAGATCTCCCTCCAGGAATCCTGACGTTGTTGCCTCGACATCATACCTGGTCTTCATGCGGTCGCTCGTTATCTTAATCTGGCTTCTGGTCCTTTGGTGTATGTCCCTAAGCCTTTCCCTAAGGTCCGCCACGTACTCTTCTTCATTTCTGGGCTTATTGGTAGGAGATCCAAATTTCACCTCACTGGGTAACCGAGCTATTCCACCAAACAAGATTTCCAACGGCGTATGTCGTGTAGTGCTATGCACGGCACTTCTATAGGCCATCAAAAACAAGGGAATCTGCCGGTCCCAATCACGTTGGTAGTCGCCTATGACCTTCGAGAGATGCTCGTCCAAAGTCCTATTGAAACGCTCCACC
This sequence comes from Pocota personata, assembly GCA_963082735.1. Lineage (NCBI taxonomy): Eukaryota > Metazoa > Arthropoda > Insecta > Diptera > Syrphidae > Pocota > Pocota personata. The sequence goes on from OY720431.1 coordinate 87,594,782, forward strand.
ATACCGTCCGACTGTGGATGAAGCGGGGTTGTCCGTGTCTTTTTGATTCCGAGTAGTTGACACATCTCTTGGAAGATTCTTGACTCGAAGTTCCGCCCTTGGTCAGAATGCAATTCCAAGGGCACACCGAATCTGCTAACCCAATTGTAGACGATCTGCTCCGCCACGGTTCTGGCTTCCTGGTTAGGGATCGGAAACGCTTCCGGCCACTTACTGAAGTAGTCCATCACTACGAGTATATACCGATTACCATTGTCGGTTTCCGGAAAGGGCCCTGCGATGTCAATGGCGATTCGTTCGAAAGGTGCTCCCACGTTGTATTGGTGCATCTTAAATCGAGTTCTGATTCTCGGACCCTTGCTAGCTGCACACACGTCGCATTTTCAGCACCAGTCTTCGATATCTTCCTTCGCTTTTAACCAATAAAAACGTTCTCGTACCTTTTCTAGCGTCTTATTCACTCCCAAGTGGCCTCCGGACGCCCCGCCATGCATTTCCTGTAACACCTCCTTGACCCTCGTCGGCGGCACGACAAGCTGCACTACAAACGACTTTCCGTCGGAGGATTCCCATTTTCTTCTCAGAACACCTTCTTGGACACGGAGGGAGTCATACTGCGCAAAATATGCATTTAAAGTCGGGCTTCTGTGAGAGATGTTCTGATGATCCGGTTTCTCCATGTTCTCCTTCCAGGCCAGAATCGGCTCGATATCCGGGTCTTCCTTCTGAGCGTTCCGGATCTCATCTACGCTCCAGCCGGCGATAGGTTCGGCTCTCATTCTTTGGATAGAAACCAGCTCCCGTTCTTCCTGACGCGCACAATGTTTACAATCCGTTCTGCATGGTCTCCGGGACAGTGCATCCGCATTAGAGTGGAGTTTTCCTTTACGATGCTGTATTTCGTAGTCGTAGATTTGCAGCCTTTCGATCCATCTTGCAACCTGACCCTCAGGACTCTTGAACTGTAATAGCCATTTTAAGGCTGCATGGTCTGTGCGAAGAACGAACTTCCTCCCATAGAGGTATTTGTGAAAATGCTTCGTAGCCAAGATCAAAGCTAGAAGTTCCCCCCTTGTCACGCAGTAGCTCCTTTCTCTCTTAGAGAGCACCTTGCTGAAGTACGCAACCACCTTCTCTTGGCCACCATGCACCTGGGAGAATACGGCTACTACCCCACATTACTAGCATCTGCATCCACAATGAACGTTTCCCCGGGAGTGGGGTAAGCTAGTATCGGGGCATCGCATAGCCGTTGTTTAAGTGCCTTGAAGCTCTTCTCACACTCAATTGACCATTTGAATTGTTTTCCCTTTTCCGTCAACTGGTGCAGGCTCTTTGCGATCCCGGCAAAATCCTTCACGAACCGTCTGTAGTAGGTGGCTAGGCCCAGGAAGCTCCTTAGTTGGTGTTTGTCTTTGGGGACTGGCCAGTTTTTCACCGCTTCTACCTTCCCTGGATCGGTTCTCACTCCCTTCGCTGAAATTATGTGCCCCAGGTACTTGACTTCCGCTCTAAACAGGGCGCACTTCTTGGGGTTGAGCTTCAGGTGGGCACTTCGAAGCCTTTGAAACACATCCCTTAGATTGTCTCGGTGTTGCGCAAACGTTTTTCCTACGACGATGACATCATCCAAGTATACCAAACAGGTTTTCCATGTTAACCCTTGCAGGACACATTCCATCAATCGCTCGAAAGTCGCCGGAGCATTGCACAGCCCGAATGGCATTACCGTGAATTGCCATAGCCCATTTCCTGCGGTGAAGGCGGTTTTCTCCCGGTCTTCTGGATGGATCTGTACCTGCCAATAGCCACTCCTCAAGTCGAGAGTGGAAAACCATCGGGCTCCTGAGAGTGTGTCTAGCGTGTCGTCAATCCGTGGCAGAGGGTAGCTATCTTTCTTGGTGACGTAATTGAGCTGCCGATAGAACCGCGTGCTGCCATCTTTCTTCTTAACCAGTACAACCGGTGATGCCCACGGACTTTTGGAACTTTCAATCAGACCTTCTTTCTCCATTGCCGACACCATCTCTGCAACTTCTGTTTGCTTTGCCAATTGAAGGCGCCTAGCAGGCTGACGAATTGGTCTAGTATCACCAGTGTCTATTCGATGTTGTACCAGGTGTTTTCGGCCGTATTCTCCGTCCTGTGAGGCAAATACATCAGCGTACTCATTGATAAGATTCTCTGCCATAGTTCGCTGCTCCTGATTCAGTTCACTGGACTGGAGAATCGTCTGTCTCGTTTCCGCTGTCCGAGGTGATGGGAGAGGTTTCGGATCATCACGTTCAGATATTGTTGCGACGGCGGTAATCGGCGTGCATTTTCCAGTCACCTCCCCTCGCCTTAGTTTGACAGTGTGTGGTCTTGCGTTCAAAACTCTCACTGGAACCATGGTGTTCTTTGGTTCGACTAACGTCTTTCCCACGAAGTAGTCTTGAGAATTCTTCTCTGGGTCTGGTTCTACTATGTAGAATCGGTGGCTCCCAAGATCACCTTCCAGCTTCGTCCAAATGATTGTCTCTGAAGACGGCGGCTAAACTTCGTCTTTGCTGATGACTGTCCTGGGAGTTACGGCATTCTCGTCTCCGTACACCATCGGAATCTAAACATTTCGATACCTCAGTACTTGCATGCCGATGTCCAAGATTACTTCATTTGCTTTCATGAAGTCTATTCCGATGATGCACTCGTAGCATATATCTGCCACCAGAAACGCATGGGAGAACGTCAGTCCCGCCAGAGTAATCGTAAGACGAACTTCTCCAAACACCTTCGCCATTTCCCCTGTTGCAGTCTTCAGGCAGTAGCTGTTGGTGTTGTGCAGCCAGGAGCTTCTGACGATATCTCTTCTTACAATGGAGGCAGTGGCACCTGTGTCGATGGTGGCTACGCACTACTTCTTGTTGATTAGTGCCTCCACTGTCAGGCTCTTGTTACCCCGTTTGGTTTGCGAAACTTGAATGGTGGTCCTGGGGGCCTCGATTCCAGTAACTTCTGCCCCGCGAAGTTGGTCCTTACGAATTTCCCTACTGCTGGTTTTGGGAAGTCTGACTGACAGGATGGATGTTATCAGCGCCAGATGCTTCCTCTCTGCTTCTCCTACTTCCGCAATGTGGACAATTTCCTCGTCTAGGTGCACTTCTGCACTGCCGTTGTAGGTGTCCGGTTTGGTTGCAATTCCAGCAACGGATTTGACTTCCGCGAGCTTTATCTTCATCCATGACGGCTGTTCTCTGGCATGAGCATTCCACGACGGACATTTCTCTGACACGGTGTATTCCCTGGTATGCTTGGTCCGCAGCCTTCCTTGACAAAGCGAATGCCAATGCCTCGGGGAGTGTTCGCTTTTCAGCCATCCTTACAGCCATTTGCAGTTGTCTGTCCTCTATGGCCTGAATAAAAGCCTCCACCGCCATTTCGTTGATAACCTCCTCACCGGCTTTAGGGTATGAAAGATGGGCTAGTCGCTCTATATCCGCTTGCAACTGTTGGAGCGTTTCCCCCCTTTTCTGGACTCGACTACGCAGCTGAACCCTGTACACATCTCCAAACCGCATCGCGATAGCCTGAACCAGAGAGTCGTAGTTCTGCTGTTTATCTTCCATGATGGTCTGCAAGAGCTCCGCAGCTGGACCCCTCAGTGCAAGCGTGAGTGCAATGGACTTCTCTTCATCGTCCCAGCTATTGGTCATTGCGGCCGCTTCGAATTGCCTTTATAATGGCCATGATGTTTGACCATCGAAGACAGGAGGCTGCATCTTCTTTCTTCTCAGACCGTCAGTGGAATATTCCCGTGCTTTCTGTATCTTCGCGTTGCTGAGCTTCTTAGCAAGATTTTCGACTTGCTTTCCTACTATCCCGAATTGCGTATCGACTTTTTCAAACTGAGTCTCTATCTTCCCGAACTGAGTTTCATGTTTCTCAAAATTTTCATCGAATCTAGTTTCGTCTTTTTCGAGTTGCGTCTCGACCTTCTCGATTTTCTCTTCGATCACTTCGAATTTGGATTCCAAGTTCTTGTTTTGCTAATCAAGTTTACTTTCCAGAGCATCTAGAGAATTATTTTTTTCGTCCATTGCTTTCTTTTGTTCGTCCATTGCTTTCTTTTGTTCGTCCATCTTAAGTTCTAGAGAATTCCTCTGGTCGTCCATTGCTTTCTTCTGTTCGTCCAGCTTAAGTTCTAGAGAGTTCTTTTGGTCGTCTATTGCTTTCTTTTGGTCATCGAGCTTAAGTTCCAGAGACTTCTTTTGGTCTTCCATTGTTTTCCTTTGTTCGTCCATGACTGACTTAAGTTGCAGGAGCAGACTTGTTATATCCGGGTCGGCTACTGTACTTGCTGGTTCCTCTCCCACGTCAAACTCTACGTCATGCGGATTTTCTCCTTCCTGCTTTATTGATTCTTCCAGACGAATCAGTAGGGCATCTTTTCCCCCAGTTGTGTCGAGATTCCGCTTACTGAGTTCTGCCTTTAGTTGAATTATAGTTAGTTTTCCCAATTTGCGACCCATTTTGCGCAACTAATTAACTCAACACAGAAATGTTTTTTTTTTTTTTTTATTGTGCAATTTCACACCATGAAAATAGTTATTCACAGAATAAGTTTTATCCCACTTCTGACAACAATGTAATATGCGAGCTAATGCTCGAGTAGATAAAACGATATTCTGTGAAATATATTTCTTTATTTTCTAGTCTATAGAACAATTCAAGTCCACACTATACTATTCTTCGCAAATTCTTTCCTTACAAAGTTTCTTTCCTCTCAAATCACTTTATCTCCTTTCAATTACTTAATTCACAAATCAAAACTAATTACTTCTTCTTGTTAACTCTCAACTTTCAATTTATCACAAAATTACAACTTCGCCCATTATCACTTTTCCAATCTCTTCGCCACGGTTCTAAACCAACTGCCACCTTTCGATCGCTATCTGTCCTTATATAGCAGAAGTTTCTGATATCCAGAAACTTCTAGCAAATTCTTCGACCACTGGAACAAGAAAAATTCTGATGTAATAATTCCAAGATGACAATCATTTCTTGCAGTTATAATTCTTTCTTATCCGTGATATTATCCGTCTCTTTCGTAGACATGAACTGTGGAGACTAACCCCAGACACGAACCTCGAATGAAAGGACACTTCGGACCAAAATTCTGCCAGAATGAAAAGACACTTCGGAATTTGTTGCATTATACTTTTAGGGAGCGTAGTTATTATTATGTTACAGTATATTTGCTGAACGAAACAAAGAACCATATCCCTGAAACCACGAGTTTGGTATCGGTGCCTTTGATATTGAAGTTTGCTGCTACTCTACGCTTTTTGGCTGAAGGTGAGTACCAAAAGGGTGTGGGAAATAACTTCAACCTAGGAGTAGCACAACCCACCTTTAGCTAAATACTAACAGAAATGTTAGCTATAATTTAAGTCCACATCTGCCCTCAATGAGTAAAATCAGAGTACACCGAGAAGATCAAACCAAATTAAATTTTTTTGAAAAACCTGGCATTCCAGGAATTATTGGCTTCGTTGACAGGACCCACATAAAAATCGTGGCGCCAAACCAGGAGGAACAGCATATACACTACAGCAGGAAAGGATATTATAGTCTCAATGCCATGATTGTATGTAAATACCGCATATAAAATTTAATGGCTATACGAATTGATTTTTAGGTTTGTGATCATCGAATGTTCATCTGACACGAGAATGCTATGTATCCTAGATCCAGTCATGACTCATTTGTTTGGAACTCAAGTGAGATTCGATGATTACTGCAAAGAAATTATCAAAGAGGCGAAAGAAATACATGGTTGTTAGGTTTGAATAAAAACTGTTATTATTTACATATAATTGAGCTAACAAGTGTTTGAATTTACTAGGTGATGCTGGGTATTCTCTTGAACCCTTTCTCATTACTTCATTCAGATCAGCAGAGGGAGGGACCAATGAAAGCCGCCTACACAACAGGAAACATTCACAGACCAGAAACATAATCGAAAGAACAATTGGTGTTTTAAAGAATCGTCTTCGGTGTCTTCTCAGTGCCCGACAATTGCGCTGAAAACCTCAAAAATCAACACAAATTGTCAACGTTTGTGCAGCTTTACACAACATATGTCTACATTATAGATTAGACTTAGAAGAAGATATTTCAAACGACTCAAATTCAAGTATAATTGAAGTAAACTTGGGCTTACCAACGATGACCAAGTAGCTGCAAATATAAGAAATCAATTGCCTAACGTTATTTAAAAAAAAAATATTATGAAAACATACATAATTCAGTTCGGTTATGGTTATATAGAAAACTCAGAAAGTAAAAACAGAACATAAACTTAAAAATAATAATAAAGTAACCAGAAAAAAAAAATAAGTAATTGCATATTAAGGTTTTCTTTGGAATCCTCAATAAGATGCTTTCTCCGCTCTTCAATATCCAGTTGTCTTTTACTTATTTTCAAATCCATCATTTTTATTTTGTTATCTTCAATTCTTTGGTTTTCTTCACGTTTTAGTTGCACTTTGTACAGTTTTAGTTTTTCTTCCAAGCAGAACCGCTTCCTCTCGTACCTGCTATTTTCTTTTAAATAGTTCTCAATACGGTTTAGGGATCCTTTTACTTCTTCGTACAAATTCGCTTCCACTTGCGCCTGCGTCTGTAGCAACTCCAACATCCTATTCTTGTCGGAGGACTTTGATATTTTCTTACGGTTTTGTTTGTCTGTTTCTGGTTCAACCTCTGGAATCATTTGCAGACTTTTAAGTTCTTAAAAGAAACTGGTGTCCTCATTGGTATTTGGAGCGATGGAAGAATCGGGAAAAAAATGTAATACCTTGATTTAGTGCAAGTGTTGGATTTGATGTGGATGTTGTTTTTGATTCAGATATGTATAACCTGATAATTTTGCGATGAGGTGGAAGGCTGTGAAGTTGAATTTTTCTGCGCAATACCTAAAGCTTTTTCCTTCAGATGGATTAGTTTCTCATAGCAAAGAATATTTCAAATTACTTCCTCAAAATCTGATAAATATTTTTGTCTGAAGTCGCCTCTAGTGGCTTCACACTCCTTTTTGTTGTATAAAATCTTCTTTTTTGTTTTAAATTTTATATCAGACCAGACCTGTGTATATGAATATGTACGTAGTTATAGAAATATAACAATGCATTCCACTTCCAAATGGCGTTCAACGGCGAAAAAACGCCACACATAATTCTAGTTTGGTATTTTACTGACGAAACTCTTTTAAAACGCCTTACGGAATCAGGGTAACTCACATTTGTTAAAAAAGAAATGTTTTTACTTTAGCAGTCTTCTAATGATCGGAGTTAGAAAGCATTTAATTGAATTACATATTATTGGTAATTTTAGCTACAGTTGAGTCTATTGCAATATTTATAACTAAATTCAGTTTCTCGATGTGGTCATCAATTTGTGAATTCATCAAGTTCCAATTCTTATGAAATTCCGAGTCCTGAGATTGTTGATAAGTTTCTGTCGCGACATTTCTTTAAAAACGAAGGAAAGTAAACTAAAAACGGAATCGCTCGAAATCGATCAAACGGAAGACCAAAATTTAAGTTTAAATTCGACCTACTTATCGTCAATAAAATCATTCTACTCTGCAAAATGCTATCCTTTCTTTACAAGAATGACAAGAATTCCGCCTTGTATGATATTAATAACCCTGTCTTTCTTGTAAAAAAGTAGTCCGCGAAACTAAGATTATGAAGTTTATGCAGCTTCGTTTTGTAAACGAGGACGATGTCAGGTTTATGGTGCGCAAGAAGGTAAGCAAATAGGTCTTTCTGCGATTCCTGATGATAGTATTCACGTTGAGAGATATTATTTTAATATCTCTAGACGTGGATGTATTCATCTGAGTTAGGTTTCCAACTATGTATATTGGAAAGAAAGTCAAAACTTTCTGCTTCAACTTCTTTTTAAGAATCTCGTGAGCCTTGTACCCCCGTAAGAAGCAGAATGTCCTTGCCCCTTAAAAAGAACGCAGTACAACTGATTCTTATCAGAATTTTCCAGAGAACAATTCTGTGGGTCCACCACATTTCACGTACCTGAACTCCGTATGGCAATTAGCAGTGGTGCGTAAATCGCTGGCAGTTATGACATTCAATAGTAGTTCCTCGCTTAATTCATTGCAACTGAACGACATCCTTAAATAAGTTAACAAGTATCTGATTTCTCGAAGCGCATCTGACTTGGTTTCTAGACTGAATATTGATGAACGAAAAAGTTTTTTTCTCTTTACTACATTTGTTGGTCTCACACCTGAAGGAGCTGACAACATTCAAGTTGTCCGGATTGATCTTTTTCAGTTGTTTTTTTTTTTTCAAAACCGCCTTGGGTATGTAATGTCGAGTCCTTAAACTAAGTACATATGTACATATGTCTGTCTTTTCTCGTCCAGGTATATAGATAATATGTTTAGTATGGGACTTTTTCTAATACACCTTTCACTGCATTGTAATCTCCTTTATTAAATATTATAACTATATTTAATAAAGGAGATTACAATGCAGTGAAAGGTGTATTAGAAAAAGTCCCATACTAAACATATATATCTATATACCTGGACGAGAAAAGACAGACATATGTACATATGTACTTACTTTAAGGACTCGACATTACATACCCAAGGCGGTTTTGAAAAAAAAAATAACTGAAAAAGATCAATCCGGACAACTTGAATGTTGTCAGAGTGTCTATTTAAACAAATTTGTTTGTTGTAAAAAATATACCGCTTACGACATTTGTAAGAAGATTTCGCATACCTATATGCCCTTGGGTTTGTTTACTGGAGGTATCTCCGTCCTCTTGCTGATCGGTTTTATTGCATCAACAGCTATTGTGGAGCTTTAGTCCTCCAAGATATTAGAATTAATATTAGTCTTAGTTTTCTTTTACAAGTTTTTGTTAATCTTCGCGTTTATTACTATATGCACTTTTTTGATTACTTGTGTTAGGTGCTTCTTAATTTGTTAATTCAACACCAGTTCTACTCGTAATTTCTCTATTATATTCCTTCCTATGTGTATCTTCTGGAAGTTCGCCATCCGACACGTGTTCCGCGTTCAGAATATTGAAATGCTTTTTCTGCATCTTCACAACTATTTGCGTATTACGTCTTACTTTTATTTAAGAAAAATTTCAGATTTGCGATTTATTTTTTAAGTTGAACATTTATCTCTGTTATTTTAATTAAGTCTAACTAACAAAGTAAGAATCTTACTTATTTTCTTTCATCCACTTTTCTTAAAAATAGTTCACGTTTCCATTTTTTTTTTTTTTTGAATACAGACGTAAAATTACTTATTAGTAGGGCCCGAATTTTCATGCATTAAAAAAACATGTTTTATGCGCATAACCATGCAGCGAAAAACCTCAAAATATGCCCTAAAAATTGAAAAAAATATGCATAAAAAAAACAAGAAATTTGATTTTATTTAAGTTTATTTATTGCAAGATAACAAAAACAGAATAAAAAATAAAGAACACAACAAAAATGGAGAACATATTCAATCTCAAAGAAATAACAAAAATAACGTAATGTAAGGCAAAATATGCATTGTATATACACCACTTTAAAACAAGGATCTAAATATTTGCATTGCAATAAATGACGAAAATCCGCTGCAAGTTATAAAAAGTAAAAGATTGTCTATTAGCTCGCAGAACTCCCTTGTGCATTAAAAAGCTGCGTTCCACAGACACGGATGTAAGAGGAGCATATTTGAAGCACAGCATTTCCCCAACTGTATACTCTTCGACTACAGTGTTTGTATTGGGAGTAGACGAAAAAATGCTTGATATAATTTTTATAGTTTTAAAGCCTTGGTTTGTTTCTAGTACATTTTTGAGCTTCAGGGTAATCTTCTCGGCTACTACCCCTTTAATTTTTTTGATTTTTTCTACCTTGTTCTGTACAATTTTAATCTGCTCGACTAGTGGCAAACCTGCTGTTTCTAGTTTCTTTATAGAAGTTGTAATAAAACTGTAGTTAGACGAAATGAAAATTAAATCATTTTTTAGATGCGGTTGAGTCATCAAATTTTTGGCTTTAAGGATAGGCATAGCATCTTCGTGAAGTTTCTTGATATTCCGTTCAATTTTTTCGAATTGATCTGCATAATATTGCACAGCTTCAATCCAAGTTCCCCATCGGGCTACAATTGGTTGAGGTGGAAGACTCAACTCTGGTTCCATTTGCTTAAACAAAGCAACTCGCGACGGCGCTTTTAAAAAAAAATTTTTACAGCTGCTATAAAGTTACCGACTTCACTTGCTCTTATCTGTTCCCCAACCCTATGAAGGCCATAATAATAAGTTATTACTTACCAAAAATGCTTAAATAAGTAGCCACTTAACACTACTCGTATTTAACACTAGTTGAGACAAGTATCAGAAACATGTGAACAAATGTACATTGTTAGTTAGAATAGTTAGAAAAATAGTTAAATGCTTACTTTTGAAAATAAAAAAGGGAACTTCCTAGTTTTGGTAGTACTCATATATTGTATGAGTGGGAGTAAATGTATGTACGTATGTACTCGTTTTTTTGTCAATTCCAAACTCTTTCGGAGTTTTGAAATTTATTGCATCTGTCACGTATGTATATGTACATATATGCAAGTCATCGTGATCACATTCTTCATTTAAGATCTGGTCACTGTTACATTTGTCAGCGATTGTAAACAGACACTAAATATATTTGGCTTCAAATGTTTTTTTTTTTTTTTTAATTTAGTTAACAAACCGTTACTAACCGAATGATTCTTTGCCAAAATTGTTTGTAAAATTATTAGAGTTCAAAATGACGTCGCTGATTGGAACACGGTTTCTGCGAAGCATCAGAAACCCCTCAAAAAGTCCCTTTTCCATTTTTGGTAAGGTTTCGTACGTTCTAAGGTTTTCTTCATCAAAAGTTTCGATTTTGAACCATTATTCGTTTATTTTTAGTTCTTTTATGGCACAAATGGAAGATTTCATTAACTAAAGACTACGCCAACAAATTAACCGACAATTTCCAGCGCAGGTGTCAAGAAAAATGTATCAGTATGAAAGATTGCATTGAGTATTAAATGCTACGTCAGACGAGAATAAAACATTTTCATTGACGTACAATCGCTTACCGTTTTGTAATGAATTGTACTCTTTTTTGCAGGATTCCAAAAATAGGCTAACGAACCCTATTGCTCTCGTATTTCATCACCTGCAAGCTCCCTAAACTATAAAAGCTGGTGTATGTCCACAATATGTGACATATGTATCGTTAAAAAGAGCTATTAGAACAGAATCCGACAATTTTAAATTTGAGCTTACAGTGGTGGAATGTAAAAAATTACTACTTCATCACGACTGGTAGATAGCCCTGTCTGCTTTTCGTATAAAATAATAGTTACAATTTTTAAACTTCATTAACGGAACCCTCTACATGCGAACGAAGTTTTGACCATTTGACCAATTTCGCTTACATTTGTTAAATTTTACTTCTAAAAAAAAGACTTTTTTTTACAAGAACACTAAGTAAACGACTATTTATAAGCAAAAACTTTTACGCAATCAAATGAAATGATGTACAAATCAAGGCAAGTATTTAAAAATCAGTGACATTTCTGCATCGTTTTTATTATATAAACATCAATTAACAAAATACTGTCGTTCGTTATATTGGAATATAAGCAAGTGTTAGACTTGACCGTGTACAGAGATGAGCAGTTCGCTTAATTGATGATCCCACACTAGCATCCAATCTCTAACCGTTGGCTCACAGAAGACTGGTAGCAGATCTTTGCTTATTATATACTATAAATACTACTACAGCAGATGTTTCAAATACTTCAATGGAATGATCTCTAGAAATGTAATATTTGGGCGTTCTACTAGACAAGTTGCCAGTACCCATTATCTTTATGTCGACCAGGCAATGGCGCAAACGCCATTCAAAATTCCTCCTGTTACAAGGCAAATAAACTTTGAAATTTACATATTCCTAGAAGTTTTTAAACTCTAGCTTTTTAGGAGCAGAACCATTAGGTATCTCTTGGCACTGTCCCAGCGTAATGCTCGAACCACACCAGTGCATTAGTGCTGGTGTTGACCGATAACAAAAGTTGAAGATAGGAATACAATGAAACCTCAACTTTGGCATTCGTAAAGTTCAACATAATTGTTGGACCACGTAACGGGATTCCAACTGATTGACAAATTTGGATTTAGTTAAATGTTTGCTTGCTTCGTTCAATAAAAGAAAAAAATGTAGTTTGTTCAGCAGTATTGTAGATGCCTCTTAAATGTGTTTAAAAGGTCAATTTATAAACGGAAAAGTTAATTTTTTTTTAGGTGCGCTAATTACCTACCTGACTGACAACCTCGTCGTGGTGTAGGGGCCGAGCAAGGCCAATGACTCTCGGGGGCTTCTCCCAGAGGAGTCCTAAAACTAAAGGGTAGTCATCCCAACCCACCCTTTTCCCATTCATTCTTCCTTCCCCCTCCAATTATTCCCCCGGGCTGGATTAAGGTGTTATACGACCCTTGCCGAGAATCAACCTGGGTGAGAGTCCGCCCAAATAGCTCAGTCGCGAACGGAGTATTCGGAGGTCAGGCACCCTCCGAATTAACCCTGCCTTATCTCCATACAGGGGGTGAGTGCAGATGGACAGTTCTTCCCCCTTACTCGTAGGACTCAAACATGAATAACAACAACAACAAAAACACAACAAAATAAACCCTAACAGATGAGGACGAAAACCGTCTCCTAAATCCCTCTGACTCTTGTGCAGAAAGCAATGCTACAATTGACGCTGGCATCGGAAACCTGCTTCTCGATGACAGTGACAGATGTGCCGTTCCCAGCTCGGCAATCTCAGGATTGTCAGCCAGTTCAAGACGCTGGGGGATTGCAAACTGTAAACTGAAAACAAACAAAGACTACTCAACGCACATACATATCTGAAGGAGATGCTCGGAACAGAATACAAGCCTTTGGCTTGCCCTCTGGTTAACGCAGTTCCCGTGGCATGAAGGAGCGAGGAAGATTCGATGAGGCCGCCTACCTCTTTGGTCGGTGAAAGCTGGTTAGAGAGGAAAGCGATACCATCGAACAATCCGGAACAGGACAAGACTGGGGCAGAAGGTCTGTCTAATCCAGCCGAGAGTACACCAAATCCATCACCCAGACGTTGCATAATGCCTTTAGCTTGTACGGGTCTGGTGAAGAATGAAGTATCTCTGAGAAAAGCTGAGAAGAAGGATACATCATCGTCGAGCATCTTAAGCCATAGCTCATCATATGAGAGGGTGATGGGGAATTCATCGCAGGCAGGAAAAGACAGACAACAAGCCACAAAAAACGAGACGGACGCAACTAGGGGCCAAAGGACAGTTGAAGTCAACGAAGACTAAGATCGACCAGGCACTACAAAAAAGTCTTTAACTTGTACAGGTCTTGCGGAAGGTGCAGTAGTTTCCCAGGTACGTGGAAAGAAGAACCCGCAAGCATCAAGCATCCTGAGCCGTAGCTCATCATGGGAAATGAGTACGGAGACTGCTTTCCGGCCAGGCGGAGGTAATCCAGAAACCCCGAAGACGACATGTGAGATTGAAGGACTTCCGAGCCAAACCGGGGATTCTCTGAACTCTTCGCATAGACCATGCTTCAAGTCGTTAACTTGTGCTTGTCTAGAGAGGAGGGAGGAAGTTCATCGGAGAGTAGAGGAGTGGAACTCAAATCCAACGAACATCCTGAGCCGTAGCTCATCATGCAAAGAAGATGTGAGAACCTCTCCCCCACTTGGGGAGGCTAATCTGGACGTCTCCAAAACTACAAATACTAGGAAACCTAGTAAATGGAAGATTTTAGAGATGGGAGAACATACGGAGGAAGGAACGGAGGTTTTGTTACTGCTCAACCACCTACTGCGAGCCATTAATTATAAGGTCCGTATTAGTATAACTCGATGCAAAATTAGGCCGATCGCAGGGACAGCTGGCACAAAAGGAAAGAAAGAGGTACGTGGTGTTAAAAATTTAAATGATTAAGATTGTGCAAATAAATCTTCACCACAGTAAAGCTGCCAGCGCCAACCTCGTCTACCTCATGGGAGTTAGAAACATGGTGTTGGAGACTACGACGTCTCCAGAGCTGAAGGCAGCCGATCAGCAGTTTATTTGAAGAGCACTGAATGCAGCTTTCAGCGACAACAATGCCCAAACGTAAAACGTCAAAATTGAATGAAATACGCAAAATTGTTAATTGCCAAATAAAAGAAATTATTCTGTTTTATAACGTAATCGAATCAAGTTGTTTTATTTGCCGTTCTATAACGTAGAATCAAACAGCTGTTCCTGGTCCAGTTGGCTATTTTTTCTTGTCCGCGAATTTGCTTGCATTTAACGGCGAATGGTTTTTTTGCCTTTGATATCTCGTTGGTGTTACACGATCTTTGCTCATCAGTTCAACAGCCGAACATTTTGGTCCTTCCAAGCCAAGAACATTTACGCAGCAAAGGACTTTCATCATTTTTTTTTCAAAAAGCAGCAAGCAGCATCATCACTAAATTGCAAGGAGTAGCTGTGCGTACGTGTGTGTACTACGAATACAGCAATTCAAGAGGACAAAGAAGAAATCAACTTGCGACCTGAAAACAAAGAAATACCAAGTAAGTGCATTTTTCTTACTTTTTATTGTGTGATTAAGATTGTTTTTAAAATAATTAAAATGGAACAGAAAGCTTTAAATAGAATTTACACAAAAATGGTGAAAGATCAGGTGAATTTTGGTAAAACTGTTAGTCAAACCCGCAGAACAGCCAATTATCTTGCGGGGCGCTTAGAGTTGCTGGAACAGGACATGACCGAAGCGAAAGTATTTCACAAGACCCTTCTCACGTCCATCGAAGAGAAAGAGGTCGAAGTCTATGGAAAAGAAGAAGAAATTTATGAGAAATTGTGTGAATTATATGTAATTTACCGTGGGGACCTGCTCGATGCAGCCGAAAAGGTCAAAGGAGATTCCAATACGGATACAAAATCACACGTGTCTCCTGTTGACTCAAACAAGGTTGATATCAAGCTACCGAAAATTAATTTACCAGCCTTTTCCGGCACATACGAAACGTGGCGACCTTTTCACGACTTATTCTTCTCTCTCATCCATAATAATAGTGCGCTTTCTGAAATACAAAAGTTTCATTATTTAAAATCTAGTTTGTTAGGAGAAGCGCAGAAACTTTTAGCTCACCTTAGCATAGATAACGGCAACTACATCAAGGCGTGGAATATCATCACGGATAGATATGATCATGCACGGTTCTTAGTGAACACTCAGCTCAAGTGTCTGTTCAATCAGGTTAACATAAATCAAGAAAAATCTGAATTAATTAAACAACTTTTGGACACTTCCACAGAAGTGCTCCATAGCTTAAAGAATCTGAGTGTTCCGGTAGACGAGTGGGATGTTATCGTAATTTTTGTGTTGCTCCAGAAACTCCCAAACAAAACGCAACAACTTTGGGAAGAGCGCTTAGGTGCTAGACAGAAACCGAAGGAACTGCCAACATTTTCCGAATTTTCTCAATTCCTAGAAATGCGTTTCCGAACCTTGGAGGCTGTTAGTTCCCAACAAATTAGATCTAGGGCCGATTCGCCAAAAGAAACACCTCATAGAATCAGTTTTCACTCGCAGGCCAACAATTCAAAACTCTCTTGCCAAATTTGCAGCAAGGGACAACATGCTATTCGCAAATGCAAACGGTTTTTAAAGATGAGTATCGCTGATCGTCGACAGAGTGTTGATAGGATAGGACTCTGCTCCAACTGCTTAGCCTTCAATCACAAGATAGAGCAGTTCCCGAGTAGTTATAGGTGCTACTATTGCCAACAACCACATCACTCTCTATTACACATAGCACCACGTATCCCTCAGACTCAGCAATACAATCAAGCAAATCAACAATCCAGTTTGCTCATCCAACCACAAAGACCTTCCACCTCAACCTCTTCCACACCAGCACAAGAACCCTTTATATCAGCTCAAGGTGCCCAAGGACATCGTCAAAGCTTTCTTGCCTCCAATATAAATCCAGATGCTCCAAATTTTCAGCCATCCAATGGGGTACAAGTGAATTCAGCCGTCAATTCACTACATGCACTGTCGAACATACCGACTCAGGTTTTGCTGGCGACAGCGGTTGTTAAGGTGAGATCTGTCTCAGGAGAGACATTCACGTTGCGAGCACTTTTAGATTCGGGTTCGGAGGCAACGTTTATCACCGAATCAGCTGTTCAACTTCTACATATGAAGCCGAGACGCACTCATGTCGAGGTGTCTGGGTTAGGAATGGTCAGCAGTGGCACATGCAAAAGGGTTGTAGACGTTGTAATTGCTTCACGACATACAAATTTCGAAACAACCGTTCAGGCCTTCATTTACAAGTCGCTATCGGGCCATCTACCAGCACGTATGCTACCAGTTAGTAACTGGAGGCACCTCGACGACTTGCTCTTAGCCGATCCAGCTTTTTATAAGCCATCTACAGTCGACATGTTATTAGGTAGTGATGTTCTAGCCGAAGTTTTGTTGCCCGATTTAGTTCGACCGCACGATAAAACGTTGCCCATCGCTCAGAACACAAAATTAGGTTGGATCCTGTTTGGCAAGGCACCGCTTGAGCCTAGACCCATTCATAGTTTTCTTCAAACAAGAAATATCGATGAGGAACTGCGCAGATTCTGGGAATTGGAAGAGGCTCCATTCAAGGCAATTGAGACTAAAGAGAATACTGAGTGTGAAGAACAATACCTGAGGTCCGTTAAGCAGTTGACCGATGGTCATTTCCAGGTGTCTCTTCCATTCAAAGGAAACAAACATCCAGTCTTAGGAAGGTCGTACGAAGGGGCCATTCAACGGTTCAGGAGTCTTGAAAAACGTCTCACATCAAACATCCAACTCCACGAACAATATACGGCTTGTCTTGATGAGTATCTGAAATTAGGTCATATGGTTGAAGTAACGAAAGAACCTTTAGCAAAAAATATCACTATTTCTTACCTCATCACGCAGTCATTAAGGATGGTAGCTCCACAACCAAGCTAAGAGTGGTTTTCGACGCATCCTTTCGAACAGCAGATGGAAGCTCTCTAAACGACCACTTGATGACAGGTCCGACCTTGCAGCAGAACGTCATTGATGTGATTCTGAGATGGCGATTGTATCGGTTTACTTTCTCAGCTGACATTGAGAAAATGTATCGCCAGATTTGGGTGACAGGAGAGGACTCAAATTCCCAATTAATACTTTGGCGTAAGGACCCTCTCGATCAGCTCAAGATCTTCCGACTCAAGGCAGTCACCTTCGGAGCAGCCGCAGCTCCGTATCTTGCAATACGGACACTGATGGAAGTAGCTAAGCAAGCCGAATCGATGTATCCCAGAGCTGCAAAGATGATCCAGGATGAGATGTACGTTGACGATTTATTCTCAGGAGCGGACACCATACAGGAAGCTGAAGAGAAAGGTAAAGAGGTTAAGATGGTATTACAGAAAGCCGGGTTCAACTTACGCAAGTGGACTTCAAACAATATAGAACTGCTTAAGGGAATACCCATCGAAGAACGTGAGTCCTCGTTTGCGGTACCATCTGAAGGTTTGAACCAAGTCAAAACTTTGGGAATTCAATGGCTACCAGTCGTTGACCAATTTTGTTTTCAATTCACTCCTGTGAACAATCCGCAGCCAACAAAAAGATTCATCTTGTCGACAATTGCTCGGTTATATAATCCAATGGGTTGGATATCACCATGTATTCTTCAGGCGAAATGTTTCATGCAACAACTCTGACTACGAAAACTGTCATGGGATGAAACAATAGAACCGACGATTTTGCAGGAATGGAACGACTTTTATACGGATCTGCCAACTATCAACAATATAAGACTTCCACGATGGATGAGTTGCATGGATTTAGCGATGCTTCAGAGAAGGCGTACGGCGCTGCAGTCTACGTGCGGTCGAGGGATGTGCAGGGGAAAGTCCATATGCATCTGATGATCTCAAAATGCAAGGTGGCGCCTATGAAGGCAGTAAGTCTTCCCCCTCTTGAACTTTGTGGGGCGGTTTTGCTTGCCAAGCTTCTCAGCTACACTGCCCATGTACTTCGACGGGAAGATGCAGTCATGCACGCTTGGACTGACTCGATGATCACCCTCAGTTGGATTCGGGCCCCAGCGGCAAAATGGGAAACTTTCGTGAGAAACCGAGTTGGCGAGATCCAACGTCTAACACCGGGCAGAATTTAGAAACACATACCCACGCAACACAATCCAGCCAATGCGGCGTCACGAGGTGCGTTACCGTCCAAATTGGCACACGCAACACTGTGGTGGAATGGGCCTTCGTTTTTGCTGGCAAACTGGTGCTTTGAATGTCCTGTTCAGCCCTCAAATTTTACCACGGAAGAAGGGAAAAATATTGTTCACGTTCATCACACTGAGGTATCAGAAACTTACATTATCTCATTAACCAAACGTTTTTCAAATTTAGGTCGTCTCGTAAGAACGATAGGGTACTGCTTGCGTTTCATCAACAACGCTCGTAAGCCCCACCACACCAGAGTCTCTGGTCCCTTATGTCCGGAGGAAACGACTAAAGTGCATAACATAATTGCACGATGCGCTCAACACGACATGTTTCCCGAGGGGATTTGCAGGGCCAGAGGCTTGGGGGCACTCAACCCCTTTACAGACAGTGGAGGAATCGTCCGAGTGGGCGGAAGGCTCCAACACTCCGACATTCCTTTCAACCAACGTCACCCTATAATTTTAGATTCAAGACATCAGCTGACGGAAATCATTATACGGGATGCACACGAAAGGACATTACACGGCGGGATACAATTGATGACCTGTTGTCTGCGAACCAAATATTGGATCATCAACATGAAGCGTGCGGTGAAAAAATATTTGCATCAATGTACCATTTGCTACCGGTTTCGTAGTAAGGCAGCCCAACAGCTGGTGGGGGACTTACCAGCAGCGAGAGTGACGAGCTCCAGACCGTTCACTCATGTCGGCATCGATTACGCTGGACCACTCACCATCAGGTCATGGAAAGGACGCGGAGCCAAATGCTACAAGGGCTACATTTCCATCTTTGTTTGTCTATCCACAAAGGCAATACATCTGGAAGCGGTTAGCGACTTGACGACACAGGCATTCCTTGCAGCATTTCGGCGATTCGCAGCAAGGAGAGGAGTCAGCAGCAATGTCTACAGCGATTGTGCAACCAATTTTGTAGGAGCAGAGGCAGAGTTAGGTCGTCTTTTAAAGGCGGGAGTCCACGATTGGAAGGAAGTTGCTGAGGTGTTATCCACGCAGGGAACCAAGTGGAACTTCATTCCACCCGCTTCCCCTCACTTTGGAGGATTGTGGGAAGCAGGAGTTAAGAGTGTCGAGTACCACTTCAGAAGGATCGCCGGGAATGGGACACTCACGTTTGAAGAACTCACCACGCTTTTAACGCAAATCGAAGCGTGCTTAAATTCGAGGCCCTTGTGCCCCTTATCAGAAAACCCGGAGGATTTCCAAGCACTGACACCTGCGCACTTTCTCATAGGAGAGGCTCTCTTCACTGTTCCTGACCCTGATCTTACGATTGGGAAGATATCTTACCAAGATCGATGGAAGACACTACAAACCCACTTACAAAATTTTTGGAAACAATGGCAAGTTGAATATTTGGCTCGTCTACAACAGCGCCCCAAATGGCTGAAGCAGTGTCCCCAACTTAAAGTCGGGGATCTGGTCCTAATCAAGGACGAACGACTTCCACCAGCGAGATGGAGCCTCGGCCGAATCACGGAAACTTATCCAGGAGCAGATCACTTAACCAGGGTGGTGAAGGTCAAAACCCAACAGGGAGAACTGCGACGACCTATCACTAAATTATGTTCACTACCAACCAACGAATCACACAACACTACAGAATAATCTAGAATTCCATTTAGCGTATCAACAATAATTCAGTCAACAACACACAATATTAATTCAATATAATCAATCAACACACAATATTAATCACCACAATATAAATAACGTACCAAATTGCATACGAACTTACCTACTATATTCAGCCAGTACATCCCAAATCACACATCCTACCCCACGGCAACACATATCCATCACAGCGATCCGTTTTCTGTGGAAGCGATCAAACAAGCACTTAAAAAAAAAAAAAAAACAATACAGAGTACAGTCCATTTCAATTATCGACCGAACAAATTATGAATTGCACACACACACACACACACACACGTATGCACTAGCTTCGGAACAAAAAAAAAAAAAAAACACTAAGAAATTCGAAATTTCAAACACCAATAAATTGGCTTTAAATCAACACAATCACTCATTAATTACCTGAAATCAACTCTAGCACACACCACGAATATGGAAAACCCGGATTAATCATTTAATTCTGTGGCACACGAATTCTTTAATTTTTATTTATTTCACCACCGCCACGGAAATTTACACTACAAACAACAACGATATGTTATGCACCGTCATGCGAATGAAACACACAATGGAAACAGCTTTACTACACAACGGCACCCACACTGATAGAGCTTTCGCTGGAAGATCGTCGTCATCATCCAAATGAACAACATTCGAGTACATGGAGTATATGTACGGTGTATGGAGTATGGAAACATTGAGAAAACCGGTTTCGTGCGTCGAAATGGAAATGCATTCAGATTAACTGTTGGCGGCAGGAGGCCCGTCAAAGCTGTTGTTTTTTTGGTTTTGTTGTGGTGTTTCGTTTTGTCCTTCCTTTTTGTTGGTATGGTTGTTCACAAGCAGATATGTTATGTATTGTTTCCAAGAATAATTAATCACTTGAGTCTCTTTTCATGCAATGATGATGAGAGTTGCCAGCGGCGAATTCCGAAGGAAGTTAGAAGCAAATACGAAATAGCATACCAAACTCAGACAACGTGAACCAAACCATCCAAGAAGGAATAAAGGCTCAACGTTCGCAGCGACGACGCATAGTCCCCGAGCGGGGGAGAATGTTGGAGACTACGACGTCTCCAGAGCTGAAGGCAGCCGATCAGCAGTTTATTTGAAGAGCACTGAATGCAGCTTTCAGCGACAACAATGCCCAAACGTAAAACGTCAAAATTGAATGAAATACGCAAAATTGTTAATTGCCAAATAAAAGAAATTATTCTGTTTTGTAACGTAATCGAATCAAGTTGTTTTATTTGCCGTTCTATAACGTAGAATCAAACAGTTGTTCCTGGTCCAGTTGGCTATCTTTTCTTGTCCGCGAATTTGCTTGCCTTTAACGGCGAATGGTTTTTTTGCCTTTGATATCTCGTTGGTGTTACACGATCTTTGCTCATCAGTTCAACAGCCGAACACATAGACATCGCCCTTATGAAAGAACCCTGCGTATCAGGAGGCAAAATTATAGGTCTACATGCCAAAGATCTGGTATTGTATAAAACGGCAAAGGTAAACTCGAATAAAAAGTATAGAACATGTTTCGTAGCTAGAAAACAAATAAAACTTTTCTTTCTGTCTGCATACAGTGATTTTGACAACACAGTGGTTAAATATGAAAGGAAAGGCTTTCCTGATTATCTGATCTATTTACATGCCATATAATGCGACAGAGGGACCACCCCCTGAACTTACTGCATCGCTAATGAGGAAAATAGAGCAGGAGAAGTGGGATATACTGATGGGATGCGATGCGAACTCAGCAGTAAAGATATCAACAAACGAGGAGAGTTGTTTTTCGAATTTTTAATCGAACATAACCTGTTAGTAGGTAACAAAGGTAATGAACCAACGTTTGTAGTTAAAAATAGAGAAGAGGTTATTGACGTTACCAGTCACTAGTAACTCCAAAAGTGTAGAAATAGAATGAACCAACGTTTGTAGTTAAAAATAGATAAGAGGTTATTGACCTTACCAGTCACTAGTAACTCCAAAAGTGTAGAAATAGAGGAATGGAAGGTTCTGAAGGAAGGAACTTTCACCGATCGTAGGATGATAGAATTCATCCTAAAAATTAGGAAAGAATTGCCTAAACTATATAGAAACCCTAGGAAGACTAACTGGGATCTTTTTAGTAGGGAGGTTAATAGAATCAAAGGAAATCTACAGGACCACGCTTTTAATGGACCTACAGAAATTGATGAGGCAACGTCAATATTATCAAATATTTTGGGTAAAGTCTATCAAAACGCTTGTCCGCTGCGGATTAAAAAACAAAAGAACACACCTCTATATTTTTTTTTTTCCCGAGGGTAGGTAAAAAATCTTCATGAAGACACTATGAGGATCGATAGCGCGTGCTCATAGTAGTGTGAGATTTTTACTCACTAAAAAAAACCTCCCTTCGTGATAAATTTCTTTGATTACATACTACAACTAAGTTTTGACTTATCCAGCAGTTTTTCTTTCACGTATTGAGATCGTGTGGCAGGTCCCTTTCCATTGAAAGTTCCTGCGTGTTCCGCAAATTAGGCGCGGTTTCTTGCTATCGCGTTAAATCGAAAGGTTTAGTCCTTTGTAGACGACGCAGTAGATTCCTCTCATCTAGAATTCGAAGGACTTCCGCGCGAAGGACATACGCGCGAAGTTTTTGATTTCATATTCGACTGTCGCAATTCCTTTATTTTCAAAAGTTTGTAAAATATTGACATTACTTATTTTGGTACAACCCCAAGGTTGTATTCCATATGTCCATGTCGGCTTTAGCACTTGCTTGTATAAAAGTAGTTTGTTCTCTATATTAAGTTTGGAATGTTTTCCAAGTAACCAATACATTTATCTGTATTTGGTTTCGAGTTCTTTACGTTTTTTCTTCACGTGCGATTTCCACTTCAGCTTAGCATCTAGTGTCATTCCAAGATACTTAGCCTCGTTTGCAAACGGAATTTGAACCGAGTTTGAAAAGATGGGCAAATTATTTATTTTCTTATAAGTAAAATTGATATGAACAGATTTGTTTCCGTTTAAAGCTAGTCGCCAAATCTTTGTCCATTCATTTACTTTATTCAATGTTTCTTGCAATTTTTCAGTCAATTCTTCGATCGTTTTACCCGTTGCCAGGATGGCAGTGTCGTCGGCAAATGTAGCTAATACGGTGCCTTCTTCTTGCGGTATGTCGCGAGTATATAATAGGTACAAAAGCGGTCCAAGGACGCTTCCCTGCGGCACCCCAGCCCTTATTTCTTTAAATTCCGAATATTCGTTTCCGTGTTTGACTCGGAAAAGTCGATTCGTCAAGTATTTTTCTAGAATATTATATAAGTGTTCCGGCAGAACTTGTCGAAATTTATATTTCAAGCCTTCATGCCAGACCTTGTCAAAAGCTTGAGAAACATCAAGGAATACGCTCGAACAAATCTTTTTTTCTTCGTAAGCTTTTTCAATTAAATCAGTTATTCTATGCACTTTGTCTATTGTTGAGTGCTTGGTTCTAAACCCAAACTGGTGATTGGGAATAAGAGATCCTTCTTCTATAACCGGCTGTAATCGCTTAAGTACTATTCTTTCGAAAACTTTAGACATAATCGGCAGCAGCGAAATAGGTCTATACGATTTTTTATCATTCGGTGGTTTTCCTGGCTTCAGAATCATTATTACTTCCGCGACTTTCCATTGACTCGGAACATGTTCTAATCTTATCGCTGCGTTTATGATGTAAAGGAACTTAACTAACGCTTTTCTAGGTAACGATTTAAGAAGCTCTCCTGTGATTATGTCGTATCCAGGAGCTTTATTCGGTTTCAGTTTCTCTATTTCTTGTTGAAGTTCGGTCAGCCTTGCATTTCTTACTGCGTAATTGTGAAATGCTATATCCGACGCATTATCATTTTCAGCAAGCGCTTGCCCATCAAATGGTTTAAATGTTTCTTCTAAATGGGCGGCAAAGACTTCTACTTTGTCTTTATCAATCTTGGCCCATTCGTTGTCATTTTTCTTGTATTTTCGGTTTTTTAATGCCTTTTATAGCTTTCTAGAGCGAATAATTGGAATCTTTGTCCGCTGTTAAGCTTTCAATGCTGGTTTGTATTGTCCGGTTTTTAAAATCAATAATGGCCTTTTTTAGCAAGTTACACAAGCGATTCAAATGCGATTTATGTTGCGGAGCACGAGTTTGTTGCCATTTTTTAAGCGTTTTTCTCTTCTCCCTTACCATTTCTTTTATTTCCTGTGGATATTTTTGGGCATGATTGATTGGCGTTTTCCTTTGATAGGGAGTATTTTTCAACGCGACGCGGTGCAGAACTTCAACAAAACGATCAATTTCGATTTCGAGTTCAGAAGACGTCCTAAGTGATACTCTCAGTTCGATATGTTCTTCAACGTCTTTTTTAAAGCCTTCCCAATCAGTTTTTCCGCTAGTTAGTCTAGCAGGTACATCTTTTTTAATTAGGCGTTCGCTCATCGTTAGAATGATAGGGGAATGATCGGAAGAGAGATCTAAACTTTCATCAATTTTAATACATTTGTCTGGTATTCCTTTTACAACAAAGAAATCGATCAGATCGGGTATTTTGTTGTTATCAGTCGGCCAATATGTTGGTTTACCAGTCGAGTGAAAGTCGCATCAGTGTTGCATGCAGGCGTTTTAAAGTGCTCTGCCTTTTTGTGAGACACATCTTGAACCCCAGAAGGTGTGTTTTGCATTAAAATCACCGCCAATAATAAAATTCGGTCCAAGAGAGTTGAAAGTATTTGTAAAATCATTTTTTTCAAGCCTGCAACGCAGTGGACAATAAATAGACGAGACATTGAAAGAGTAATGACCATTTTTCACGCGTACAGTGCTCACTTGCATTGTTTCAAGCTCTATCATAATCTCTTCAGAGTGTTCGATGCAATCTTTTATGATTAAAGACGATCCGCCTCTGGCTCTTTCCGACGGGTGATAAGCGTGATACTGTACTGTATCCAGTAATGTATACACGCGATAGTTTCGTCAGGTGAGTTTCACAGATCAAACGTATTTCAATGTCATTTACCCGTAGAAATATTTCTAGCTCTTCTAGTCTTTGTATGAGACCGTTGGCGTTCCATGCAACAATTTTAGGAAGTTTCGTCATGTTCGTTTTGAAATGCTCCTATTGTTAAGCTTATATTCAAGCTTCTCCAACCTTTCGACAATTAGCATGTTTGTTTTTGTTTGCTCCTCAAGCCTCGCAAGGATAATGGAAAAGACGTGAGATACGGGGTTTTCCGAATTATCAGTGTTCGTTTTTGTTGATGTTGATGCTTGAGCACGCGTCTGCATGTCAGAATCTGATGGCTTTTCTTTAGGCGCTTTTACCTTAACCCTGTGTGGAATTTGATCGGTGTTTGATGTCGCAGCTTGAGCGTACGTAAGCGCGCCAGGGTCGGCTCGGTTGTCTCTAGTCACCTTTCTTGCAGCAGTTTTCGACTTTCCTTATTTACCGGTTTTGAGGGTGGGTTTTCCGGCTTCATAAGTCGATCTCTTCTTTTTTGTAATTCTTTGGCTACTTCACAGCCTCTGTAATTAGCCGGATGCTTACCATTGCAGTTAATACACGCTGCAGGGGTTTTTTTTGTTTACACCACACTCTTGACTAAGATGTTTACCGGCGCATTTGACACATCACGGTTCTTTTCGGCAATATGTTTGCGTATGGTTGAATCCTTGGCATCGTTTGCACTGAGGTATCAACCTTGTATACTTGCGCATGGGTTCGACATTCAGAATTGCTCTTATTTCGTAAATCTTTTCTAAACTCTCAGCCTTATCAAAGGTTAGCATAAAAAGAGGAAGCTCGCGCTTAACCAACGTTTCCTCGCCTTCCAATTTTTCCTTTTCCCCTTTAATTAAGTTTTTGTTCTTCAAATCGTGAACAACGTCTTCCTTTCGGCATGAGGCATGAAGTCCTCTAGCTACGACTCGTGTCGGTCTTTCAGATTTATTTTCATACGTATACCACTGGATTTTTTCAGTATTCAGTTTATTAGATAATGAGCGGTAACTGTCTGAGTCCTTTACGTTTACTTTCCATTTGTTGTTGTTGAGCGATGTTACTTCAAAATCAGATAGCAACAAAGGTTTGAGAAAAGAATGCAGTTTATTATAGTCTGCAATTCCGATCACGTATATTGGTGGCGGTGGTCGTACCTTATTTCGTGGATTTTCTTCGGCACGCATGTTTATTTTGTCAGGCTGTTCTTTACCTTCTCGTTTATTTTGCGTGTTTTCTTGCCTCGTTAACATTTCGGGCGAAGAGCCAGCTTTTCGTTTTTTGACTGGCCGTTTTTTTAGAATCCAATTGGTTTCCCGACTTAGTTCTTCATCATCCGTTTTATAATCCGTGTTATCGGGGACGATTGAACTCGCAGCAGACTCATTACGAGGTTTCGATATATCATTAAATGCTTTATTTTCTGCTTTAAGTACATTTAATTCCTTTCTTAGTTCTTTCCAGAGAAGTTCCATTTTACTTAGCCTGGTCCGGAGTTCCATATTTTCGTCCGTTAGGCTTTGAATTTTCGCTGAAGTCCGTTGTTCGTGCGCCGACACTATCGATGTCGCCGGACTTCTAGTTCCGCACGTTTTCATGGTAGATCTTGATGTTGGAGATTTAACTACCCTAGTACCTTTTTTAAAAGGGTCAGATGAACGTAATAAATGGCTCTCCCCAGAATCCGTAGAGCCGACCTCCGAAGAGGGTGGATTTTCCAGTGTACCTGGACTGCCACCTGGGGTATTAATATCTTTCGTTTTGTTCATTGCATGTATTTGTATACGCCATACTCGGTATACGGAGGGTGGATTTTAGTCGCCTCTTACGACAGGCATGCCTACCTCGGGTATATTCTAACCCTTACCCGAAAGGGGAACACACCTCTATGGCGGTCTAAAGAACTGTCTCACATTGGGAAAGAAACTAGGAAAGTTTTCAATATGTCTAAAAGAACAAGGTTAGACCAAGACTGGGAAATATATAAATCCAATCAGAGAAAACTCAAAACAGAGACACAGCGCTCTAAGCGCAACTCTTGGCGAGCTTTCTGTAAAATAGAAAGTACCCCTGAATTAGCACAACTCAGAAGGGTTCTTTCCAAAGAGCCGGTAGCGTTAGGCTCCCTAAAATACACGTTTGGCAATTGGACTGACTTCAATGAAAGGACATTAGAAACTCTACTGGTTGCTCATTTTCCAGGATGTATAGTAGATAGAGATGACATCTTTGACAGCAGCAGTAGTAGACACTGAATTGGTTACGGAAGAATATATTGAGTGGGCATTATGCTCTTTTTCGCGATGATGCTACAAACAGCCAAAAAAGACATAACGCCGTTTCTAAAGAGACTGTTCCATGGTGCCATTAAATGGGGTCGTGTACCAAAAGAGTGGCTGGAAGTTAAGGTTGTTTTCATCCCCAAAGCAGGTAAAGCTAGTCATACCTGCGCTGGTGACTTTAGACCAATAAGCTTGATATCCTTTATTCTGAAAACCTTTGAAAGACTTATTGACATACACTTTCGCAGCATTCTGAACCCCAGTATCATATCCCCGGCACAGCATGCATATACGAAAGGTAAAAGTGTTGAAACTGCACTTCATAGTGCTGTCAGTATGACTGAAATATCATTGAATGATAAAGAGGACACCCTGGCTGTATTTTTAGACATTGAAGGGGCCTTTAATAATGTCACGGCAGATTCAGTCGAAGGTGCCTTAAAAAACCTGAATATTGAGGACACTCTAATCAGGTGGATAGTTTCCATGCTAAGAAATAGGTACATAAACTCAGAACTAGGTGATGCGAGACTAAGAGTATCAGCAGGTAGAGACACTCCGCAAGGAGGTGTTCTCTCTCCTCTACTCTGAGTTATTGTGCTAAATGAAGTACTAATAAAACTTACATTCAGTGGGGTTAAGACTGTAGCATACGCAGACGATGTGGCGTTACTGGCCATGGGTAAATTCCTTCCAACTCTAAGCGACCAAATGGAAGGCGCCCTTAAGACAGTCAGCAATTGGACTAAAAGAAGTGGACTCGCAATAAATCCACTAAAAACGGAACTGACACTATTTATGAACAAGAGGATAATACCGGAATTCAAAATTCCACCCATTGAAGACACTCCTCTTAGAATTTCTGACAGAGCTAAATATGTACGGTTAATACTAGACCAGAAACCAAACTGGGGACTAAACACAAGGCGAGAGCAAGGAAAGATATGATAGCTCTCTATGCCTGTAGCAGAACATTGGAAAAACTTAGGGGCCCAAACCAAAAGTAATTTTCTGGCTTGACGGGCATGTGCAGATTTTACGCAAATACATGGGCGGAGATGTTAGCACAGATTACATAGTGCCCTATTTAGACTTTCATAAGCCGTTTTTCTGTTCATTTCCGAGTCGAGAGGAATGGGAAACTAATATCCCGCTAAATGATAACTCATCTCCATCTACACTGATGGATCCAAGATGGACGTGGGAGTAGGTGCATTGATTTTTTATGGAAAACTCAATTTGAACAAGTCAATTCGACTTCCGGACTATAGCAGTATTTTTCAAGCGGAGGTCTTGGCGGTGGCAACTGCTGCCCGGGATGATGCAATGAAAGCTATACCACCAGATGATATCACCTTCTTCATTGACAGCCAGGCAGCGATAAGAGCGATTTCTGCCACACAAATAAAATCAAAGCTTGTGCGTTGCTGTCGCGAAGAGCCACGGGTTCTTGGTACGCAACACAATGTAAAGCTCTGCTGGGTACCCGGACATAATGGCGTTTCGGGAAATGAGAACTCTGACGAGCTGGTAAGGGAGGGTTCAGCTCTAAATCCTGAACGAGCTGACCCGTCAACTAAGACACCACCCTGCAACCTGAACCCAAAAGTTAGAATTAAAATAATTGCCGTAGCAAATAGCAGATGGAGATCACTAGGATCCTGTATAATTACAAGAAAACTTTGGCCGCTCTACGATAAAAATCGTACAGAGCAAATCCTACACTTCAACAGATATATCTTATCTGGTTTAGTGGAGATAATAACTGGACATAACTTGTTACGTTATCACACAAAGAAATTGGGAATAAGCGAAGAAGATGTATGTAGGGGCTGTGGCAATGAGTACCTACGCTAAGATACACCTCACTTCCTGTGCCATTGTCCAGGACTCTACCACCTTAGATTCAAAATACTAGGGAATTATTTCTTCCAAGACTTAGAAGAACTATCAAATGTATCGGTAAATAAAATTACCAAATTTGTAAATGCATCGGGTTGGTTTAAGAATCCATAGAGTTCACAAGTGGGGAAGCTTCACTCCTTGGGCATCATAATGGACCTATATTGATCTAAGTGTGGAATAGTTTAT
Source organism: Pocota personata (assembly GCA_963082735.1). Lineage (NCBI taxonomy): Eukaryota > Metazoa > Arthropoda > Insecta > Diptera > Syrphidae > Pocota > Pocota personata. The sequence goes on from OY720431.1 coordinate 87,624,197, forward strand.
TTCACACTCTACGTCAACCCATCAAACCTAACCTAATCTAACCTAGGTGCGCCAATTAAAAATATTTATAGTGCATAATGTGAACAGTTTTCAGTTTCTGGTCGCGGATTTTGAATGTGGTTTTTTTGTTGGGTAGGGCAACGCTACACTTGAGCTCTCAGATGCAACTGGTCCAATATACTAAAAAGATGCTAACCCTGTTTTACCCATTTTAATGGAAGTTCGTTGTTTCCCAGACAATCACAGAGGAAGTGTTCCACAGTGTAGTCGCTCCCTCCATAGTCACCGCAAACTATTGTATCGCTTAAGCCCACCGCACTGAGGTATTTAGCGGGGCAGAAGCAAAGTGCCCCTTTAGAATGCCGATAAGTTGTCGACAGTCTTTTCTGCTAAGGGACAGCAAGCCGTGGATATCTTACAGACGTCCGTGAGCATTCGTTTAGTCTGTCCGCATCCACACACAATTATGTTCGTAAATAACCCAGTCTTCAATGAAGCCCTGACCGAGGACTCAGGAAGACCCCACGCAGGTTAGGGTACTGAGAAAATCTCCTCTGGGTCTTGCTTTGCAATCTCATCGGAGGTCTCATTCCTTATGATTCCAGTGTGGTCTGGGACCTAAACAAGGATTACAGAGTTCTGGCTTACGACCGAATTCAGAGAGTTTTTGTATTCCAGAACTACCTTGGAAGTGGTTAAAGGGTTGAGCAAGGGCTTAAGCGCAGCCTGACTGTCACAACAGACGCAGATACTCAAATCCTTCCATAAATCTCCGTTTGAAATTTTTTTTTTTCGTGCGTAGGTGAAAAATCTTCATAGACACTATGAGCCCGGTGCTCATAGTAGTGTGAGATTTTTACTAACTAAACATCACCTCCCTTCTACTGGTTTACTACGACTACGTTTCCTTATCAAGCAGTTTTGGTTTCAAAAATATTCTCGTTGGGCAGATAGCTTTCCAGCAAAAGTACCTGCTAATGCCCGCCATTAAATGCGGCTGATCCCTATTGTCCCTAAATCGAACGGTTTTGTTCATTGTAGTCGGCGCACAAGATTTATCTCGTCCAGAATTTGGAGTATAACGTTGTTGCAATGACCATGAAGACGAATACGGAGTTTTCGAACAAATTCATTATTTATTTTGTCAATTATACACCATACTTCCAAACGGGTTTAAGCACTTACTTGTATAAAAGCAGTTTGTTATATATGCTTAATTTGGAATGTCTTCCAAGTAGCCACTACATTTGTCTGAATCTATTTTCAAGTTCGTCGCGTTTATTTTTAACGCGCGACCTTCATTTGAGTTTTGCGTTTAGTGTCATTCCTAGATACTTTGCCTTGTTTGCATACGGTATTTGTACCAAGTTAATGAAAATGGGTATGTTGTTAATTTGTTTGTAAGTAAAGTTAACATGAGTTGATTTGGTCTCGTTGACAGCAATGCGCCAAATCTTTGTCCACTCGCAAATTTTGTCCAAAGCTCGTTGGAGCTTTACAGTTGCTGACTCGACTGTTTTATCTGTTGTTAATATGGCCGTATATCTCGAGTGTACAGTAAGAATAAAACCGGACCAAGAACTGACCAGGAACACTTCTTTGCAGTACTCCGGCAACGATTTCCTTAAATTGGGAATATTCCGATCCGTGTTTAACACCGAATACTCTGTTCGCAAGGTAGGATTCTAAGATCTCATATAATTTTTCCAGAAGAACCTGTCTTAACTTAAACTTCAAGCCTTCATGACATACTTTGTCGAAGGCTTGAGAGACATCCAGAAAAGCGCTAGAACATATCTTTTTCTCCTCTAAGATTTTCTCTATTTTCTTTGTTATTCTGTAAACCTGATTAATTGTGGAATGCTTTGTTCTGAAGCCGAATTAATGATCAGGACTCAAACGTCTTTCTTCAATGACCTGTTGTAGGCGCTTTAACAAAAGCTTTTCAAATACCTTTGATACTATCGGAAGAAGCGATATCGGTCTGTACGCTTTTTGTCGTTTGGTTGATTTCCCGGTTTTGGACCCATTATAAACTCGGCGACTTTCCATTGCCTTGGAACGTATGATAATCTTAGCGCTGCATTATAATATTGTAACATAATGTAGCATAATAACTACGCCCTCGAACAGGCAACAAATTCCGAAGTGTCTTTTCATTTGAGGTTCGTGTCTGAAATTAGTCACCACAGCTCGGATAATATCGCGGATAAAAGAGAACAAGAGAGAATTATAACTGCACGAAATGATTGTCATCTTGGAATTATTACATAAGAATTTTTCTTGTTCCAGTGGTCGAAGAATTTGCTAGAAGTTTCTGGCTATCAGAAACTTCTGCTATATAAGAACAGATGGCGATCAAAAAAGGGGCAGTAGTTTCTAAACTGTGGCGAAGAGATTAGAAAAGTGATAATGGGCGAAGTTGTAATTTTGTGATAAATTGAAAGTTGAGATTTAACAAGAAGAAGTAATTAGTTTGGATTTGTGAATTAAGTAAGCGAAAGGAGATAAAGTGATTAGAGAGGAAAGAGACATTGTAAGAAAAGAATTGCGAAGAATAGTATAGTGTGAAACTGAATTGTTCTATAGACTAGAAAATAAAGAAATAATTTCACTGAATATTGATTTATCTATTCGATCCGTAGCTCGCATATTACATTGGTGTCAGAAGCGGGATAAAACTTATTATGTGAATAACTATTTCCGTGGTGTGAAATTGCACAAGCAAAAAAAAAAAAAACGATTTCTGTGTTGAGTTAATTAGTTGCGCAAAATGGGTCGCAAATTGGGAAAACTAACTATAACTCAACTAAAGGCAGAACTCAGTAAGCGGAACCTCGACACAACTGGGGGAAAAGATGCCCTACTGATTCGTCTGGAAGAAGCAGTAACGCAGGAAGGTGAAAATCCGCACGACATAGAGTTTGACGTGGAAGAGGAACCAGCAAGTACAGCAGCCGACCCGGGTATAACAAGTCTGCTCCTGCAACTTAAGTTAGTCATGGACGAACAAAAGAAAGCAATAGAAGATCAAAGGAATTCACTAGAACTTAAGCTGGACGAACAAAAGAAAGCAATGGACGAACAAAAGAATTCTCTAGAACTTAAGCTAGATGCTCTGAAAAGTAAACTTGATGAGCAAAACAAGAACTTGGAATCCAAATTCGAAGTGATCGAAGAGAAAATCGAGAAGGTCGAGACGCAACTCGAAAAAGTCGAAACTAGATTCGATGAAAATTTTGAGAAATATGAAACTCAGTTCGGGAAGATAGAGACTCAGTTTGAAAAAGTGGATACGCAATTCGAGATAGTAGGAAAGCAAGTCGAAAATCTTGCTAAGGAGCTCAGCAACGTGAAGAGACAGAAAGCACGGGAATATTCCACTGACGGTCTGAGAAGAAAGGAGATGCAGCCTCCTATCTTCGATGGTCAAACATCATGGCCAATTTATAAAAGGCAATTCGAAGCGGCCGCAATGACCAATAGCTGGGACGATCAAGAGAAGTCCACTGCACTCACACTTGCACTGAGGGGTCCAGCTGCGGAGCTCTTGCAGACCATCCCGGAAGATAAACAGCAGAACTACGACTCTCTGGTTCAGGCTATCGAGATGCGGTTTGGGGATGAACACATGCTGCAGGTGTACAGGGTTCAGCTGCGTAGTCGAGTTAAGAAAAGGGGGGAAACGCTCCAACAGTTGCAAGCGGATATAGAGCGACTAGCCCATCTTTCATACCCTAAAGCGGGTGAGGAGCTTATCAACGAAATGGCGGTGGAAGCTTTTATTCAGGCCATAGAGGACAGACAACTGCAAATGGCTGTAAGGATGGCTGAAAAGCGAACACTCCCCGAGGCATTGGCATTCGCTTTGTCAATGAAGGCTGCGGACCAAGCATACCAGGGAATACACCGTGTCAGGGAAATGTCCGTCGTGGAATGCTCATGCCAGAGAACAGACGCCATGGATGAAGATAAAGCTCGCGGAAGTCAAATCCGTTGCTGGATTTGCAATACAATGTAAAGCTCTGCTGGGTACCCGGACATAATGGCGTTTCGGGAAATGAGAACTCTGACGAGCTGGTAAGGGAGGGTTCAGCTCTAAATCCTGAACGAGCTGACCCGTCAATTAAGACACCACCCTGCAACCTGAACCCAGAAGTTAGAATTAAAATAATTGCCGTAGCAAATAGCAGATGGAGATCACTAGGATCCTGTATAATTACAAGAAAACTTTGGCCGCTCTACGATAAAAATCGTACAGAGCAAATCCTACACTTCAACAGATATATCTTATCTGGTTTAGTGGAGATAATAACTGGACATAACTTGTTACGTTATCACACAAAGAAATTGGGAATAAGCGAAGAAGATGTATGTAGGGGCTGTGGCAATGAGTACCTACGCTAAGATACACCTCACTTCCTGTGCCATTGTCCAGGACTCTACCACCTTAGATTCAAAATACTAGGGAATTATTTCTTCCAAGACTTAGAAGAACTATCAAATGTATCGGTAAATAAGATTACCAAATTTGTAAATGCATCGGGTTGGTTTAAGAATCCATAGAGTTCACAAGTGGGGAAGCTTCACTCCTTGGGCATCATAATGGATCTATATTGATCTAAGTGTGGAATAGTTTATTTCACACTCTACGTCAACCCATCAAACCTAACCTAATCTAACCTAGGTGCGCCAATTAAAAATATTTATAGTGCATAATGTGAACAGTTTTCAGCTTCTGGTCGCGGATTTTGAATGTGGTTTTTTTGTTGGGTAGGGCAACGCTACACTGGAGCTCTCAGATGCAACTGGTCCAATATACTAAAAAGATGCTAACCCTGTTTTACCCATTTTAATGGAAGTTCGTTGTTTCCCAGACAATCACAGAGGAAGTGTTCCACAGTGTAGTCGCTCCCTCCATAGTCACCGCAAACTATTGTATCGCTTAAGCCCACCGCACTGAGGTATTTAGCGGGGCAGAAGCAAAGTGCCCCTTTAGAATGCCGATAAGTTGTCGACAGTCTTTTCTGCTAAGGGACAGCAAGCCGTGGATTTCTTGCAGACGTCCGTGAGCATTACAGGAGGTGTAGCGATACGAATGAAAAGGACAAGGACAAACCCGCTTCATCCACAGTCGGACGGTATGGTGGAGCGTTTCAATGGGACTTTGGACGAACATCTCTCGAAGGTCGTAGGTGACTACCAACGGGATTGGGACCAGCAGATTCCCTTGTTTTTGATGGCCTATAGAAGTGCCGTGCATAGCACTACTCGACATACGCCGTTCGAAATCTTATGTGTTGGAATAGCTCGTTTACCCAGTGAGGTGAAATTTGGATCTCCTACCAATGAGCCCAGAAATGAAGAAGAGTACGTGGCGGACCTTAGGGAAAGGCTTAGGGACATACACCAAAGGACCAGAAGCCAGATTAAGATAAAGAGCGACCGCATGAAGACCAGGTATGATGCCAAGGCAATAACGTCAGGATTCCAGGAAGGAGATCTAGTGTGGCTGTATTATCCCCATCGCCAAAAGGGGAAATCACCTAAGTTGCAGCAGAACTGGGAGGGTCCCTACAGAATAATAACCCGCATCAACGATGTTGTCTACCGCATCCAGCGAGGACCAAGGGCCAAACCGACTGAGTCGATACAATGGCCGAAGTGATGACACACTTGTTCGGGACGAACAAGTCTAAGAGGAGGGCAGTGTAACATAATGTAGCATAATAACTACGCCCTCGAACAGGCAACAAATTCCGAAGTGTCTTTTCATTTGAGGTTCGTGTCTGAAATTAGTCACCACAGCTCTGATAATATCGCGGATAAAAGAGAACAAAAGAGAATTATAACTGCACGAAATGATTGTCATCTTGGAATTATTACATAAGAATTTTTCTTGTTCCAGTGGTCGAAGAATTTGCTAGAAGTTTCTGGCTATCAGAAACTTCTGCTATATAAGAACAGATGGCGATCAAAAAAGCCGCAGTAGTTTCTAAATAAATTGATAAATTGAAAGTTGAGATTTAACAAGAAGAAGTAATTAGTTTGGATTTGTGAATTAAGTAAGCGAAAGGAGATAAAGTGATTAGAGAGGAAAGAGACATTGTAAGAAAAGAATTGCGAAGAATAGTACAGTGTGAACCTGAATTGTTCTATAGATTAGAAAATAAAGAAATAATTTCACAGAATATTGTTTTATCTACTCGAGCCGTAGCTCGCATATTACAATATGCAAAAACTTGATCAAGGCTTTCTTTGGCAATTTCTTGAGGATCGGTTATTAAATCATTTCCTGGGGCCTTGTTATTTTTAAGATTTTTTGTTGTCTGGCAAAGTTCGACCAACGACACGCTCTTTATTCTAAAGTTGTCAGGTGTTGTAATCGTACCGCCAAGGTCTTCTTGCATGCCAGTTTTGTAAAGTAGTCTGAATTTATTTAAATCGCATCTTAAGCCCCAAAAGGTGTGTTTCGAATTGAAATCACCAACGACAATAAACTTCGGTCTAAGTGAGTCCTAAAAATTTATAAAGTCGGTTTTTTCTAGTTCATATCGCGGAGGGCAATAGTTGAATGCGATATTGTAATAGAAGTGCTTATTTTTTACGGGAACTGTACTTACTTGCTTCGCGCTGGTCTCAATAATTATATTTATAGAATGTTCAATACAATCTGGATGGCAAGCATCGTAAGCACAGTATCCTTTTATTTTTACACCAGATTTATTTTTCAAGTGCGTTTCGGAAATTAGGTAAGCATATGTCAATATTTTTTTTTTCGCAAGAATACTTCGTCTATCTTTCCAATAATCCATTTGCGTTCCATGTTAATATTTTAAGCAGCTGTTTCTGTTAGATTTATTTCGATTTAAATTACCGACGTACTCTGCAAAATGATTAAAAAAAATTAGAGAAAAGCTGAGTTGCCTTTTTCGTTCGAAAGTAAACTTTATTCTGCTTTCAGTAAGGAGAAACGTCAAAAAGAAAAAGTAGATAAAAAATAACAAAGGTAGTAGAAGACTTCTTAAATGATAGTGATGTGTAATAAATTCTATCATAAAGGAATATTAGTGTAAGATTGTAGATAATTCAGGATGATTTTAGTTATTACGTGATACAAAAATAACGAGTTTTATATAGAAATGAATGATTCAAATGAAAGAAAGAGGATAATGTTTATGATATTAGGTAGGATGATATTTTCTTAACATTCCGCCCGCCTCGACGACTTTCTCGGGACATCGAAACTTCTGCATCAGAGTACTAGTCTGAGTTTTTATAGTAACCACACGGACAAATTCATCCATTCTAGGATGAGTGTCGACAACACGAGCAGGAGCCCACTTTGATGGAGGGTATCGTTCATCCATGAGAAGAACTAGTGAGCCTACCTTGATATTAGATGATGGGTGATACCACTTTACCATTTCTTGTAGTCGTTGAACATACTCTATTGACAACCGCTTCCAGAATCCTTCCAACATTTGATGAATTAGCAGATAACGAAAGAGTCTTGAGTCGGATAGATGAGTAAGAGATGGTTCAGGAATTGTATTGAGAGCTTCTCCGATGATAAAATGCCGCGGAGTGAGGGCTTCTAGATCGTTCGGGTCTCCAGATAACGGGCAGATAGGTCGGGAATCAGTACAGGATGACATTCTTCAAGATCAACATTCTCATTGAGATACTAATTGAGGCCAAGCGGTAGAAGGAAGACGGTCCATTCCACCAAATCGCGTTTCAGATAGCTGACGTGGCGAGAGTCCTCGTGATGCGTGATCTGCTGGATTATCTTAACCAGGTAGATGATGCCATTGCGCTTGTGGAAGAACGTCTTGGATTTGAGAAACTCGATTGCCGATGAATTCTTTCCATCTTGATGTTTGACTTTGAATCCAATAGAGTGTCGTACTGGGGTCCGTCCACAAATGAATCGGGATTGATTCCAACTTTAACACCTTCAAAAAAAAAAAAAAAAGTTCTCTGCTGATACCTTTGATGTGGAACACGATTGTTGAATTGGATGAATTGAGGTGTGATTACGCTCGTTGCAGAATTGACACCTCTTCTTGGAAAAGCGCTTTGCCAACTGATGAAATCCCTGACAATTTAAACACAATTTCATTTGTTTGATCGTTTCCAATGTAAAGCCCAAGGAGAATTTTTTGTGAGTTCTAATGGAAACAGAAAATGCACGGATCCACTTTGCACACCTCAAACTTCCAGCTGAGAAGAATTTCCGTGAATTTGGAGTCCCACCATATTGAAGCTTGCTTTAAGCCGTACAAGCTCTTATGCAATCTGCAAACTCGACCCAGGTGGTTAAGTCATGTAAATCTCCTCTTGTAGGCTGCCATTGAGAAAAGCGGCTTTCACGTCAAACTGTTTGAGTTTCAGATTTTCCTGTGCAGCTACGGCTGAAATACCACTAATAGAAGTGAATTTTGCAACTGGACTAAACGTCTCCTCATAGTCCAAACTATACTGTTGGTTAAAGGCTTTGGTCACAAGACGGGCTTTGAAACGTGCAATCTGATTCTGTGGAGAAAGCTTAGTTTTAAACACCCATTTGCATCCAATTACCTTTTTATTCGGTGGCAACTCTACTAGATCCCACGTTCTGTTTTTCTGGTGTGATTGGATCTCTTCTTCCATTGCCGCAAGCCACTTTCCTGCATTTTCAGACCTCAGAGCTTCCTCGTAAGTTTTTGTCTCGTCACTACAGGTAATGAAAGCGTAACCTTGCATGGCATTGGCAAACATATTCGAGCTTGCACTTGAAGCTTCTGATTGACTACGGAGCTTCATATTGAGTTTCAGCTTGTGGTGTTAGTTTGCCGTCTGGATCTAGATTCTCATCTTTTTCTTCTTTAAAGGATTTCCTCTGATCTTCTCTTTGCTGTCCTTCTCCCTTCACTGGAAATGATTTCGTACATTTAAAGTGTACATACGATTCTTCTTTAAACACAACATCTCTGAATACTTCTATCTTGTTCGATTCTCTGAACCATATGCAAAAACCTTTGGTACTTTCTCCGTATCCCACGAAAAAGCCTGGTCTAGACTTTTTGACCCACTACTGTCTTTTTTCTTTAGGTATGTGGGCATAGACCTCACTTCCGAATACTTTTAGATTATCTACTGACGGTGTCTCTAGATGCCACAACTCAGATGGACTTTTTTCGTTGACAGAACTTGGGCCAAAGCGATTTATAACGAACCTCGAGAAGCGATTGCACCTGTCTATTTATGTATTCGCGATAGTTATTTCATCTGAGAGCCCGAATAGCACAATTGGTTTCACTTTTGACTTTTCTAAAGAACTTCTCAATCAAATCAGGGACTTCTGATTTGTTTTTGATGAAACATACAGTCCTGAAATGAGAGAAATCGTGTTTAAATAACAAGAAGTACCTCAAACCGCCAATTGAACTCTCCTGCATGGGCCGCAGACATCGGATAGGCGATGCATTTTCAGTAATGCACAAGCATCGCAAAAGATATCCTTATTATCAGCAAATTTAATTTTTTGTTTATGTAGAATGGTTCTTGTTTGCTTGATGTATAAATGGCCATGACGCTGATGCCAAGTTTCGACACTTTCAGGGGTTGTTGACACATTTGCGAATTCACTAGTTGGTAAAATAACGTCGGTTAAAACGTGTACCCATTGCAACCACAGTTCCAGTTTTTGAAATTTCACAAGAACTCATATCAGGAAACAACCAGTATTTCTTGTCCAATGCACTTCCACACTAAAACAAATTCACCTTAATATCTGAGTCCAAGAATCAGTCATCAGCACAAGAAATTCCTTTTTCTGCAAAAATACTCTCACATACTAGAGCTTCACAATTTTGATCACTTTCATTCGCAAAATTAATTCGGTTTTTTGTTTTTGAGTAGGACAGTTCTTCTTCCAATGTCCATATTGGTTTCATTGGAAACATTTTCCAGGCTTCTTTTTTTTTGGTGTTGATTATGTTGTTTTTTTTTTCAATTAATTTTTGAATGATTACAGCACTGCTTTCTAATGAGTTAGATGATGATGGTTGTTTGTGTGGGTATTGAAACATGTTTCTTCCATTATCAGTCTAGATGTGAGGTTTCCGATTGTCTGCTATTTCTCTGCGGTTTACTCCCCTGCGCTAAAAAAGTGCGCGAACTGTTACTGTAAGGTCATCAATATTTTAGTTGGCAGCTTAGAATTGGAGACTCTGCGCCAGACATTCGAATCCACTTATATGTGTTGCTATGTCATCAGGCGGATCTTTTACATAGCTGTAGAAGCGTTGCTGTAACATATTGATGCTAGTAGCGGTTGTGTGCTTATACACTGACAAAATTTGGTCCACATTTCTTGGGCAGTATCACAATTCGAAATGTGAATGAGCGTTTGCCCCCCTACTGTTGTTGAAATTATTTTTTGGGCCTTTATAACTCTTTGCAACCATTTCTTAACTTTAGCAGCATCGGTCACCGGCTTGTGATCATCTCCTGAAACTACTCCAATCTCTACTTTCAAATTACACACCAGATCTGAATCGTGAATCCGAAATTATTTTAAGTTTTAATTCTCACGAAATTTTACTTGCGATCAAATAGAAATGAGTTGCTTAAAAACGGTCAGGGCCCATAACCTTTTAAGTTATGTTGGATGAGAACTAAACGCACCAATTGTTACAACAGAACTGAACTTTTTATTAGGCTTTGTATAGATTTGTACATAGTAAATGTATGATCGGCTTTGTTTGTAAAGTCAACTTTAATGTATATAATGTAAAGTGTACGATTATTATAGTGTAAGTAATGCATGATATGTAATTTCGACAATAAAATTCAACAAAGAATTTTTTTAATAGATCGGCTTTGTGTGTAAAGTCAACTTTAATGTATGTAATGTAAAGTGTACGAGTATTATAGTGTAAGTAATGCATGGTATGTAATTTCGACAATACAATTCAACAAAGAATTTTTTTAATAGATAGTTTTAGTTGACTGAAGGGAAAGTTTGCCGAGTCGTTATGGCATTTAGTAGCAAGCATAACGTGCGAGAGTGGCATCTTCTTGCATTCATCGCAGAAGAAATAGAAATTGTTTAAGAAATCTTTAAGATAGATCACAGATCTTTTTCTGATACCAGTACATAAGGCGTGGAATGATTTATGACAGAGGCCCCTGCAAGCGTTACGTTACCGCATAATTTTTACATAAAAAATTAAAAAAGCACAGACAAGCAATTTGACCGAGCAAAGGGTAAATGCACTACAGGGGAAACAATCAACGACAGAATTTTTCACGAGGCAGCACAAGCAAACACTTTAAGCGAGCACCGGAGTAAATGCACTACAACGTCGAAAAATAAAATAGCGTTAACAAAGAATTTGGAAATTTAAATTTGCGACGCAGGAGGAAAAAACACGTCCTGACCGCTTGAGGCTTAAATTCGAATTTGTTTTTCATAGTTTGCAAAGAAATGTCATAAGCGACTTTATTCGCCAAGGACGACATTACAAATCCAGAATTAAGAAGCAATACATGCTTTCTTTAATTGAAATTATACGATTTGTGCTTGTTTTGTATTTTACATCTTATTATTACTTTTCCAAAAAATTATCTAGTTTTATTTTAATAAACAGCTGATTGCTAAAGTCTCATTGAGATGCATATGCTGTCAAGTTTTTATGTAATTATTCTTGAGGTGAGACTAGCGTTTCTTTCGGATTTTTTTCCAGCTTATATAGGATACCAATAAAAATGGTTAATTTTACTTGTTATACAACCATTTTCAGGATTTCTGTACGTACATGGTAACAAAAAGTTAGAAGTGAACCCTTATAGTGAGAACCGGTTATTTGTCCTTCTGTCTATCACAGCCTCCTAACTTTTGAAACGTTAAACATAGAAGCTTCACATTTTTACGAAAAGCAAAAAGGAGAGTATTGGAAAAGTTCAAAAGGAAAGGAGATCTGGAGGCTAGAGTAAAATGTAATGAATTAATGCTTACGTTTTACATTTTTACGAAGGGAAAAAAGAGAGTATTGGAAAATTAATAAGGAAAGGAGATCTGGAGGCTAGATTAAAATGTAATGAATTAATGCATACGAAGAACAAAGGTGGCTGGTAGGCTGCGTCAACGACCAGACGTCGAAGGGGAAGGAATATCTTGTGTATTTTTTTTTATTAATTTTTCAATTAATAAGTTCAATCAACAGTTGCCTGTTGCCTGTCGTCGTGCGCGAATGTAATTTAAAAACATCGATACTTAAAACCTTTGATCACCAAAAAGGAAAAAGAATGAAAATAGCAAATTAATTAGTTTTCTAGTAAATAAAAATAAAAGAAAAAAAAATTATAATAATAACTGATCGCGCGCTAAATCATATTTAGTGTAATGTAGTGGAAAATGAAAAAAAAAAAAAATCGGTGCTGATGTTTCAGATCTTTCTCTCCCCCCCCCCCCCACTCGCTCTTTGTTGCGCTTCTTCGTTATCGCAATTGGAGCATATGCTATATATACTCGTATATGTACATACTTCCAGTTGCGATGTCTGAGAGGGTGTAACATTTGATGTATAGCGGACTGTGAATGTTCACCCCAATAGCGGACCTTAGCTGATTGTCGTTTGGGCATAGCACCTGCGACAGCAGTTACGTCAGAGTTTTGTCTTTTTGTATGTCTGATGAATTTACCAACATTTGTGAGCTTTGAACGAATTTCTTCTAGATGCACGCCCACGCAGATTCTCATAAACTAACTCTTTTGGCATCTAACGAAACATAGGTAGTTGAAGAATCTTCTTCCCTGTCCATAGTGATATTGCTTACCAAGTTCCAACACAGTATGGCCACTGTTCCAATCAGTAATTCAATTTCAAATGGCAAAAATTCACCGTCCGTAAGGAATTAATTTACTACTGTTTTATTTACAGAAGCCCTAGTGCGGACAGGAACTCAACTTTTAACGAATGATGCGCTGTCCGATTCCATCACTCGAATTGTCCCCCTGCAGCCTCATACTGATCGTGATTTGATTTTAATACCCACAATTCGGATTGGCTTCAACATTCTGGTCAGAGAACACCCGAAGGAAGGTATGTTGAGCTTTTCGTTGAGGTAAACAATTTGACTCAACTTGTAAATTAGCCTACACATATATCGAACACTAAAAGTTATTCCGCTAAAACTCTAGACTGGCTGCTGTTGATATGATCACTGACACTATCCTCTTAGGTATGAATGACTTTATTCCTAACAGAATAAAGAACATTAAACATAAAGCAAACTCGTGGTTTGACCAGAGCTGTAAAGAGGCTATTAGGTTGAAAGAAGTAAGTTTTCGGTCTTATAAAGCCAGCAAATCTGAGAAAAACCGAAGGAATTTTAAACAAGCCAGAAAAGACTGTAATGCCCATATTGGACGTATAAAATTCTTACTTGACCATAAATTTATTTTTTTTTTTTAGAGGAGGGGGATCTTCGAAAGATACTGATGATCCGAGTAATCAGCATGCCGGATTTTTATCGACTAAAACCACCTCCCACATAATTGCGATCTAGTCACTTGGACTAATAAGCAATTTTTTTCTGACATATTAGTCTTTGTATGAGTTACACCCCCCGGTGATCCTTTATTTCGAGTTTGTATGTATTTATAAGCAAGTATATACATTTTTATTTTTCTTATATTAAGTTAAATCGAGAGGTTTTGTTCTTTTAAGCCTTCGTAATTGATTTTCATTATGCATTAGTTTTCTTGCATCTATGTTTATATGCTCTTCTAGCTTTTCTTTGTGTTTTTTTGCATGTTTTAGAATTTCTGCAGATACACTTTCTACCTTCAGGTCTCGATGAAGGTCAGTATTTCTTATGTACCAAGGTGCATTTACTATATTTCTAAGCACCTTATTTTGGAAACGTTGTATTTTGTCTATGTTTGTCTTTTTGGCACAACCCCATAGTTGGATTCCATATGTCCATGTTGGTTTCAGAATTTGATTATATAAAAGCACTTTATTTCCAATTGATACGGATGAGTTTCTTCCTATCAGCCAGTGCAGTTTTCTATATTTGATTTCTAACTATTCTTTTTTCTTTTTTTACGTGCTCTTTCCATCTCAACTTTGCATCTATTGACCATAAATTGAGGCAAAAAATCCTACAATGTTGCAAAGGTAGTAAACATTTTGGTCATTCGTCAAAAATTATTAAAAATTCCGCCGCGTGTGCCAACCCTACGCTCAGTTACATTGACATTTCTGCTATCAGCTCCTTAGACCAAGCCAATCTTCTTGCTGCTTAGTGTAATACTTTTGAAATCCAACATACTTGCTTCTTTGCGGGTCAACTCACGACTCCACTTTATTTGTCATATTTTTTCTAATATCCGTGGAAGTACACTCTCCCGTGTGCTGGGTGTATTCACATCGAATGTGTATACACTACATCTCCCCCCTTTTATCAAATATTGAGTTCAATTCTGATTTTGTTTTTATGGGAAATGCATAAACAAATATACAAATTATATTTTCTAATTCATTTAAAAAAAAACAGCTTAAGAATACATATATAATCTTCATAGAATTAAAGTAAATATAAATGAAATTTACTCAATATTTAATAGTTTACAATTTATATTGATTTCCATTCGTTGTTAATTTTTTTTAAGTGAACAATATTGCTTATCAGTATCTCACCTGTTTCATTCTTGGCTACTACAAGGACTCCTTTATTTGTCGATACCACCGTGTGAGAATCAGTGTCATAATTGCAACTTAACTTATCTCGTGGACCTTCGTTTCTCAGTAGCACCGTATCTCCCATGTCTAAGTTTGACTCGTTAGCTTTGCGCTTCTTACAATTTATATTGATTTCTCTCTTCCCTTATTTTTCTCGATTTTGTCTCTCATCATCATCAGTGTATAGGTAGTTATCTTCCAGCGATAGGTATGGTATTTTATCTCGTAACAGCCTTCCAAAAAAAGTTCTAATGGAGCTTTTGCTGTAACAGAGTGTGGACATTTATAGTACACAAATGAATATGATTGCAATTCACTCCTCCAATCTCGTTTAGCAGCATGACTTATTTTTATTCGCGTTTCGGCGTCTTTTTCGGGTTCCATATTGACTTGCTTCCATGATAAAGCTACTGGAACTAGATGGTTTGCTTCTTCGTCATCGTAGGTCTTACATTGATTGACTTTTGAAAACAATGGCAAAAGGTGATCGGCAATGTTATTTTTGCCTGGAATGTACTTGACTGTGTATTTCTAAGACTGCAAACGAAGTACCCAGCGCTCTACTTGTGGACATGGCTTTGGTGGTCAGTTGCCAATTCAAATTAATTTCCAAAAAGATAAATATTGAAGTGTTCAACTGCCCATACAAATGCCAGTAACTCTTTTTCTCTTTGGCAATATCTTTTCTCGCAATCAGAAAGGCTTTTGCTGCACTAAGCTATTACTCATTAATCCAACTGGGCAAGTATTCGCAAAGAAGCTAAAATTATTCAGCTCTTGGACGGCGAAAAACTAGAAAATGCACCCCATCCCAACACCAACGTCATCTAAAAAGTTTGGTTCCAGACATCGACGAAACAGTGCTCTAAACTCGCTGGCTATCCCATTTACCAAATGAGACACGGGCTTGCTTTGCAATTCAAAAATCCGCTACGCTCACTCAATTAGCCGAACAAGCAGACATTCTTCACGAGGTTTATTCACCACACTATTTCGCAGCAGCCACAATGAATGACGTCAGTCATCAGATAGCCGATTTGGCAAAACAAGTGACAGCACTTACATCGACACTATCCACCACACAAACGTCAAGCTCTCCATTGACACGTGGTAAACGTCAAAATAGAACCAGGTCACGAAGCAGACACGAACATCGTGTGCCTTCAATAACAAATTTCATCTGCTGGTATCACACAAAATTCAACAAGGACACTAAAATGTGCCTCCCTGGGAGTAAATTCCAGGAAAGCTCCAACGAGAGTCGCTAACGGCGGTAGACTTTCGCTCTCCTTCCTGCCGCCTCTTTATGACAGATACCAAAACTCAAGACAAATTTCTGATTGACACTGGATCGGACGTGTCGGTCTACCCTTCAGGAAAGATGCGCAATTCTGTGAGAGCTCTCAATTACACGTTGATTGCTGCAAATGCTTCGCCAATAAACACCTTCGGCGCAGTCAACTTCACACACAATCTTGGCCTGCGCAGTGCTCTTACCTGGCGATTCATCGTGACAGACATCTCTGTTCCCATCATTAGAGCCGACCTGCTGAGTCATTTCGGCTTACTTGTCGACCTCAAAAAGCAGCGCATCGTCGACGGAACAACCGGATGCTCAGCAAAAGGGAAAATATCTCTGGCTCGAGTTCCATCATCAGTCACCAAGGAGCCGAATGTGACACTCCTAAACCAGAAGCGTCACCAAACCAGGAGAAGCAGCACAATCCCATCAGTACTCAAAGTTGCACCACATCAAAACCAAAGCAGGACCACCAGTTTCCTGTAAGGCTAGGAGACTCGCACCGGACCGTCTCAAAACCGCAAAGGCTGAGTTCGAGAAGATGGTTAGTTTTATTCATCACTGACAGCAGACACGTCGCCGGAGGCGACAACATTGTCGCAGACACACTATCTCGCGTTGAAGTGATTTCAACTGCAGTCTCGCCTAAGCTCAATCAACTGACACTGAACTCAGCGAGATCCTGCGAGATCCCAGTTCTACACTTCAGCTCCACAAACTTAAGCTGTTTCCCGACGTTGAACTCTTCTGTGACGTCTCGACGGGGGTCATACGCCCTTTTGTTCAAGAGAGCCCCAGTCGACAGGTTTTCAACTCGCTGCACTCATTGGCTCATCCTGGACAATGCGCTTCCCGTTAACTGGTGGCAGAACGTTATGTTTGGACTTCGATGAACAGGGCTTGTGCAAAGTTATCCAAATGCTGCATTCCCTGCCAAACTAACAAGGTTACCCGTCATACACTGTCGCCCATCTCAAACTTCGAGCTTCCATCACAGCGCTTTGAGCATATTTTTTATTGGAGTTCCGCTCCAAATAACGTCAGATTTAGGCCGACAGTTCAAACCGGACCTTTTCAAAAACCTACTGCAGATCCTCGGATGCAAGCACCTGCAGACTACGGCATACCATCCGCAGTCGAATGGGCTTGTGGAACGCTTCCACAGAGAGCTGAAGTCAGCCGTGCTGTGTCATGGAGATTCGTGGTACCACGACTTACCAGCCATCCTCATGGGTGTGCGCGCAGCCTGAGGGCGTCAAATTTTTCATCTGGCAGGTCCACTTTCGCACTCGTACAGTTGCAGGAGTACTCAAAAATCTTAACATACACAAATCCGCTGCTCCAAATGATATCTCCCTCATAGTTCTGAATAGGGGTTCTTCCACGCTGGCAAAACCTCTGCGTAAGCTTCTCTGTCTATTCTACTCTTTAGGGCACTTTCCGAGTAGGAAGAAAACAGCATTTGTCCAACCCGCCTCTAAAAAAAGGCGAATCTTCCTCCCTATCCAATTACCGACCCATTGCACTTACGTAACTTCTTTCCAAGGTCATGGAAACGCTGGTAAATCATCAGCTTATGAAATATCTCGATTCACGAAAACTCCTTAATGACCGGCAGTATGGTTTTCTTAACAACAGGTCCACTGGTGATTTGATGGCATATCTCACAGAGAAGTGGAACCAATAAGTTAAGACTTATTTTAAGGTATCATTTAAGTTTTATATATAAGATCAAAATCAAATAAATAGTACCGTTACAAAGTTTTTTAAAATGAAAAATTGTTCTTAGTCATAATTGTTATTTAAGTAAAATAGTAATAAGTAATAGATTAAGTCGAAAGACATAGATAAGGGTTAAGTTTAGCTTAGAGCGCCCACATAGGGCCAGTAAGTTAGAATAAGATAGTTAAGTTAGTTAAGCTAGTTTTAAGCGTTTTTGTCTAGCATGTAAGTATAAATGAATTAAATTAATAAAAACTAAGAAAAAAAAAAGTGGAACCAATCTCTCCATCGCTTCGGCAAAACTAAGATGGTTGCGCTTGATATTTCAAAAGCATTTGAGGGAGTTTGGCATCAGTCTCTTTTGTCGAAAGTGCGTGCATATGGCGTCGATGAATCTCTTCTTCAATGGATCAGAAATTACCTTCCGTGGCGTTCAATGTAAGTTGTCCTGGACGGCTTCAAGTCTGTAATTCACCATATAAATGCTTTTGTTCCGCAAGGTTCTGTTTTGTTTCCAACACTCTTTCTTACTTTTATAAATGATCTCTTGTCTACAACTGCTAATCCAATCGATTCCATCGCTGATGACAGTGCCCTCAGTTTTCATATTCGTTCCCTACCTCACATCCCTGCTCTTCGGCCGTTGAAAATGAACGACAACGTATGTTAAACACGTTAAACAACGTTGCAAAAGTGGGGAACGACAGAGTCGAACCAGTACCACTACTAGTACTACCACTAAAAACTACAAGAGACGACGGATAGATTCAACGATGAACATTTTGGTGGATATTTGGAAGCGTTTAAATGGAGCGCGTTCGGTGTGAGAGCGGCTTTTTGCTGGTGATACGAGACGTGACAAGAACTCTAACCTCGTCGCTATATTAAAACTACCGAATTAGCGGGAATAAAAGCGAAGACCAACGTACGGGAACAAGTAACGCGAAAGTACCGGAATAGCGGATTAATGGATCAACGCGGAAAAACAGAGACAGCCGGAGGAAGGACGCAGCACAACAAACGAATATTTTTTTAAATTAACAAAAAAAAAAAAAAAAACATCTCGGGAATCAGATAATAAATCAAGTGAAATTTAACTAAGAAGTGTTTTCTTTTATTCACCTGTGGGTTTTTTTTGCTCCTTTTGATTGACTATTGCTCTTTCCTCCCTTTTCTAGCTGCAGCCCGGGATCGTCATCGATCTAGAAGTGTAACACTGGTGTCAGATGTGAGGTTTGTAACTGTGCTAAGGTTAATTCTTTCCGACGGAAGTATGGATGCTGAGAAGGTTCGCCAACAATTCGCTGCGCTGACGACGATGCTACAAGAACGAAGCCTTCACGAGCGCACCTTCTGGGAGAAGAAATTGGAGGACTGGAAAGCAGAGCTGGTCGGAATGGAGACGCTAGAGAAGACCTTCATCGACGGAAATTTTACGCCGGTACCCGAAGACACCTCTAAACGGACGACATCAGCTGGAAGCAGACGACGAGCAAGGTGGCTGTAGCATGCAACTAGCTACTCACGAAAGCGAGGTCTTTCATACACCTCGCAAAAACATGGAAAATGAAGGCGCTCTCTGCCAGCCGACCACCAGGGAGTCGTTAGGTAAGCTACCAAATCGGGTAGCGAATTTCGGCATATTACAGCCGTTCGATGGGCAAGTGTCTTGGGCCGACTATGAGCGACAGCTCGAGAATATCGCTACTTTCCATGGGTGGACGGATGAGGAGAAGGTGAACGGGCTGGCTTTGCAGCTTCGGGGAGTAGCATTGCCAGTGCTAAGCGCGCTTCCTAGAGGGAAGCCTTTATCGTATTGGGCACTCACTAGTCTCTTGCAGCAGCGGTTCGGTCTGGATCAACACACTAGCTACACCATGCTCCGAAACCAAATCCAAAAGCTAAGGGAGACATTGGCGGAGTTCGCCATCCAGCTGCAACGACTGTCGGTTGCCGCCTTTCCGGGTTGCGCAGAGAAGGTCGCTCCACCAGATAATAAAAACCATTTCAATCTTTCTTCCAGCAACCCTTCGGCCCAGACCCAGGCAAATCCAAGTTCGTAGGTGCTTTAAGCGGGACCAGCTTATCGGTGGATGCTTACATTGGAGGTAGATTGTGCAAAGTTGTCATCTATACGGGAGCCAATGTGTCGATTCTGGGAGAGCAGTTTTTGCCGAAGAATACGCGTATAAAAGGTACACCTGCACAGATCGAGGCCATAATTTGGACTCTGGGTAATGCTGAAATCAGCCTTGGGATCGAATCGAGCACCAATGCTGTATAAATCTCAGTGAGGCATTACTAGAGATCCAAGGTAAGAAACTTTCCTTGCAGGTACCGGCTAGCGCACAAGCGGGTCTCCTAGGCAGCCTTACACCGCAAACTCTCCCAGCAAAGTCCGAGACTCTACTGGAGCTTCCGCCGCCAATCATCGTAACGGGAAATGACAAGATGAGCTCTCAAAGACTAGGTTAGTCAATTTAAAGGTTTACTTTTTAAATATCGACGGGTGTTTTCCTCGGGGCCAAATGACTTTGGTCGAACGGGGCCAGCCAAACATGGCATCGAAACCGGGATGGCGAAGCCGGCCCGAAGAGTTCCTATAGCGAAAAGGTCGGAGGTAGAAGAGCTAATCCAGGACATGTCGGATCGTGGTTTGGTGGAGCCCTTCAACAGCCCTTGGGCCTCTCTGATCGTTCTCGTGAGGAAAAAGGACGGAACAGCCCGATTCTGTGTAGACTATCGTCGGCTCAACGAGATCACCAAGAAGGACTCCTATCACCTTCCACGAATGAACGATATGTTCTCCAACTTAGCTGGAAACCACTTCCTACCATGGATCTACAAAGCGGGTATTGGCAGGTGGAGATGGAGGCTTCGGACAAGGAGAAGACCGCATTTTCCAACGGTTCGGGTCTGTGTCACTTTAATGCCATGCCCTTCGGACTATGCAACGCTCCCGCTGCCTTCGAAAGGGTCATGGATGAAGTCTTCAAGGGAATGTCATGGCAAACTGCCCTTATCTACCTGGATGACATCATTGTCTATACAAAAACCTTCCAAAAACACTTAACTAACTTAGAGTTTGTCTTTCAGCGACTGTAGGCCGTGAACCTGAAACTGAGTCCAGGAAAGTGCCATTTTCTGAAGAAAGAAGTAAAGTATCTCGGGCACATAGTATCAGATAAAGGCTTGAGTACCGACCAAGCAAAGATCAGAGCCGTACATCAGTGGCCGACACATATTATCGCAAATTTATCCAGGGCTTCTCAACCATCGCGAAACTACTATCGGAGCTCACGGAGGAGAAGAGACGGTTCGCGTGGAGCACCCAATGCGGGACAGCATTCACCGACTTCAGGAAGAGGCTCACGAGCGCTCCCGTGCTATCATTCCCGACCACAGATGATTCATTGACGCCTCTAATGTTGGTATTGGTGCAGTACTTAGTCAACGTCAAGGGGATTTCGAGGTGGTACTGGAATACTACAGCAGGACACTCAACTGAGCAGAGATGAACTACTGTGTTACGTGAAGGGAGCTGTTAGCGGTGGTTCTGGCTACGCATCATTTTCACCACTACCTCTTTAGGAGACGGATCATGCGTTAATCCGCTGGCTATATAATTTCAAGCAGCCGGAAGGACAGGTGGCGAGGTGGATTGAGAGGCTCCATCAGTACGACTTCGAGATCCAGCATCGACCCGGAGTCAGACACGGCAATGCAGACGCGCTGTCTCGGAGACCTTGTGGAAGCTGCAAATAGTATACAAGGGCCGCGGAAAAGGAGTTAACGTCGTACAGGTTTCGCGCTATTTGGAGGAAGAACAGTGAAAAGATCCGACGCTCGCTAAGCTGAGAACTTGGGAAAAGATTATGGGGGAAAGTGCGGACCTGAGGGCTTACTGGGCACTATTCGACCAGCTGCAACTCGATGAAGGCGTTGTTACCCGGAAGTGGAAGGAGGACACTGGTACGGTGAATCAATTAATGGTCATCCCAAAAGCTATCGTTTCAGAAATCTTAGCGGCACTGCACGATAGTCCCAGCGGGGGACATTTGGCACAAAAGAAGAAGCCTCAAAAGGTGAGAAACCGACACTTTTGGGTAGGTCGGAAAGCGAACATAAAAAGCTGGTGCTTAAGCTGTTTACTCTAGACTGCACGAAGAGGTCCAACAAGACGAGCTCACGGGGCGCTGCAATTTAGCCGGCCAGGGGATACCTTCGAAAGAATAGCCATAGATATCCTGGGACCTTTACCACGCACTACCGCTGGCAACCGATACATCGTGGTAACGATGGACTATTTTATCAAGTGGCCCGTGTGTTTCGCCGTCCCGAACCGGACAACGGAAGTTGCGTTGCAGCCTTTAATAGACCAGGTGTTCTGCAAATTCGGTGTACCACATGTCATTCACTCGGACCAGGGTCGGAATTTTGAATCAAAAATTTTTCAGCGAACCATGGAGGCACTCGGAACCCAGAAGACCAGGACTACACCCCTACGACCCCAATCAGATGGTATGGTAGAAAGGTTTAACTGGACGCTCCTAGACTATCTCGCCAGATTCACCGACCGAAACGAGACCGACTGGAATCGGTACCTTCAACAGGCGTTACTGACATATCGCAGCGCAGAACACTAGACTACCGGTTTCTACCCCTCCACGCTGACTTTTGGCAGGGAATTGAAGCTTCCGACCGATCTAGTATGCGGAATACCGCCAGGTACTCGCACCTCGCCGAACTCACTGACGTATGTGTTAGAACTACGCGAACGGCTACAGAAAATCAACGATGCTGCACGGATACATCTTCAAACGGCAGCAGATGCAATAAAAGCCAGGTATGATTTAAAATCCAATTCGACTAATTTTCAAACCGATCAGGAGGCTTAGTTCTACAACCCAAAGAGACGGAAGGGTTTATGCCCCAAGTTTCAAAGCGACTGGGAGGGAACAGTAAAAACCGTCGGACGGTTATCGGACCTAGTCTACCGCATCCAGACCACAGGAAGCCGAAAAGCGAGAGTGGTTCACATCAACCGTCTAATACCCTACGCAACCCAAGGTGAAACTCAGACGGTGCTTTGAGTTTTTAAGACGGGGACAGTGTTACAAAAGTGGGGAACGACCGAGTGTACTACCACTACAAACTACAAGAGAGGACGGATAGATTCAACGAGGGAAATTTTGGAGAGTGGCTTTTTGCTGGTGATACGAATCGTGAAAAGAAGTCGAACTTCGTCGCGATTTTAAAAGTACCGAATTAGCGGGAATAAAAGCGAAGACCAACGTACAAGTAACGCGAAAGTACCGGACTAGCGGATTAACGGATCAACGCGGAAAAATGGAGACAGCCGGATAAAGGACGCAGCACGACGAACATCAAATTACAGCAACAAACATTTCTTTAAATTTACAAAAAAAAAACCTTCCGGGAACCAGATAATAAATCAAGTGAAGTTAAGAAGTGTTTTCTTTTATTCACCTGTGGTTTTCTTTGCTTCTTTTGATTCACTATTGCTCTTTCCTCCCTCTTCTAGCTACAGCCCGGAGTCGCCATAGATACCCCCCTCCAGAAGTGTAACAATACGTTAAACACATAAAATTCCAACCTGGACAGCATAGTCAAATGGGTTTCAACCAACAATGTGAAATTTAATGCTGCCATAACGCAATGTTGTCTTCTGCCTCTCAAGCGAAACCAAAACCCTCAACCATCATCCATAAATGGTACTTGCATCGCTGAGACCGAAAGACTTGCCATTCTCGGTATGTGTATTAATAACCATCTTCTATGGAATGATTTATCACATAATCTATGTCGCCAAAAATGCAAAATGTCTAGGATTCCTTAAGCGGAGCACAAAATATTTTACCCCGTCTAATTTGGCCTCAATTTGAAAGGCATTCATCCGCCCAAAGCCGCAATATAACGCCCACCCAGGACCGTTCTGCACATACTAGACAGGGTACAGAATCGCGCGTTAAAACTTATAGGTGAGAGAGATATTGTGAACTCCATATATTCACTTGAACAACGTAGAAATGTCTCGTGTCTTTCCCTATTTTGTTGTTTTTTTTTTTTTTTCATAAAAAGTGCTTAAGCTAAATAGCCCGTTGCATTCATTCCGTTCAAAAATTCACCTGCAATACGCGTCATACTTCGAATGCACATCAGTTCATCCTTAAGCCCAATTTCGGTCGTACTGTCACATATAGGGATTCGATTATAAACCGAACAACAAGAACGTGGAATGATCTAACAGGCTCTGTATTTCAACCTTCAAACATTTAAAGCCAACGTGCACAAGCTTATATGGGTATTCATATCCGCTTTAGAGCGCGCAAATTATATGAAAACAAAACAAATACTATCATACATGGACAAATTATTGGTACAAACTCTTCCAATTCAGTTTTTGCTCGAACGATAGAAATAAATATTAGACTGAAATTCAACAAAAATATATTCTTGTATTTATTTTATCAGGTTTCGAGAAAAATAAAGAAAAAAAAACTGCCGAAAAAGGTATGCCCATCCCGAACCCCACTTAATGTTTTTTCTTTACTTTCAATTGGGAATAAATGTACATGTACTTACGTAGCTAACTGTTCAATGCCTAATGAATGTAATACTGTTGGAAGGCTTGGTAGCGAATGGCATGTTGTTAATTTCTTTTGACGGGGGTAATAAAGCGTCAAGACTGTACAGCTTTCTTCCTTCATTGTAAGACCACCTGAAAGTTAAAAACACAAACAAGTTTAAACATGAATACATATGTACGTAAATACGAGAAAAGGAATTAATGGAATAAAATATGTGTGATCATAAACAATATTTAACATATAAATAAACTTTTCAAATATTTACCCAAAGTAATAGCCTTTCTGGATGAACTGTCGTACATGCACTCTACAATCAGTCTATCTCCGGGCATCGAGCGCACAGTATTGGATAACCGTCTAAAATCCTGGTAATCAGAGTCAATATTACTATCCTGAGCAATTGGTGGTAGTTCTTCGGTTTTACGTATCTAGAAAAGGATATTAGATTAAAGAAGTAGGATTACATAAATAAATGTTGCAAACCTGACGAAGTTTAATTTGCCTGCCTATTTGATGAGTTCGCATCATGACAGCAAATATATTAATGCCTTGTGGTGGAAAGGCGTGACCAGTGCAATTCTCTATGCATTGACCTTCAGAAAATACATGCTTTTGCCCGGGAGGAATAATATGTCGCCAATTTGGATCCATGCCTGGAAAAATATTGATTTACACCTTTATATTTTAAACATACGTATACGTAAACCCTTTTGGAATGTAAAGGGTGGTTAAGTTTTAAGGGCCGATGTTGATTTTGAATAAAACACAAATTATTTAGGAAATTACTGTCATTTCTTTTTATTATGACAAAATTGGTATGGTTCAATTATGTATGGAGCAAAATATCGGCCAAATGGCCGCCGCGACCTCGGCGGCACACCTCCATCCGATGGTCCAAATTTTCGATGACTCTGAGGCATAATTGAGGTTCTATGCCATTAATGTGGAGAATTATCTCATCCTTTAGCTCTTGAATTGTTGCTTACACCTTTTCTGTCAAATAACCCCAAAGAAAGAAGTCCAACGGTGTCAAATCACACGATCTTGGCGGCCAATTGACATCGCCACCACGTGAGATAACACGGCCATTGAATTTGTCGCGCAAAAGAGCCATTGTTTCGTTAGCTGTGTGGCAGGTGGCGCCATCCTGTTGAAACCACATATCGTCCACATCCATATCTTCCAATTCGGGCCATAAAAAGTTCGTTATCATCTCACGATAGCGAACACCATTCACAGTAACTGCCTGACCGGCTTCATTTTGGAAAAAATACGGCCCGATGATGCCGCCAGCCCATAAACCGCACCAAACAGTCACTCTTTGTGGGTGCATTGGTTTTTCGACACTCACTCTTGGATTATCATTCGCCCAAATGCGGCAATTCTGCTTATTGACGAATCCACTGAGGTGAAAATGTGCCTCATCATTGAAGATGATTTTCTTCGAAAATTGATCATCCACTGTTGCCATTTCTTGCCACTATTGTGACCATTGACGACGCTTAAAATGGTCAAGAGGCTTTAGTTCTTGAGTCAATTGCACCTTGTAAGCGCGTAAATGCAAGTCTTTATGCATAATGTTCATCAACGACGAGCGTGAGAGGTGCAATTGTTGGACACGATGACGTGTTGAGGTGGACGGCTCTTCAGCCACACTATCGCGAACAGCAGTAATATTTTCTGCAGTACGAGCTGTACGAGCATGCACTGGTGTTTTCACATCTCCTACAGACCCGGTTTGCACAAATTTTTGCACGATTTTTCCGATTGCACGCACATTTGAACGATTAAATTGACCGAAAGAATCACGAAATGCACGATATGCATTTTGATTTGAACGCCCATTTTCATAATAAGCCTGAATAACTTTAACGCGTTGCTCGATTGTGTATCTTTCCATGGTTCAAATTGAGTTAGTCTGAAATTGAGAAATATCAAATGAAATGCAGAAAAAAACTTGACGTTTAGGTGTGGTTCACATTCAACATCGGCCCTTAAAATTTAACCAAACTTTATCATACTACAGAAATGTTTACTTCGTTTACCGCCAGGACGTCCTGACAACATATCGATTCTGGCATAATCCGAAAATTAACATGATTCGCGTATAAGACCGTGGGCAAATTTAGACCCTTGCTATTTTTGCTTTTACTGTTATAGAAAAATACAGTTTTGAATTAAAGTTGTTCTATTATTTTTGTCGAAATTTTGCGTAATTAATAACTGTTATTTTTGTTATTGCAATATTAAGCACCGACATGTTCTCAAAAGAGAAAGTCTCGAAAACCATAATCTTCTATCTCTAATCACTAATCGAGGAAAAACGAAGATGATAATAATAATTATAATTAGATTTTTGGAATTGACCGCTCGACTAAAAAATTTAAGAAAATTTAAAATATATTTATATTTCGAGTGAAAATACAATATAGCTATAATAAAATAATAATGATACTTCGTGTCATATTTTCAGAGTAAGTTTATATACTTAAATAATATTTTTTCTTAAAATACAATGGTGGTGGACCCGATGGAGAAACGGCAAGACAACCTACATAACTTGAAGCAGAGCCTCAAGTCCAAGAAAACATTCGGACAAATACTTATCACCTGAAACTCCAAACAACCAAAAGTGACTACAAGGTGATATGACAACAATGGAGCAAATTACAAGCCTACTGGATGACAAATTGAGGAATCTGGTCACTGTTGCAGACTTGGGATCGAACGTAGAGTATCTACTCTTATTAAAGGAAAGATTAAAATAGAAACAGTCTGAGTTAGAGGAGCAATGTACGTCAATGATGCTTAAATGTAACGACTCAGAGGGCAAATACGAACGGTTTTTACAGAGGAACTCAGAAAAGAATATAGTAGCTCATATTCCAGCTAACCTGGGCATAGACCCGATAAAACAGGCCGAGACTATCTTCAGGAGCAGTAGCGCGTCTTTAAACATGTTGAGGGCTTCCAAGTCGTTGAGATGAACTTGAAACCGTATCCATCGTGATTAACGGAAAGTAAACCGTAGAAAAAGAGGAAAACTTTCAGCACTGCGGAACGCATTCCAAAGGAAGTACGCTGTGAGATAGGGTTGGCCACGGAGGCGTCTTCGGTGCGAGTAAGGAGGACGGCGGCACGCTCGCGGTTGCTCGGCTCAGCTCGTCGGACGGGGTGGTTCTTGTCCACTTTACTTCACACCACCTGCTCAGCACAGGTTCGTTATCATCTCACGATAGCGAACACCATTCACAGTAACTGCCTGACCGGCTTCATTTTGGAAAAAATACGGCCCGATGATGCCGCCAGCCCATAAACCGCACCAAACAGTCACTCTTTGTGGGTGCATTGGTTTTTCGACAATCACTCTTGGATTATCATTCGCCCAAATGCGGCAATTCTGCTTATTGACGAATCCACTGAGGTGAAAATGTGCCTCATCATTAAGATGATTTTCTTCGAAAATTGATCATCCACTGTTGCCATTTCTTGCCACTATTGTGACCATTGACGACGCTTAAAATGGTCAAGAGGCTTTAGTTCTTGAGTCAATTGCACCTTGTAAGCGCGTAAATGCAAGTCTTTATGCATAATGTTCATCAACGACGAGCGTGAGAGGTGCAATTGTTGGACACGACGAAGAGTTGAGGTGGACGGCTCTTCAGCCACACTATCGCGAACAGCAGCAATATTTTCTGCAGTAGGAGCTGTACGAGCATGCACTGGTGTTTTCACATCTCCTACAGACCCGGTTTGCACAAATTTTTGCACGATTTTTCCGATTGTACGCACATTTGAACGATTAAATTGACCGAAAGAATCACGAAATGCACGATATTTTTCATAATAAGCCTGAATAACTTTAACGCGTTGCTCGATTGTGTATCTTTCCATGGTTCAAATTGAGTTAGTCTGAAATTGAGAAATATCAAATGAAATGCAGAAAAAAACTTGACGTTTAGGTGTGGTTTACATTCAACATCGGCCCTTAATATTTAACCACCCTTTATCATACTACAGAAATGTTTACTTCGTTTACCGCCAGGACGTCCTGAAAACATATCGATTCTGGCATAATCCGAAAATTAACATGATTCGCGTATAAGACCGTGGGCAAATTTAGACCCTTGCTATTTTTGCTTTTACTGTTATAGAAAAATACAGATTTGAATTAAATTTGTTCTATTATTTTTGTCGAAATTTTGCGTAATTAATAACTGTTATTTTTGTTATTGCAATATTAAGCACCGACATGTTCTCAAAAGAGAAAGTCTCGAAAACCATAATCTTCTATCTCTAATCACTAATCGAGGAAAAACGAAGATGATAATAATAAGTATAATTAAATTTTTGGAATTGACCGCTCGACTAAAAAATTTAAGAAAATTTAAAATATATTTATATTTCGAGTGAAAATACAATATAGCTATAATAAAATAATAATGAAACTTCGTGTCATATTTTCAGAGTAAGTTTATATACTTAAATAATATTTTTTCTTAAAATACAATGGTGGTGGACCCGATGGAGAAACGGCAAGACAACCTACATAACTTGAAGCAGAGCCTCAAGTCCAAGAAAACATTCGGACAAATACTTATCACCTGAAACTCCAAACAACCAAAAGTGACTACAAGGTGATATGACAACAATGGAGCAAATTACAAGCCTACTGGATGACAAATTGAGGAATCTGGTCACTGTTGCAGACTTGGGATCGAACGTAGAGTATCTACTCTTATTAAAGCAAAGATTAAAATAGAAACAGTCGGAGTTAGAGGAGCAATGTACGTCAATGATGCTTAAATGTAACGACTTAGAGGGCAAATACGAACGGTTTTTACAGAGGAACTCAGAAAAGAATATAGTAGCTCATATTCCAGCTAACCTGGGCATAGACCCGATAAAACAGGCTGAGACTATCTGTGCCAATTTGGTACTAACGTGTGCGTCAGAGATTGACACAATACATGGAGTCGACATAGCGGTGTGCACAATGTTCTCATCAAGTTCAGGAGCAGTAGCGCGTCTATAAACATGTTGAGGGCTTCCAAGTCGTTGAGATGAACTTGAAACCGTATCCATCGTGATTAACGGAAAGTAAACCGTAGAAAAAGAGGAAAACTTTCAGCACTGCGGAACGCATTCCAAAGGAAGTACGTTGTGAGATAGGGTTCGCCACGGAGGCGTCTTCGGTGCGAGTAAGGAGGACGGCGGCACGCTCGCGGTTGCTCGGCTCAGCTCGTCGGACGGGGTGGTTCTTGTCCACTTTACTTCACACCACCTACTCAGCACACAAAATCTCATGCCATTTTGATAAAAAAAAGAGAGAAGAAAGCTACTCTACTTAGACTTCGGAACTTCATGGAAAGGAACTACAGATGCGACGGAGAAAATCTACAATGCCGACTGTGCGGGGAACGAAATCAGTCGATCGGGCTCCTAAGGCAGTAGAGCGCGTTGCTAAGCAAACTGAGCGGGCTCGTAAGCCAGTTGTACAGACTCCTAAGCCGACTGAAAGGACGCTCGAATCAGCAATGCAGACACTTAAACCAGTCAATCAGCCCTCTAAGCTGATTAAAAGTACGTCGAAGTCGTCCACTAAAAAGACTGAACGAAAAATAACTTCGGATAAGCCAACGAATCCCAGTTTTCTGACATATTCTCAGGCTGCAGTCAAAGCAACCAGACAAAACGACAGGCCACCCTCTGATCGGTTGAAAGAAATTCTGAACTGCATTTACGCTAAGTTCGAGGAACAATATGAAACGAACAAAAGAATTCCCGAATGACTCAGTAACGTCAAAAGCTTCTGTCGGGCTAATCTTATATCTAAATCTAAGTAGATATGAACTCTTTGCTTAAAATTATAACATGGAATGCAAACGGACTCCTTCAAAAATTTAACGAATTAGAAATTTTTCTAATGAGACAAAATATCGACATATGTTTGATCTCTGAAACGCATCTAACAAGGGAATCGCAAGTAAAAATAAGAGGCTACGCTGTTTATCACGCCTATCACCCTTCTGATAGAGCGCGGGGCCACCTTCTGATCCGTTGAAAGAAATTCTGAACTGCATTTACGCTAAGTTCGAGGAACAATGTGAAACGAACAAAAGAATTCACGAACGACTCAGTAACGTCGAAAGCTTCTGTCGGGCTAATCTTATATCTAAATCTAAGTAGATATGAACTCTTTGCTTAAAATTATAACATGGAATGCAAACGGACTCCTACAAAAATTTAACGAATTAGAAATTTTTCTAATGAGACAAAATATCGACATATGCTTGATCTCTGAAACGCATCTAACAAGGGAATCGCAAGTAAAAACAAGAGAGGCCTCGCTGGTTATCACGCCTATCATCCTTCTGATAGAGCGCGGGGCGGTTCGTCCTTATTCATTAAAACTAACATCGAACACTCGGTCGATATAAGCATAGAGCTCGAAAAACTTCAGTTGTGCGCGGTGACGACTACTTTCGTGTCTTCAATGTCCTTGGTTCAATTCAAATTTCCTTATTGGTGGAGATTTCAATGCGAAGCACACCTTCTGGGGTTCAGGATGTACATCATCTAAAGGAAAAATTTTCTACGAAGTGGCCAATGAATTCGGTTGTTGTTTTTATTCGACAGGAAAACCCACCTATTGGCCAACCGACTGACAAAAAATTCCCGATCATATCGATTTTTTCGTTTCAAAAGGTATTTACGGTAAATTTATTACAGTCGAAGAAAGTTTTGATCTCTCCTCTGATCACTCTCCTGTAATTTTATTACTTGGTGAAGCGTTGATCTAGAAAGAAGGACCCCCAAGACTTACTAGCAATAGAACAAATTGGGAGGGCTTTAGAAATGATTGTGAAACAAATATCGCCTTAAATGAATCACTTAAAACGCCTTGTGAACTAGAGGACGAAGTTGATCGTTTCGTGGAAGCAATCCAAATAGCGGCATGGAGAAACAATCCTTCTAGAAGCTATAAAATTACCCGCAACGAAAGTGAAATCATTGAACTGGTGAGGGAGAAAAGAAAAGCACGAAAGAAATGGCAAATCACTCGTGCACCGCAGAATAAAAAGATCCTTAAACGACTATGCAATCGCCTAAGAGATAGTATTCGGGAATTTAAAAGCAATAAGATAGCGACCTACCTTGAAAATCTCTCCACTGGCAGAGAATAAAATTATTCACTTTGGAAAGCGCTAGAAGGCATCCGGAAACTTCAAATGCAAGCGCCACCAATTCGCAAAAACGAAAGAACTTGGGCCAAGAGCGACAGAGAAAAGGCGGTTTTGCACTTAGAAGATACGTTTAAGCCATTCGACGGCCCTTTGATAACGCCCGACTCCCCAGTCACGAAAACTGACAACTTTAAAGTAAAAAAAGTTGCATTAATTGAACTAAGGGAAGTGATTAAAAATCTAAAGACTAAAAAAGCACCGGGTTACGACTTGATAACGGCGCAGGTGGTCAAGAAATTACCGAATAAAGCTCTTATCAAACTGCTGTATTTGATTAACGCTTCGTTCAGATTGCTCTAAGTTCCGAGACAATGGAAAGTCGCGAAGATTATAATGGTCCCGAAACCAGGCAAACCTTTAAATGAGAAGAAATCATATCGGCCTATTTCCCTATTGCCGGTTATCTCTAAAATATTCGAAAAACTTCTTTCTAAACGACTACAATCCGTAATAGACGAAAAACGTCTAATTCGTGACCATCAGTTTGGATTTAAAATCAAACATACAATCGACCAAGTTCACAAAATAGCTGACGTGATTGAAAAAAAGCTTGAAAAAAAAAAAAAAAAAATTGTTGTGGTGTATTTCTTGACGTCTCACAAGCTTTCGATAAGGTTTTGGCACGAAGGCTTGGAGTATAAATTGCAAAGACGACTGTCACGGTAACTCTTTCTAATCTTACGATCGTACCTCACCGAAACACGTTTTCGTGTTAACCACGGAAATGATTACTCTGACTTCAAGGAGATTACGGTCGGAGTCCCACAAGGAAGTGTCCTTGGCCCGCTTCTGTATGTACTCTAGACGCATGATATCCCGCAGGAAGGGAACTGCGTCGTAGCCACTTTTGCGGACAGTACGGCGATATTGAAACGGGCGATACAATTGAAGCAGCAACTGAAAAGCTGCAACATGCTGTTAACAAAGCCCACGCTTCGACGAATTCTTGGCGTATTGTGCTGAACGAAAGCAAATCTACTCACGTCAACTTTACCTACAAAAAAGTGGACAGATTACGCGTATATTTAAACTCGGCTCAAATACCATACGCGAACGAAGCAAAATATCTAGAAATGACTCTAGATTTTAAGCTTAAATGGAAATCGCGAGTAAAAAAGAAACACGACGAGCTCGAAAACAAATACCGACAAATGTACTGGCTACTCGGAAGACATTCGAAGTTGAGCCTACATAACAAACTGCTTATCTATAAGCAAGTGCTAAAGCCAGTGTGGACGTATGATCTACAACTATGGGGTTGTACCAGGAAAAGCAATAGAAACATCCTACAAACTATTGAAAATAAAGTTCTTAGAACGATCGTTAGCGTACCGTAGTACGTACGTAACGAAGATATTCATCGGGACCTGGGAATTCCTAGCGTCGTCGAAGAGATAACAAATTTTGCTCGTAAACCCAAAGATCGTGTTCACGGCCATTGTAACAGTACCGTCATTCAACTACTTGACGCGAACAATTCAATTCGTCGTCTGCAAAGGACAAACCTTTTGACCTCGCGTTATAGTATATGGCGGTCGTTAAAGCAGCAGGAAATTTCATTGGAATTTAAAATGTCTAAAGCGCTACATTCTTTTTAAATTACATACGAACATCTTTTCCAAAAATCACGAGTCTCGTAAGCGAAAATAAAACTGCTGGATAAGCGTCGGCTTAGTTGTAGTATTAATCTTGAAGAGTGGTGATTTAGTGAGTAAAAATCTCACACTACCATAAGCACGCGCGGTCGGGCCTTATGGTGTCGTTAGAAGATTTTCACCCTCTCGGAAAAAAAAAAAAAACTTAGACTTTGGACGGATTTCAGAAGATAGAAAAGAAAGCAAAAAGAAAATCCAAGGACTTGTGCCCATGGCCAGGGGAAAGATTGGGAAGGACTCCGCGAAACTTACCCCACCTATCCTAAACTAAACCTAAACTAACCTAATGTATTAAACTAAATAATAATCTAAATCTATCTATCTTAAACTAACCTATAGCTACTTCCTATCGCGCCAATTGTCCTTCCCCTTTTCTCTCCTCGCCAAACGGGTTCACCAAGTATCCGAGGTATGCCTGGTGGAAGTGGCAAAAGCTGGCCTACCCACTCTTTGTGTCTGGTGACACAACCGATTGCTATCTCTCAGGCCAATGATTTTGAGAGATAGCCCCTAAATGCGCTCCGAAGTCACGACCTAAGTCCATCGCAGAAGAAGTCTGTTAGTCGTCACGTTGTGTCGTCATTGTTCGTAGTCGTCCGGTCTTGTCCCCGTTTATCTACAGAAGGACGGCCCGACCGACAATCCACACACCAAAAAAACGTTTTTTTTTTTGTTTGTCTCAGTCCCCCGTTGTTCTGCCGGCAGCACGATTAAGGTTGATGATTCGTCTCCTATTGCGGAGATAAAACGCGATGCCCAAAAAAAAACTGTCATAATTCTTAGCAGAGTTATCAATTTTTGCTATATGTTAACCTTAATTATCTCACTACACCACTTTAAGGATGTCAACTCATTTAAAATTTAGTACTTCATTGATCAAATTTAACACTATTTAAAAAAAACAATTTAACAAAAAAAAAATTAATTCAAAAAAGAAGGTTTAAAAAAAAAAATTATCAACTGGGCAACGGAAGGCACTTCAAAACTCAAAAAGTTAGCCACTATGGCAGATCCACTTCAATAAAAAAAAAATTGTTTTTTCAAAAAAAATAATCTCTCTATCAGCTGTGACGACCAGGTGTTTGCAGTTGACTTTGTAAAAATGATCTACTTGGAGTCGATGCTCTAACCCGTTGCTATCAATCTGGGTTATCTGTTTCCCATTGGCCTACTTGTCCCCTTCTTCTTGTAATCTCTTTGTTAGTCTTTTTCCCCTTTTTCTTTGTCATTTGTTGTCTTTGTCAGCTATTAGTGATTCCCTTTTTCGGATCATGGAAATGGAAAATTTCCCTTTCCAATGTCCTACGTCTCATTTTTGTATGTTACAGATATCGTCTGTTTAAAAAAATCCCTGCATAATAATATACCTAAATATACTAGCACGGACATACGTATAATCTTACTATTTCACTTACATAACATACATAATTTGACCTACGAGACACCTATTCATATGACTTAAAACAAAAAAAATAAAAGAAAAAAATACCTTATATAACAAACTCACTTTACATTCTCTATTCATGACCTGAATCACACATAATTTCCCGATCGCCATCATTTATTTTGCGAGAGAGGGATGGCTTGTGCGAGTGAGGGAGACGCGTGTATCTCCCTCCCTCATGTCAGCTGATTGTTGACATTTCTGTATTTTGAATTGCGAGGCTAATCGCTGTCTTCTTTTTCTTTTTAATTGTTATTATTTGAATAACTTAAAATGGATTGGGTGATTGTAAAAAGAAAAAAAAAACCAAAAAAACAGCACAATGGGGTGCTTATGCAAAAAAAACCGATACGACAAAGGGGACAAGCTGCGGTAGGGTTACTGCCTGTGGACACAACACAGAAATAGGTATGTTGGAATTTTTTTATTTGTTTTTTTTTTTTGTAATTGGTTTTGAATTTTAATATCAAAATAAAAACACCAAAACCCACCCCTAGAATGGGGTGTTTGTGTGTGCAAGGACCAGTGCGTCCTTGTACACCCTCTGCACGGGTAGACGACAGGAAGGGCGATTGTTGAGTTTGCTGTTGTGGGTGGATACCATCAAATTCCAGGTATTGCAATTTTTTTTCTCTTGTTGTTGCTGATCGGCACGGCCGAGACAGCCGCAGGCCCTCGTAAGAAGTACTTTTTTTATATTTTTTTTTAAT
The DNA here is from genome assembly GCA_963082735.1 of Pocota personata. NCBI lineage: Eukaryota > Metazoa > Arthropoda > Insecta > Diptera > Syrphidae > Pocota > Pocota personata. The sequence continues at coordinate 87,659,624 of OY720431.1, forward strand.
GCATTTTTATTAAAATTCAATTCATCTTAACTTACTTGCTAGACAAAAAACGCTTACAACTAGCTTAACTAACTTAACTATGTTATTTCAAATCACTGGCTCTATACGGGCGCTCTAAGCTAAACCTAATGCCTAAAACAAAGTATGTCTTTTGACGTAATTTAACTGAAATTCTTTGTTAATTTCATTTACTTTTTTTTAAACTATACTCATTACTAAGAAAAAATTAGAAAACTTAGTACATGAACAGTGTTTTTTTTTTCTCTGTCTTATATCTACATATATATAAACAAAACTCAAAAACTATCTTAAAATAAATCTTAAACTACCTTACTCTAATTACGTAATTAAATACGTACTTTTTTAAAAAAAATCCAGGTGCTGCTTAGTTTTTTTTTTTTATTTAAATTTTTTTTTTCTTATTCTTTTTATTTTCAAATCAAAGTGCTGTGCTTGTTTTTTTTTTTTTTGTTTTCTAAAAACTACCTAAACCGAAGCTATTTAAGTCGGCCAAAGGAAAACTGCCAACTTTAAACGAGCTATCCCGGATTGTGCGGGAGAGCCCGTTAAACCAGAGATGCTCCACGCTGCTGTGTGCGACGTCTCTGTCGTAGTTGAGCCGCCTATCCGCAACTGTCCGAGCACCGCTAATCTGTCCTGGATCAGACTTTTCTCATCGAGATAGAGGAATGCCTCTGGGGGAACAAAGCCGTAAACGCGCACTCTCTCGTGATACTCGTAATTGGCGTAATAAGCCCCGGAGATCAGGTTGTTAGAGCTCATTGCTCTTGCAATGTGTCTTCGAATCAGCTTGATAACGAAATTATCCACTCTTATTAGGTTAGCTCTCTTGTATAGGACCTTATTGGGATAGAATTTTATGTACTGGGACTCTGGTATTCTGTATAAATGAAGGCAAGCCATCTCAAACACCCGAATCTTTTCCAACAAGCTTGCTCGCATGTTGAACCACACGGGACATCCATATACGAGCATGGGCCGAATGAGGACCATGTCGCAGATTAAATTTACCATTGCATCGAGTTGCTTGCTATATATAAAAAAGTCTCTTTGTAAGGGCAAAAGCACATCTTTCTCTGGCCAGAGCAGCATCTATATGTTTGTTAAACTATAGATATAGGTCTAACCAGAGCTTCAGATATCTGACTTCACTTCGACACGCAAGTGACTATCCATGCGGTCCCACGATTGAAAACTTTCGACAATTCTTTCTGGTATCCCTATAGGACCCAGACAACTTCGTCCTAAAAAGAATGGTTTCCGATTTCTGGAAGTTGATCTTCAACTTCCAGTCATCTCAATATCGCTGAATCTTATCGAAGTCATGTTGCAAGAGAATTTCAATGACCTCGATTTTTAGCCCCAATCTGTATGCGATTAAGTCGTCTGCGTACGCTATGGCATGGTGTAGTGATCCTACGAGATCGCTCGAGTAAATGTTGAAGAGGATCGTTGAATTAACCGCACCTTGTTGCAGACCGTTTTTAATTAGAAATATTTTGTACTGGTGAGCATGTTATAAAGTGTGTACAGCAGTGGTTTGCTTATGCCCAGCCTGCTCAGCTTGTAGAAAAGGCCCTCTAACCATACGGTGTCGAAGGCCTTCCCCAAATCAATCAGGCAGGCACCCGTGCATTGGTTCTTGCTTTTGTTGCATTGCATATCCGATACCAAATTAGACGCGGCATGTATTGTATCATGCCCCGCCTTAAAACCGAATTGGTTATCCGGAATTATATTATTGTTCTCAGTCCACTTAAGCAGGGCTTTATTAATCACTTATTCGAATACCTTGCTGATTTTTTTTTTTTTTATAATTTGCGCACCAAAGAGGATATGAAAACTATTATACTATTACAGGACATGGGCGTTGTGAAGAAGAGAGAGAGAGAGAGAGAGAGAGAGAGAGAGAGAGAGAGAGAGAGAGAAAGAAAGATTTAGTGTTGTGGTTTGAAACTCAGACAGTATTAAGTTTCTGTAAACTCCAAGGGTAGCGCCCAGATAACTGGGGAGCTTGCTTGTTTGGCTTTTGTCGTTGCTCATGATTCACAATATTTTTTTCCGTTCACCTGATGTCATCATCACGATCAAGTTGCATTTTAGCCATACGACCGCTCTACTGCCAGTGATATACCTTCGCAGCAGAGTTGACTTAGCTTCCGCAATTGATCGACTTTTTATTCATTTCATGCGAAATAAATAGATGTTTCTTGACATCAAGATTTGAACCATAAACAAACAGCATGACAAGCGATGATGTTACCACTACACCACGGCCACCCTCAATGGTGGTTGGAAGGGGACTTATCGAACGGAGATTTGCCGGATTGGAAGTGTTCTTACCCCTTTTGAGGATGGGTTGTATTACTGCTGTTTTCCAATTCGCTGGATAATGTGCATTATTCAGCGCATTGTTAAACAGAGTAGTGTAAATGTCCTCCGATTCTAGAGGGAGATGTCGAAGCATAATGTTCGACACTCCGTCGATTCCCACAAATTTTTTTCTCCTCAATGATTCGAAGATCGCTTGGAGCTCCACCTTCGATATGTATGGGGGATGTACCCTTTCATCGGCGATGACATTATTTCCCATGTTATCGTCATTGAACTCGGTGAGACCTATATTCTCGGATCGCCAGTGTTCTATATCATCTCGAAGGTAGAAGTTGTGCACAAGTACTCGGTTTTCCAGGTCGTGGTTCGGGTAGATGGTATCATTCACCTTGTACACTTCCTGGAAAGTCGCTCTTATAGCCTCTACCTTCTCCTGCGGATCTTCGATCACAAAGAAGTTATCATCATCGTTATCTGGATCTATACCTGCTGTTACTGTTACTGTTTTCCAATGCGCTGGATAATGTCCATTATTCAGCGCATTGTTAAACAGAGTGGTGTAAATGTTCACCTCCTCAATGAGTCAAAGATCGCTTGGAGCTCCACCTTCGATATGTACGGGGGATGTACCCTTTCATCGGCGATGATATTATTTGCCATTGAACTCGGTGAAACCTATGTTCTCGGATCGCCAGTGCTCTATATCATTTCGAAGGTAGAAGTTGTGCACAAGGACGCGATTTTCCAGGTCGTGGTTCGGGCAAATTGTATCATTCACCTTGTACACTTCCTGGAAAGTCGTTCCTATAGCCTCTACCTTCTCCTGCGGATCTTCGATCACAAAGAAGTTGTCATCCTCTACTGCGTTATCTGGATCTATACCTGCGGTTATAAGTATTTGTTCATTGTTCGTCGTTCGGGGGATCTTAAGACACGGAAGGTCGTTTTGATTATTCCTCCGAAATATTTTATTTATTTGCGGAACATACTCGGGTTGTTGGATTCTACAGCCCGAATTTTGTTGTTCCAATGCAAATTTACACAAAGTCTGTAGTTTTCCTTGATTAATTTCTGGAGGTTTTTAACCGACGACTTCAGCGTAATAACCTCCGAGTTTTATCTGTCAGAAAACTGTCTGTACAAGGTTTTTAGTCTCGACAGCAGTTTACTTTTGTGTTGGTGTAGTGCGTCAATTGTTGCATTGCAGAATATGTCTGCGTTGTTAGTATGTTGATACCGAGGTATCGTACTGTCCATAGTTCGTTTAATTGTCTCGTCCATTTGTTTTAGGCACCAGTCAGTCTCCTCGTTTGACAGATTCCTATTGGACGGTGGGTAGAGCGAATTCGAGGAGAGTGCTCTTCTCAAAGTATATAATTGTAGGAACATATTTGGACAAACTCCTCCAACTCCGCAATTTCGTTGGGAATCGTTATTACGACACTGAGACCGCAATGGTCACTGTCATACACAAATGTGTGAAGGCAGTTTAGAGTTTGTCGGCCCGTGTCGGTCAGTTGTAACCGTACGTCGAACAGCATAAGATCCAGATAGGAGCCGCTTCTAGGAAATGACGGACTATCTGTAGCTTTCAAATCGAGTTTATACTCGACACTGTGCCGACCCCACCAATTGAATAGTAGGTTCCCTCTAGGATTAGGTGTGTTGTTTCCGCAATCTCTATGTTTGGCGTTTAGATCTCCGGCCATGAGGAAATAGTTCTCCTCTGACTCCAGCCTTAGGCATCGAAAAAGTATCTCGCGCACTGAAATAAATGACGTAGATTGAATAGCTTCAGGTGCATAGAGTGCTATCATGTACATCCTCTTTAGACTATAGAGAGGGATGCACACGATACACGCTTCCAGCACCTGGAACCTTCTCACTTCACCGCTGTACACTACCTTAAATTGCAGTTGTTTTTTAATGAAGATCGCAACACCTCCTCCTTGTGTGGAGTTGGGTAGGTCTCTTCTGACAGTTCTGTATTTATTGCGCCCCAATTTGTGCTTCAGGGATAGCTTTGTTTCGCTAACCATAAGGACATCAGGGGTTTGGTCTTCAAGCAATTTAAACAACACGGCTCTTCGCTCGAACCTAGTCAATGAATTCACATTCACCGCAAGGATCTTTAAGGATTGCTCCTCCATGTTCGTACCCATTACGAGTGGAGGTGCGTTAGGCCAGCAAGATGGCCAGCAAGTCAGTTTGAGCCTCCGGTGCTTTAGGCGCTGGCGCCTGAGAAGCAACCTTCGGTCTTTTCTGTTCCGCGTTTCCCCGACCTGCCGCCATTTGGGCATAGGTCACTTGGGGAGTCACAGATTGTGTTTGAATTGGAGCAGGTGAACGTTTCACTACGACCTTCTCCTGACGAAACAGATTTACTTTTTTAATATACTGGAACTTAGGATAACCCCGATAGTTTGCGGTGTGTCCCGAGTTCTTGCATAAAGCACACGAGAGCTGGCTCTTATCTGCTACTCCATCCTTACCTAGCGTGCATTCTTCTGCTTTGAGGTTCTTTCCACACTTAACACATCGAGGCTGCATTTCGACGCGGCGTGCCCGAACCTTTGGCAGCGAACACATTGTAAAAGGTTTTCGCTCCTTCTTAATTTTTCCCAGGCGACAACCTGGTAATCTCGGACTTTAATACTTCTTAGACCATCCAGTTTGCTGTTGGGTGAGAGCTGAACCAGGAAGAACGATAGTTTCCGCTTCTCCTTTCTGGCACTTGCTGTGGTGAATGGCTTGACCCCTACGAATTGGAGCTCGTCGCACTTCTTTTCTTTAAGCAGTTTAAGGCGCATCTCCGGATCTGTAGACGGTTCTATCCCCCTCAGCAGCATAGTTTGCAGCTTTTTCCCCTTCGGAGTGAAGGAGAAGAACTCCGTCGTTGATTCCTTTAGTAAATCTTTGATTTTATAATACTGTTCCACTGTGTTACAATGGATAGCATGTCTATCTTCATTCAATCTCTTAATATATAAATTATTACCTATGGCCGACTTACGTAGCTCAATGGTTTCCTTTAACTCGATCTTGAAGGTGTTGATCGGTGGCACCCTGGTTTTTGTAGTCTTCTTCTGCGGTTGTTGTTGTTGCAATTGCTTCTGGTGTTATTGCTGCTGCTATTTCTTCTGCTGTTTTTGTTGCTGCATTTTCAGATGTCGTTGTTGTTGCTGCTTTTGTTGTAGCTGCTTTGGCAGCTGCTGTTGTTGTTGCTATGCCTGCCGTTCTTGTTGTAGCTGCTGTTTCTTCAGCTGTTGTTGTTGTTGTTGCTGCTGCTTCTGCTACTGTAGTTGCGGCTGCTTTTGTTTTTGCAGCTTGCTTTCTGACGATTTCTGTTGTTCTTGTTGCTGAGCGTGCTGGATCTCTTGCTGCCGCTCTTTTTCCCTTCCGGCCATTTGTTTGGGCTTAATAGCACACACCCTTTCTTACAGCTGTCTAATGCTGCTATTCAGGTTTTCTACTTCCTCGTCTTCGTCTTCGGACTCGGAAGCGGCCAGCAAAGCGAAACTATTGGTGTCCCCCATATAATGGCCTTCCCCATCGTCGGAGACGTATGGGTATTGGTCGTCGTCATTTGACGACCTTTGGCGTTTTTTTTTTTCTGGTGCTACTGCTAAACCAGGCGCTCCTTCCATCACTCACACTTACTGCGCTCCATCAACAGGTCCCGCTTTTGGGAGCGCGGACCGCTCGCTGTCGTTCATCGCCTGATTTCTGCTGTCGTCACTTAATTTTGTTTGCACTTTTTTTTTTTTTTATTAAAAAAAAGAAGTCTATACTATTTTCCCCGCTTGGGAATTGAATCCAGGTCGGTGGGTTGACGGTCACCTATCACTTGCACTAGTCTAACTCGCCTCTTAGATAACCAAATTCAAATACTTTACTTGAATTCACTTTGAATTTAAAGGAGAAGCCGAAACACGTCTGTACACTATGAAAGTCTGTGAACGACAAATAACAAGTATCCGGAAGAAAATATGTATTTGAGGGATGGTTTTATGTTGATACGCCATAGTAAGTTCTCATGGAGTAAACACCAAGGTCTTCGGATGTGGCAAATTAAATGGATTTGCGATATTGGAAAACTTATTTAATCATGTACAAATCAAAACTTTGTTTGAGAACATGCCGAATATTGCCACTAATGTTAACGAAAAGTCATCAAGGAATGTCAGCACTCTACCAGCACCTAGGTTTGAATTTAAACAAAGGAGGCGTTTAGAAAATAATAATTCACATCCAACTTAACAGATGTCGTGGAAGTACAGGCAAAAACTCTCTCTGACCATATGCCTATAGTGTTGTAGATTTGACCTCAAAGACCGGAAATAACAACAGGTCTAAGTCTGTTACCGAAGTTAGTATAGAGGGTAAAATTTAAAAGTACCTACCATTACGAAGTCGTACAAGTTGAAAATTTTAACCAAATAATAGTGCAGTCAGCACCAGTATACAGGACCTCGCGAACACGTAAGACCGTCTGGTTCAATGACGAATAGGAAAAATCGAGGCGCAAATCTTTCGCGTATCTGAAACTTGTGCGGAAATATCTCAAGTTGTTGCATGCTAACAAGGCAATATGCAGAGGGAACAAATAGTAATAACTGTTTAACACTGCTAACAGAGTTTCCATTTTACGATCATCTGCAAAATTTTAGAGGAATTTGAAAGCAATTAATTGTACTCAGTTTAAAATCGCAAGGAGATTACAAGCGACAGTTCTAAGAGATCACTTCTGCAAACTTCTTAATTTATAAAGAAAATCTCCCCGTTCGATTACCAACTCAAAAAAAAGTGTTACACCAGTTTTTACGAAGAAAAGAGAAAATTTCGTAAAATTGGCTGAAGAAAAACGCTTCTCTTTACGTTATAAAACTGAATCGAATTTACTGCCATTACTTTTTGTATAAAATTTGTTAGTTTACTATTTTGTAGAGACGTTAAATAATTTCCCCAAATGGAAAATTTCTACGCTTGGGTGTGGTACACCCTTTGCACCACGGTGACATCACTCTGTCCTACCGATGAGCAAAAGTCACATAATGCTTCTTCAGTTCATCTATCAGCCAATTATAGCCTATACTGCTCTGGTACCCCTTCTGCTTTCATTCTGCTAATTTTCTTATGCTCGTCCAATGATTGCTGCCTGCTCGTAAGAACTCCATATGCACACTGCAGGCCAAAAGTTTAAGGCCGTCTTCAGTGCTCGAAGGCAAAAAAAATCTAGCATCGAAACGAAAACTCTTTAGTAGAATAATCATGTAAAAAGAACGGGGAACATGAAACTAAAATAAGAAGAAAAATATTTTCATTTTGTTCTTTACATAAAGGAATTTATCAAAAAGAAGAAAAAATGACTCAAACCGATTTTTCGAGGAAAAAGCCACCTTTACATACGATTATTTTGTTCTACAATTCTTGGCATTTTAGATATCAGTTTTGATTTGTTGCCTGTGGTATATTGCTCTAGCAATCCAATAGTGTGTTCAACAAAGCAGATTCTGATGATAGGCATTGACCCCAACCCTTCTATCCAGTTCCTCCCACAACAGCTGTTTAGGGTTTAAATCTGGTGCTTGCGGCGGCCATATCATAATTTGTTAGATTTCCTCATCTTTCCTCTGTTTCAGGTAATCTTGACAAAGTCTTAACGTGCGTTTAGGGTCGTTGTCCTGTTGAAATAGGAATCCTTCGCCAATTAATTTTAGTCCAGAGGTCAAAGCGTTTTCTTCCAATATTGTTTTGTATGCCTCCTCATTCATTCTATTCATAAATCACTCGAGCCAGATCCCCACTCCCCTTGAAGAGAAACATCTCCAGATCATAACAGAGCCGCCACCATCTTTTGTTCACAGCTGCGTCGAACGAAAACTTTTAGTTTTGTGCCAAATACCTCGAACTTGAATTCGTCGCTCCATAAAACTCTGTTGAAATCTTCTTCCGTCCTGTCTTTATGCTTTTTGGTACATTCTAACCTTTTCTGCATGTTTTGTGGTCGCAGCAGGGGTTTTCGAACAGCAACTCTCCCACTTTTTTTTTTTTATTAATTTCAATTCATTTAAAGTTATATCCAAAAACGCTTAAAACTAGCTTAACTAACTTAACTATCTTAAACTTACTCTCTATGCGGGCGCTCTTAGCTAAACTTAATCCTTAGACACCTAAAAAACTATGTAAGCCGGTCAAGGCAAAAATATGCCGGCCAACTTTGCCGTACCAGACCTACCCTGAATCAAACGGGATCGACGAGGAAGCTCCCTCTTGTAGCCACCAGAATTGCTCGTGCTGCTTGCTCACATCTTTAACATCTATCGCACCGCGATACTGAACTACTGAATCGGAGACGCTCCTCAGCGCTCTGTGTGACGTGTCGGGGTAACGTAGAGATTAGCGGCACCGCTGATCTAGCCTGAATCAGACCTGCCTGATCGAAATGGAGGAATGCTTCTGGGGGAACAAAACCGTTAAGGTGCACTGAATGGAAGATTTAAAGAACAGCAGCGCACCTACTAATGAATTCTGACTGACGATGACGTACCAATTCCTACCGGTTGTCCAAACTACGCATGTGTTTTTTTTTTCTCCTCCCTTTGGTACTTAGTTATAAGTCTTATCATATTGTAACATAATAATAACTACGCTCTTACAACTATGCAACCCATTCCGAAGTGTCTTTTCATTCTAACATAATTTTATTCCGAAGTGTCTTTTCATTCGAGGTTCGTGTCTGCAGTTAGTGTCCACAGTTCGTGTCCACGATAAGAGACGGATAAGAGAGAATTATAACCGCAAGAAATTATTGCCATCTTGGAATTATTACATCAGAATTTTCTTGTTCCAGTGGTCGAAGAATTTGCTAGAAGTTTCTGGCTATCAGAAATGCTGCTATATAAGGACAGGTGGCGATCGAGGCAAGGCAGTTGGTTTTGAACCGCACGAGGAGATTGGAAAATTGATAACAGCCGAAGTTGTAATTTTGTGATACATTGAAAGTTGAGAGTTAACAAGAAGAAGTAATTAGTTTGGATTTGTGAATTAAGTAATTGAAAGGAGATAAAGTGATTTGAGAAGAAAGAGATCTTGTAAGGAAGGAGTTTGCGAAGAATAGTATAGTGTGAATATCGTTTTATCTACTCGAGCCGTAGCTCGCATATTACATTGGTGTCAGAAGTGGGATAAAACTTATTCTGTAAGTAACTATTTCCGTGGTGTGAAATTGCACAAGAAAAAAAAAAAAAAGATTTCTGTGTTGAGTTAATTAGTTGCGCAAAATGGGTCGCAAATTGGGAAAACTAACTATAATTCAACTAAAGGCAGAACTCAGTAAGCGGAATCTCGACACAACTGGGGGAAAAGATGCCCTACTGATTCGTATGGAAGAAGCAGTAAAGTAGGAAGGTGAAAATCCGCATGACGTAGAGTTTAACGTGGAAGAGGAACCAGGAAGTACAGTAGCCGACCCGGGTATAACAAATCTGTTCCTGCAACTTAAGTTAGTCATGGACGAACAAAAGAAAGCAATAGAAGACCAAACGAATTCTCTGGAACTTAAGCTGGATGAACAAAAGAAAGCAATGGACGAACAAAAGAATCCTCTAGATGCTCTGGAAAGCAAACTTGATGAGCAAAACAAGAACTTGGAATCCTAATTCGAAGCGATCGAAGAGAAAATCGAGAAGGTCGAGACGCAACTCGAAAAAGTAGAAACTAGATTCTATGACAACTTTAACAAGCATGAAACTCAGTTCGGGAAGATAGAGACTCAGTTTGAAAAAGTAGAAAAGCAAGTCGAAAATCTTGCTAAGGAACTCAGCAACGTGAAGAGACAGAAAGCACGGGAATATTCCACTGACGGTCTGAGAAGAAAGGAGATGCAGCCTCCTATCTTCGATGGTCAAACATCATGGCCAATTTATAAGAGGCAATTCGAAGCGGCCGCAATGACCAATAGCTGGGACGATGAATAGAAGCCTATTGCACTCACACTTCCACTGAGGGGTTCAGCTGCGGAGCTCTTGCAGACCATCCCGGAAGATAAACAGCAGAACTACGACTCTCTGGTTCAGGCTATCGAGATGCGGTTTGGGGATGAACACTTGCAGCAGGTGTACAGGGTTCAGCTGCGTAGCCGAGTCCAGAAAAGTGGGGAATCACTCCAACAGTTGCAAGCGGATATAGAGCGACTAGCCCACCTTTCATACCCTAAAGCCAGTGAGGAGCTTATCAACGAAATGGCGGTGGAAGCTTTTATTCAGGCCATAGAGGACAGATAACTGCAAATGGCTGTAAGGATGGCTGAAAAGCGAACACTCTCCGAGGCATTGGCATTCGCTTTGTCAATGAAGGCTGCGGTCCAAGCATACCAGGGAATACACCGTGTCAGGGAAATGTCCGTCGTGGAATGCTCATGCCAGAGAACAGCCGTCATGGATGAAGACAAAGCTCGCGGATGTCAAATCCGTTGCTGGAATTGCAACCAAACCGGACACCTACAACGGCAGTGCAGAAGTGCACCTAGACGAGGAAATTGTCCACATTGCGGAAGTAGGAGGAGAAGAGAGGAAGCATCTGGCGGTGATAACATCCAACCTGTCCGTCAGACGCAATGTGTCCTGCAAGGGTTAACATGGAAAACCTGTTTGGTGTACTTGGATGATGTCATCGTCGTAGGAAAAACATTTGCGCAACACCGAAACAATCTAAGGGATGTGTTTCAAAGGCTTCGAAGTGCCCACCTGAAGCTCAACCCCAAGAAGTGCGCCCCGTTTAGAGCTGAAGTCAAGTACTTGGGCACATAGTTTCAGCGAAAGGAGTGAGAACCGATCCAGAGAAGGTCGAAGCGGTGAAAAACTGGCCAGTCCCCAAAGATAAACACCAACTAAGAAGCTTCGTGGGCCTAGCGACCTACTACAGACAGTTCGTGAAGGATTTTGCCGGGATCGCAAAGAGCCTGCACCAGTTGACGGAAAAGGGGAAACAATTCAAGTGGTCAATTGAATGCGGGAAGAGCTTCAAGGCACTCAATCAACGGCTATGCGATGCCCCGATACTAGCTTACCCCACTCCCGGGGAAACGTTCATTGTGGATACAGATGCTAGTAATGTCGGGGTAGGAGCCGTACTCTCCCAGGTGCATGATGGCCAAGAGAAGGTGGTTGCGTACTTCAGCAAGGTGCTCTCTAAGCCAGAAAGGAACTACTGCGTGACAAGGCAGAAACTTCTAGCTTTGATCTTGGCTACGAAGCATTTTCACAAATACCTAAATGGGAGGAAGTTCGTTCTTCGCACAGACCATTCAGCCTTAAAATGGCTATTACAGTTCAAGAGTCCTGAGGGTCAGGTCGCAAGATGGATCGAAAAGCAAACCTACGACTACGAAATACAGCATCCTAAAGGAAAACTCCACTCTAATGCGGATGCACTGTCCCGGAGACCATGCAGAACGGATTGTAAACATTGAGCGCGTCAGGAAGAACGGGAGCTGGTTTCCATCCAAAGAATGAAAGCCGAACCTATCGCCGGCTGGAGCGTAGATGAGATCCGGAACGCTCAGAAGGATGACCCGCATATCGAGCCGATTCTGGCCTGGAAGGAGAAGATGGAGCAACCGGATCATCAGAACATCTCTCACAGAAGACCGACCTTAAAGGCATATTTTGCGCAGTGGGACTCCCTCCATGTCCAAGAAGGTGTTCTGAGAAGAAAATGGGAATCTTCCGACGGAAAGTCGTTTGTAATTCAGCTTATCGTGCCGCGGACGAGGGTCAAGGAGGTGTTACAGGAAATGCATGGCGGTTCGTCCGGAGGCCACTTGGGAGTGAATAGGACGCTGGAAAAGGTACGAGAACGTTTTTATTGGTTAAAAGCGAAGGAAGATGTCGAAGACTGGTGCAGAAAATGCGACGTGTGTGCATGTGCATCGAGGTAAGATGCACCAATACAACATGGGAGCACCTTTCGAACGAATCGCCATTGACATCGCTGGGCCCTTTCCGGAAACCGACAATGGTAATCGGTATATGCTCGTAGTAATGGACTACTTCAGTAAGCGGCCGGAATCGTTTCCGATCCCTAACCAGGAAGCCAGAGCCGTGGCGGAGCAGATCGTCTACAAATGGGTGAGCAGATTCGGTGTGCCCTTGGAATCGCATTCTGACCAAGGGCGGAATTTCGAGTCAAGAATCTTCCAAGAGATGTGTCAGCTACTCGGAATCAAAAAGACAAGGACAACCCCGCTTCATCCACAGCCGGACGGTATGGTGAGCTTTTCAATAGGACTTTGGACGAACATCTCTCGAAGGTCGTAGGTGACTACCAACGGGATTGGGACCGGCAGATTCCCTTGTTCTTGATGGCCTATAGAAGTGCCGTGCATAGCACTACTCGACATACGCCGTTCGAAATCTTGTTTGGTGGAATAGCTCGGTTACCCAGTGGGGTGAAATTTGGATCTCCTACCAATGAGCCCAGAAATGAAAAAGAGTACGTGGCGGACCTTAGGGAAAGGTTTAGGGACATACACCAAAGGACCAGAAGCCAGATTAAGATAACGAGCGACCGCATGAAGACCAGGTATGATGCCAAGGCAACAACGTTAGGATTCCAGGAAGGAGATCTAGTGTGGCTGTATAATCCCCATCGCCAAAAGGGGAAATCACCTAAGTTGCAGCAGAACTGGAAGGGTCCCTACAGAATAGTAAACCGCATCAACGATGTTGTCTACCGCATCCAGCGAGGACCAAGGGCCAAAATGAAAGTGGTTCATGTGGACCGACTGAGTCGATACAGTTGCCGAAATGAGGATGCGCTTATTCGGGACGAACAAGTCTAAGAGGGGGGCAGTGTAACATAATAATAACTACGCTCCTACAACTATGCAACCCATTCCGAAGTGTCTTTTCATTCTAACATAATTTTGTTCCTAAGTGTCTTTTCATTCGAGGTTCGTGTCTGCAGTTAGTGTCCAAAGTTCATGTCCACGATAAGAGACGGATAAGAGAGAATTATAACCGCAAGAAATTATTGTCATCTTGGAATTATTACATCAGAATTTTCTTGTTCCAGTGGTCGAAGAATTTGCTAGAAGTTTCTGGCTATCAGAAATGCTGCTATATAAGGAGAGATGGCGATCGAGGCAAGGCAGTAGGTTTTGAACCGCAAAGGAGATTGGATAAGTGATAACAGCCGAAGTTGTAATTTTGTGATAAATTGAAAGTTGAGAGTTAACAAGAAGAAGTAATTAGTTTGGATTTGTGAATTAAGTAATTGAAAAGAGATAAAGTGATTTGAGAAAGGAAAGGTAAAGGTAAGGAAGTAGTTTGCGAAGAATAGTATAGTGTGAACTTGAATTGTTCTATAGACTAGAAAATAAAGAAATAATTTCACAGAATATCGTTTTAACTACTCGAGCCGTAGCTCGCATATTACAATATATATAAAACTAAGTGGCAAAATGCGTATGTGTCCCTCTACCGCCCGTAATTTTCAACCAATTTTTTATTTTTTTTTAAAATGTAGATAATTACGGTGCAAAGATGATAGGCAAGAAAAAATTACATAAACATTCAAAAACATTGAAGTACATACAGCTAAGTACAACACAAAATGTTTTTTTTAATGCCTGGTGAAGCGGGAGGGGTTTAAGCTAGATTAATACAAGTATAATAAAGTGGTAGATTCATAATTGGAGGTTTCTTTTGTTCATACACACATACACTCATGTGGATACACAAAAATGGCGACGAGGAGGAAAAATTTACATAAAGCTAAATATTACGACAATTTATCATGGAAGAAGTTCAAATACACACTGTTTCCCAGGCAATGCGGCGGCGATTGGAGCAAATACTACAAAGCCTCCACAAAGTGAGGCAATCCATGCATGAGGGGAAAAGCATAGCAAACTTCGTTGCAGATTTAAAGAAAATGTACAAAAACTGCAATTTCAAATGCACTTCTTGTAAAGCATCGACAGCCGATGCACCCTTGAGGCATCAGTTCATAAGCGGTCTCCGAAATACACACCGCTTCGAGAAGCTAATTCAGTTGAAAGAGCCAAATAATACCTTCGTCGACTGTATAAATACCACGTTGGCTATGGAATCACAAAGATTCCAAGGGCATACAAAACATTCAAACTAGTTTTTCCATAAATCACCAAAATCAGCTGTTAAAAGCACATGTACGAAACCCGAACGTACAGAGAACATCGTCAAAAGATCAAGCGTTCCCCAAATCCAAGCTCGACAAGCAGCGGGCAACCAAATCCAATTTTTGTTTTGGATGTGGTATTTTGTTCGGACGGTATGTTCAATGTGCCAAAAAGGTGGTCATTTGGCTCCCGTTTGCATGAACTAGGCAACTTGTCTAAAATCCAAATAGAAGCAAGACGAAAAATCAGAACCAACTGCAATAAATATCTTCTCACACCGAGAAGGAAGACGAAGTGGAAAAATACTACATAAATAATCTCATGGAAGGCGTTCTTCCGGAGGAGAGGAGGAAACCAAAGAAAATTATGCTAAACTTAGTTTTAGATGGAGTTACAAAACAGTTGGAACTAGACACAGGCGCTGCAGTGTCTTCGACCTCTCAACAAGAATTTATCAGTGCATGGCCTGAAAAGCGTATTCACAAATCAGCTGCTTCATTCCGAACGTACACTGGAGAGGTTATTCATTCACCGGGATATATATTGTTATGGATGCGGTTCAGGTAAGGAGAGTGAAGCTCGATATACATTGAATCATTGTAACCTAATTTTAACTTAAAATTGAATAAAGTACATATTTTTATAAGTAGATTAAAAACAGTGTTTGTTTTGTAATTGAAAAGTGCACATCATTGAGTTCGTCTACAGTGTTTCTTTGTAATTGAAAAATCACATCAGTGAGTTCGTCTATAGTGCAGTTCCTGAAAAGTCACATCATTGATTCATCGATCGTACATATCGTTGCATTTCAATCATCGTGGGATTTCTTTGAATTCATTTATACCCGAAGGTAATACCCCGACTTTTAACCTGGCCTGACGGTGGCGGTGACATCCCTAAATTATTTTTTTTTTAAGAAACCATCGATGGAGCAGCGCATAATAATAATTTTCTTGTGAGTAAATTCATTATTGTAAAGTTATTGTTTCATACGGTGCATATAAATCAAAATTTAAAACTAAGAAATACTAAGAACTAAAAATTCATGTTTTAAAAATTTCGAGCATCATTAAGCGGTCTAAACATTAACGCGGAAAACGAAAGTGAAGATAGTTTAGAAAATAATGATAGTTCAGAAGATAATACTGAGTACAAGGATACGAGTAGTCTAAATAATAGCGGAAACAATATCAGTAGTGATAGTACGGTTACCACTATGAGTGAAATCGCGATTAACGTTTAAATCTCCTTCATCCCCACTTTCAACGGTACTAGTGACGAAGTATTAACTTTTATCGATGCGTGCAACGATGCCATCGAATTGGCATCTGAATATACTCTTTAAGTATATTAAAACTAAAATTCGTGGCAATTCTCATGAATAGAAAGGTAAATGACTGTGAGACTTTGAAAAAAGAACTAACGTTAATATTCAGAGAACCTCATAGTGCGTTCCAGTTGCATAGGGAATTAATTTCCATTAGGCAGAATGTAGAAGAAACGGTTGTACTGTAAACTCACAGGTGTAAAAAAGGAGCAGAAAGAAGGGCAACTGGAGTACATCCAGAACGAGACCTTAACGCGGAGAAATGGTCTCCGCGAAAGACTTTCCACTTAAGCTTTAAGCAGGAAAAATTTCGGTAAGCTGTATGGCTTAGGGCCTTGGAGAATTCTGAAAGTCCTCATGTCTTAGCAGAAATTAATGGTGAACGGAAAAAAATTAATTATTGATAAGGCAGCAGAGGTCTCCCTTATGTATATAAGTGAAGAGTTTTCGGGAAAACCATATGATCAGGCGGGCCGCGCTATATAGACAGTATACTCGTATAATCCATTCTTTGTACATAAAGCGCAGTCGGGTATACAAACAAAACTCCAAATTCATTTAATTTTACTACATCATATAATCAACCCGATTACAATAATTTCACCTTACATCAATTAATAGTTTGCTTACATTTCAAACATTTTTTCATTGACTATGAGTAGCATTTAGCAAATTAGGTTAGTGGGAATAGTTTAATCATTATAAACAAAGCAGAGTGATTTAAGCGAATTATAATACAAAAACAAACTTCTTAAAACAGGTCTGGATATTATGGATTCTGTAAAGAAATAATACATAAAAGATATTGTATTTAAAATCAATTCGACGAAACAAGTTCCTCTGAACTTCCGCCGACCACCTCTTTGTCACTTGTTTCCTGCATTGGTTCCACATTATATGGTCTCATATTATTAAGTGATGATATACCCTTATATGGCAACCGAGTCAACTGGAGGCCTTCTACATATGTCTGCAAAGACTTTTATGATCCTGTACGGACCATGATATTTGGCAAACAGTTTTTTGTTAACATCCGTGGTTGTAGGGACGTTTTTAATCAACACGTATTCAGCTTCCTGATACGTTCTGGGACTTTTGTGCCGACTGTCGTAATAGACTTTGCTGTTTGCTTTGCTCTTTTGAATGTTATCACTGCCCGTACTCCTAACGTTTTCAAGGTTAAATTGTTTCCCACCTAAACTACCTTCTAGGAACTCCCTAACACGATCGCATAGATCTCCCTTCTAATTCCTACCAAGCAAAAGAACACCCGGTGCAAAACCTATTCAATGTATTATTGAGTGCAAATTCGATTTTGGTTAGGTGTTTATCCCAACCGCTAGAGGTAATTGCCTCGCATTCTTTTGCCAACATCGGTATAAGCATACGATTCACACGTTCAACCTGACCATTCGATTGCGGTGAATGTGTCGCAATCTTAACATGTTTAACATCATTTTCATGCAAAAAGTTGTAAAACTCTTTCTACGTAAAGCATGTTCCACGATCAGATGTAATCATATTTGGCCTTGAATAATTTTCAAAAAAGGATTTTAAGCAATCTATGAGCTCTTTACTCTGTGTTGTCTTTACGGGATACAGTTTAACAAATTTAGTAAACCCATCGACTACGAGAAAAACATGCTTTTTCCTTGCTTGGGAATTTGGCAAAGGACCATGATGGTCAACGTGTAGCATATCAAATGGAATGTCCCCTCTAGGGATGGGAGTTTGAGTTTGGTGAAAAGTAAATACACTTAAGGAATCTGCCTATGTAAGACTTGATTTTATGTTTCATACTGGGAAACCAATAGGTTACCGACAAATGCTGAAAGCACTTCTGTGCTTTGAGCACAAACTCAAAATACGTACAAAATATTAAATGAACGGCTCAAAGCGTGATCATGTGACATTCTACGCCCTTTTCTGTGCTTAACAACATAATCAAAACTTTGCATCTCCAGAGCCCAGTGCGATATGCGTGGATTTAAAGACTTTTTTTTAAAGTCAGAGGTAAAGCCTGACAATCAGTTATGATTTTGAAGAAATCGCCCGTTAAATAAATCTTGGACTTTATAGGGTTCTAGGGAAAGGGTTTCTAGCTCGTAGCTATGATACTTGCTCTCTGTCTCTGTTGCTCGCTTCGAAAATAGAAGACGGGATGAAACTTTCTATCCAACTGCTTTTGCAGTAGCACTGCCCCGAAACCAATGCTACTTGTGTTGCAATGAAGTTCCGTGACATAATTGGGACTTTATATTGCTAATACTGGCAATGCAGCTAGCTTCTTCAGAGACTCGAATGTTTCCATCTCCCTAAGGCCAAACACAAATGGAGTATTTCCTGTTAACAGGTCGTAAAGCGGGTTTGCTGTATTCACGAAGTTTTTGATAAATTTCCGGAAGTAGGAGCAAACTCCTAAAGAACTTTGCACCTCCTTGATGTTAGATGGTGTCGGAAAATGTTGAATGGCATTTAAATTACTGTCATTAGGTCTTATACAACTTTCGGTAATTTTGTACCCTAATTAGACAATTTCCTGTTCCAAAAATTTACATTTATCGAATCTTATTTTCTACAACTACATCTACAACTTCCTTCAAAACGTTTAGATGCTCCTCTTTGCGTTGCAATAAGAATATCGCCTAGGTAGGTAAGAACCTTTCCCTTTCATAACTGGACGCAATTAGTCGATGTGTGACCATGTTTCCCGCACTTAAAAAAAGTGATATCTTTCTTAGGATACATCTCACGGTAGGCTCTCTGGCTGATTGTGTTAACTTCTTCCGATGCTTTAGGTTTTTACGATGTACTCGTATTGATTCGAGGTGTAGAATCGAATGCCGTGGCTTTATCCGTTTTCATTTGATTAGTGTATCGTGAATTATTTTTTTGTTTTTCGTATTTTCGCAAAGCCGTTTTTAATTCAGCGAGGTTATTTGGATTTTACAATTTATTTTGGAGTCAGGAATTCCTTTTATAATGAATTGTGTCAAGTCTCCTTCCTCTACTTCAGTATGTGATGCGATCTCTTTCATATGCAATACGTACTGTTGGGTAGTTTCATTGCGGTGTTTTTTCCTCGAATTGTTCGATCCACCGCTCTACCGGGAAATTTTCATCTCCGCTAAATGCCGCCATCGAGTCCTCGACATCCTTAAAGTTGCAGGGAGCAGTCATTCTCGAGTCAGAAATCGTATCCTCTACCTGTAACTCACGAATCTAGTGCCGCAACTTTACTATCTTTTTCTTTTTTCTTACGAATTCTTCGAAGATTTGCCAGTTTCTTGTCCAGCTGTTCCTCTTCCGAATCGTTGGACTCACTTTCACTCACAGACAAGTGTGGATTTGAGCCAGTTACGTCATGCAGTAACGCCAACGTGATCCGTTGCACGCGCATCCAACATGACCCGTTATGAACACTCATTTTGCAAACATAAACATATTTGTGCCCCACGCGCATCCCACTTTTCCCGTTATGAATACGTGCATCCATTTTCATTCGCATAAGCAAATTTCGATACACGCGCAGACATGAAAGCTACATAGATATCCCATGCAGAGCAAATAAAAATTACCACATTTTCAAAGACAATAAAATTCTCAAACGAAGGGTTATTGCATCAATTCGGTATGAAACAATTTTAAGTTGTATAGTCGGGTAACATAATGTAGCATAATAACTACGCCCTCGAACTGGCATAATTTTGTTTCGAAGTGTCTTTTCATTCGAGTTTCGTGTCTGCGGTTAGTGTTCACGGTTCGTGTCCACGATAAGAGACGGATGATGTCTAAGACGACGTCACGGATAAGAGGGAATTATAACTGCAAGACATTATTGTAATCTTGGAATTATTACATCAGAAGTTTCTTGTTCCAGTGGTCGAAGAATTTGCTAGAAGTTTCTGGCTATCAGAAATGCGGCTATTTAAGGACAGGTGGCGATCGAGCCAGGGCAGTTGGATTTGAACCGCACGAGGAGATTGGAAAAGTGATAGCAGCCGAAGTTGTAATTTTGTGATAAATTGAAAATTGAGAGTTAACAAGAAGAAGTAATTAGTTTGGATTTGTGAATTAAGTAATTGAAAGGAGATAACGTGATTTGAGAAGAAAGAGACCTTGTAAGGAAGGAGTTTGCGAAGAATAGTATAGTGTGAACTTGAGTTGTTCTATAGACTAGAAAATAAAGAAATAGATTTCACAGAATATCGTTTTATCTACTCGAACCGTAGCTCGCATATTACATTGGTGTCAGAAGTGGGATAAAATTTATTCTGTGAATAACTATTTCCATGGTGTGAAATTGCACAAGAAAAAAAAAAAAAAAAAAAAAAAACATTTCTGTGTCGAGTTAATTAGTTGCGCAAAATGGGTCGCAAATTGGGAAAATTAACTATAATTTAACTAAGGGCAGAACTCAGTAAGCGGAATCTCGACACAACTGGGGGAAAAGATGCCCTACTGATTCGTCTGGAAGAAGCAGTAAAGCAGGAAGGCGAAAATCCGCATGACGTAGAGTTTGACGTGGAAGAGGAACCAGCAAGTACAGTAGCCGACGCGGCTATAACAAGTCTGCTCCTGCAACTTAAGTCAGTCATGGACGAACAAAAGAAAGCAATAGAAGGCCAAAAGAAGTCTCTGGAACTTAAGCTCGATGAATAAAATAATTCTATAGAACTTAAGCTGGACGAACAGAAGAAAGCTCTGGAAAGCAAACTTGATGAGCAAAACAAGGACTTGGAGTCCAAATTCGAAGCGATCGAAGAGAAAATCGAGAAGGTCGAGACGCAACTCGAAAAATTCGAAACTAGATTCGATGAAAACTTTGAGAAACATGAAACTCAGTTCGGGAAGTTAGAGACTCAGTTTGAAAAAGTGGATACGCAATTCGAGAGAGTAGGAAAGCAAGTCGAAAATCTTGCTAAGGAACTGAGCAACTTGAAGAGACAGAAAGCACGGGAATATTCCACTGACGGTCTGAGAAGAAAGGGGATGCAGCCTCCTATCTTCGATGGTCAAACATCATGGTCAATTTATAAGGGGCAATTCGAAGCGGCCGCAATGACCAATAGCTGGGACGATGAAGAGAAGTCTATTGCACTCACGCTTGCACTGAGGGGTCCAGCTGCGGAGCTCTTGCAGACCATCATGGAAGATAAACAGCACAACTACGACTCTCTGGTTCAAGCTATCGAGATGCGGTTTGGAGATGTGTACAGGGTTCAGCTGCGTAGTCGAGTCCAGAAAAGGGGGGAAACGCTCCAACAGTTGCAAGCGGATATAGAGCGACTAGCCCATCTTTCATACCCTAAAGCCGGTGAGGAGCTTATCAACGAAATGGCCGTGGAAGCTTTTATTCAGGCCATAGAGGACAGACAACTGCAAATGGCTGTAAGGGTGGCTGAAAAGCGAACACTCCCCGAGGCATTGGCAATCGCTTTGTCAATGAAGGCTGCGGACCAAGCATACCAGGGAATACACCGTGTCAGGGAAATGCCCGTCGTGGAATGCTCATGCCAGAGAACAGCCGTCATGGATGAAGACAAATCTCGCGGATGTCAAATCCGTTGCTGGAATTGCAACCAAACCGGACACCTACAACGGCAGTGCAGAAGTGCACCTAGACGAGGAAATTGTCCACATTGCGGAAGTAGGAGGAGCAGAGAGGAAGCATCTGGCGGTGATAACATCCATCCTGTCAGTCAGACGCAATGTGTCCTGCAAGGGTTAACATGGAAAACCTGTTTGGTATACTTGGATGATGTCATCGTCGTAGGAAAAACGTTTGCGCAACACCGAGACAATCTAAGGGATTTGTTTCAAAGGCTTCAAAGTGCCCACCTGAAGCTCAACCCCAAGAAGTGCGCCCTGTTTAGAGCGGAAGTCAAGTACTTGAGCACATAATTTCAGCGAAAGGAGTAAGAACCGATCCAGAGAAGGTCGAAGCGGTGAAAAAGAGGCCAGTCCCCAAAGATAAACACCAACTAAGTAGCTTCCTGGGCCTAGCCACCTACCACAGACGGTACGTGAAGGATTCTGCCGGGATTGCAAAGAGCTTGCACCAGCTGACGGAAAAGGGAAAACAAATTAAATGGTAAATTGAGTGCGAGAAGAGCTTCAAGGCACATAAACAACGGCTATGCGATGCCCCGATACTAGCTTACCCCATTCCCGGGGAAACGTTCATTGTGGATACAGATGCTAGTAATGAAGGAGTAGGAGCCGTACTCTCCTAGGTGCATGATGGCCAAGAGAAGGTGGTTGCGTACTTCAGCAAGGTGCTTTCTAAGCCAGAAAGGAACTACTGCGTGACAAGGCGGGAACTTGTAGCTTTGATCTTGGCTACGAAGCATTTCCACAAATACCTCTATGGCAGGAAGTTCGTTCTTCGGACAGACCATTCAGCCTTAAAATGGCTATTAGAGTTCAAGAGTCCCGAGGGTCAGGTCGCAAGATGGATCGAAAGGCTGCAAATGTACGACTACGAAATACAGCATCGTAAAGGAAGACTCCACTCTAATGCGGATGCACTGTCCCGGAGACCATGCAGAACGGATTGTAAACATTGTGCGCGTCAGGAAGAACGGGAGCTGGTTTCCGAACTTATCGCCGGCCGGAGCGTAGATGAGATCCGGAACGCTCAGAAGGAAGACCCGGATATCGAACCGATTCTGGCCTGGAAGAAAACATGGAGAAACCGGATCATCAGAACATCTCTCACAGAAGCCCGACCTTAAAGGCGTATTTAGCGCAGTGGGACTCCCTCCATGTTCAAGAAGGTGTCCTGAGAAGAAAATGGGAATCCTCCGACGGAAAGTCGTTTGTAATGCAGCTTGTCGTGCCGTGGACGAGGGTCAAGGAGATGTTACAGGAAATGCATGGCAGGGCGTCCGGAGGCCACTTGGGACTGAATAAGACGCTAGAAAAGGTACGAGAAAGTTTTTATTGGATAAAAGCGAAGGAAGATGTCGAAGACTGGTGCAGAAAATGCGACGTGTGTGCAGCTAGCAAGGGTCCGAAAATCGAAACTCGAGGGAAGATGCATCAATACAACATGGGAGCACCTTTCGAACGAATCGCCATTGACATCGCTGGGCCCTTTCCGGAAACCGACAATGGTAATCGGTATATGTGGACGGTAGTAATGGACTACTTCAGTAAGTGGCCGGAATCGTTTCCGATCCCTAACCAGGAAGCCAGAACCGCGGCGGAGCAGATCGTCTACAATTAGGTGAGCAGATTCGGTATGCCCTTGGAATTGCATTCTGACCAAGGGCGAAATTTCGAGTCAAGAATCTTCCAAGAGATGTGTCAACTACTCGGAATCAAAAAGACAAGGACAACCCCGCTTCATCCACAGTCGGACGGTATGGTGGAGCGTTTCAATAGGACTTTGGACGAACATCTCTCGAAGGTCGTAGGCGACTACCAACGTGATTGGGACCGGCAGATTCCCTTGTTCTTGATGGCCTACAGAAGTGCCGTGCATAGTACTACTCGACATACTCCGTTCGAAATCTTGTTTGGTCGAATAGCTCGGTTACCCAGTGAGGTGAAATTTGGATCTCCTACCAATGAGAATAGAAATGAAGAAGAGTACGTGGCGGACCTTAGGGAAGGGCTTAGGGACATACACCAAAGGACCAGAAGCCATATTAAGATAACGAGCGACCGCATGAAGACCAGGTATGATGCCAAGGCAACAACGTCAGGATTCCAGGAAGGAGATCCAGTGTGGCTGTATAATCCCCATCGCCAAAAGGGGAAATCACCTAAGTTGCAGCAGAACTGGGAGGGTCCCTACAGAATAATAACCCGCATCAACGATGTTGTCTACCGCATCCAGCGAGGACCAAGGGCCAAAATGAAAATGGTTCATGTGGACCGACTGAGTCGATACAATGGCCGAAGTGAGGACGCACTTGTTCGGGACGAACAAGTCAAAGGGGGGGCAGCGTAACATAATGTAGCATAATAACTACGCCCTCGAACTTTCATAATTTTGTTCCGAAGTGTCTTTTCATTCGAGGTTCGTGTCTGCGGTTAGTGTTCACGGTTTGTGTCCACGATAAGAGACGGATGATGTCTAAGACGACGTCACTGATAAGAGAGAATTATAACTGCAAGACATTATTGTAATCTTGGAATTATTACATCAGAATTTTCTTGTTCCAGTGGTCGAAGAATTTGCTAGAAGTTTCTGGCTATCAGAAATTCTGCTATATAAGGACAGATGGCGATCAAGGCAAGGCAGTTGGTTTTGAACCGCACGAGGAGATTGGAAAAGTGATAACAGCCGAAGTTGTAATTTTGTGATAAATTGAAAGTTGAGAGTTAATAAGAAGAAGTAATTAGTTTGGATTTGTGAATTAAGTAATTGAAAGGAGATAAAGGGATTTGAGAAGAAAGAGGTCTTGTAAGGAAGGAGTTTGCGAAGAATAGTATAGTGTGAACTTGATTTTTTCTATAGACTAGAAAATAAAGATATAAATTTCACAGAATATCGTTTTATATACTTGAGCCGTAGCTCGTATATTACAATATCAACCTTCCTCCAGTGTGTTGTAACTTCGATATACTCACTTTTTTTTTCATTTTTCGTTTTGCTGCAACCCTTTATTTTGTTTTACGTCTCAATCGATCTTGCAAACGAACATATACGAATGACTGACTGTGTCGCTGGTGTTTATCTGGATCGCTACACTGTGGTGTGTTTAACAGCAGCAGAAAACGCTGCAAAAACCGCTGCAGCAGCAGAAAAAGCAGCAACAACCGCAGCAGCAGCAGCAGAAACAGCAGCAACAGCAGCAGCAGCAGAAACAACAGCGACAGCAACCGCAGCGGAAGCAACAACAATCGAAGACGACGACAAAAGCGAGGGTACCGCCAATAAATACGTACAAGATTGAGCTTGTGGACACCATTAAACTATGTAAGTCGGTCATAGGCAACAATTTTTCTATTAAACGACTAAATGAAGACAGGCACGCTATCCACGGCAATACAGTGGAACAATATAAAAAAATTAAAGATTTGTTAAAGGACACGACGACGGAGTTCTACTCCTTCACCCCGAAGGGGGAAAAGCGGCAAACAATGCAGCTGAGGGGGATAGATCCGTCTACGAAGGAACCACAAAGCAGAGGAATGCACTCTGGGTAAGGATGGAGTGGCGGATAAGAGCCAGCTATCGTGTGCTTTATGCAGGAACTCGGGACACACCGCAAACTATCGGGGTTGTCCGAAGATCCATTATATAAAGAAAGTAAATCTGGTTCGTCAGGAGAAGGTCGTAGTGAAACGTCCACCTGCTCCAATTCAAACACAATCCGTGTCTCCCCAAGTGACCTATGCCCAAATGGCGGCAGGTCGGGGAAATGCGGAACAGAATAGACCTAAGGTTGCTTCTCAAACCCCAGCGCTCAGAGCACCGGAGGCTCAAACTGACCTGCTGGACATCTCGCTCTCTATCCAAGGGCAGATGGAGCAGCTTCAACGTCAGGTACAGGAGCAGGCGAAGCGGGTGGACCAGATCTACGCACTTCTGCCGGGCCTAACGCACCTCCAGTCGTAATGGGTACGAACATGGAGGAGCAATCCTTGAAGATCCTTGCGGTGAATGTGAATTCATTGATTAGGATCGAGCGAAGAGCCGTATTGTTTAAGTTGCTAGAAGACCAAACCCCTGATGTGCTTATGGTTAGCGAAACAAAGCTATCCCATAAGCACAAATTGGGGCACAATAAATACAATATTGTCAGAAGAGACCGGCCCAACTCAACGCAAGGAGGAGGTGTTGCGATCTTCATACGCAAACAACTGCAATTTAAAGTAATGTACAGCGGTGAAGTGAGAAGGTTCCAGGTGCTGGAAGCGTATATCGTGTGCATCCCGCTCCTTAGTGGAAAGAGGATGTACTTGGTCGCACTCTATGCACCTGAAGCTACTCAATCTACTTTATTTATTTCAGAGCTCAAGACACTTTTTCGATTCCTAAGACTGGAGTCGGAGGAGAATTATTTCATCATGGCCGGAGATCTTAACGTCAAACATAGAGATTGGGGAAATAACACACCTAATCCTAGAGGGAACCTACTATTCAATCGGCACAGTGTCGAGTATAAACTCGATTTGAAAGCTACAGATAGTCCGTCGTTTCCTAGAAGCGGCTCTTATCTGGATCTTATGCTGTTCGACGTACGGTTACAACTGACCGGCATAGACCGACAAACTGTAAACTGCCTGCACACATTTGTGTATGACAGTGACCATTGCGGACTAAGTGCCGTAATAACGATTCCCAACGAAATTGAGGAGTTGGAGGAGTTTGTCCAAACGTACTCCTACAATTATAGTAGGACGCGTTGGACTCGCTTCACAAGAACTTTGAGAAGAGCACTCTCCTCGAATTCGCTCTACCCACCGTCCAATAGAAATCTGTCAAACGAGGAGATTGACTGGTACCTAAAACAAATGGATGAGACAATTAAACGAACTATGGACAATACGATACCTCGGTATCAACATACTGACAACGCAGGCATATTCCGTAATGCAACAATTGACGCACTACACCAACACAAATGTAGACTGCTGGTGAGACTAAAAACCTTGTATAGACAGTTTACTGATAGACAAAACTCGGAGGTTAGGACGCTGAAGTCGTTGATTAAAAACCTCCAGAAATTAATTAGAGAAAATTACAGGCTTTCTGGAAATTTGCATTGGAACAACAAAATTCGGGCTGTAAAATCCAACAACCCGAGTATTTTCCCGCATATAAATAAAATATTTCGGAGGAATAATCAAAACGACCTTCCGTGTCTTAAGATCCCCCGAACGACGAACAATGGACAAAGGTAGAGGCTATAGGAGCGACTTTCCAGGAGGTGCACAAGGTGAATGATACCATTTGCCCGAACCACGACCTGGAAAATCGCGTCCCTGTGCACAACTTCTGCCTTCAAAATGATATAGAGCACTGGCGATCCGAGAACATAGGTTTTACCGAGTTCAATGACAATAACATGGCAAATAATGTCATCGCCGATGAAACGGTACATCCCCCGTACATATCAAAGGTGGAGCTCCAAGCGATCTTCGACTCATTAAGGAGGAAGAAAACTGTGGGAATCGATCAAGTATCGAACATTGTGTTTCGACATCTCCTTCTAGAAGCGGTGGACGTTAACACCACTCTGTTTAACAATGCAGTGATACAACCCATCCCCAAAAGGGGTAAGGACACTTCCAACCCGGAAAATCTCCGGTCGATAAATCTCCTTCCGAACATCAGTAAGGAATTCGAAAAAGTGATCAAAGAGCCCTGCTTAAGTGGACTGAGAACAGTAATATAATTCCTGATAACCAATTCGGTTTTAAGGCGGGGCATGATATAATACATGCCGCGTCTAAACTTGTATCGGATATCCAATAGAACAAAAGCAAGAAACAGTGCACGGGTGCCTGCCTGATTGACTCGGAGAAGGCCTTCGACACCGTATGGTTAAAGAGGCTCTTCTACAAGCTAAGCAAACCACTGCTGGGTTGCCTTTTGCCTGTCGTCGTGTGCACACGCGTTCCAACTCCCACTCTCCAACGTGGTGACAAAAAAAAAAAAACCATTTGTTAATTCCATCTAACAAAAAAAAAAATTAAAAAATAAAATCGATCGCGCGCGCCAAATCAAATCAGTGGAAATGCAGTGGAAAAAAAAAATTAATTAATTAATTAAAAAAAAGCAAATAAACAATTCAGTGCCGGTGTATTCCATCCTTTCACCCCCACTCACTCGCTGTTGCGCTTCTTCGTTATCGGAATTGTAGCATGTGCTACATATGTGCAACTCCCAGTTGCGATGACAGAGAGAGTGTAACATTTGATGCATAGCGGACTGTGAATGTTTATCTGAATATCGGACCTTAGCTGATTATCGTTTGGGCATAGCACCTGCGACAGTTTGTTTTGGAATACTATTCATTGGATCTTCACTTCACAGCTTCGCTTAGTTACGTCAGAGTTGTGTCTTTTTGTGTTTCTATGTTTTAGTGATGAGGGAATTTAGGGTTGATCTTACCAACATTCGTGGGCTTCGAATGAATTTCTTTGATGTGTACGCCCACGCCCATTTCCATAAACCAGCTGTTTTGGCACTAAGTGAAACACAGGTGGTTGAAGAATCTTCCTATTTGAAACTGCCCAGATATAACTTAGTGTCATTATTCTTTCCCCACCGTGGTCTCGCCATTTACGTCCGTAGTGATATTGCTTATCAAGTTCCACCACAGTATTTAATTTCAAATGGCTAAAATTCACCGTCCGTAAGTAATTAATTCACTACTGCTTTATTTATAGAAGCCGTAGTGCGGACAGCAACTCAACTTTTGACGAATTTGATGCGCTGTCCGATTCCATCACCCGAATTGTCTCCTTGTACCCTCATACTGAAATCGTCATTACGGGCGATTTCAATATACACAAATCGGTTTGGCTTCAACATTCTATCCAGGCAACACCCGAAGGAAGGTACGTTGAACTTTTCGCTAAGGTAAACAATTTGACTCAGCTTGTATGACCCTACACGTATACCGGACATTGAAAGTCATTTCGCTAACACTTTGGACTTGTTTCTTACTTCGCACGCTGATAAATACACTATTGATGTTTTAGCGCGCCTAGGTCGGTCTGACCATAATATCGTATCATCTAAATTCTCGTACTCCGACCACTCAGTTAAAGAAAAAACTCCTAAAAGAAAAGTATGGCAATACGAGAAAGCCAATTGGAGCGGCCTTAATAGCTTCTTTAGGAGTTTTAACTGGTCGCTATGCTTCCTCGATAGCGACGTGGATGCCGCTGCTGATATGATCACTAACACTATACTCTTAGGTATGAATGACTTTATTCCTAACAGAATAAAGAGCATTAAACCTGAGGCAAACTCGTGGTTCGACCAGAGCTGTAAATAGGCTATCAGGTTGGAAGAAGTAAGTTTTCGGTCTTATAAAGCCAAGAAATCTGAGGAAAACCGAAAGAAGTTTAGACAAGCCAGAAAAGACTGCAATGCCCATATTCGACGTGTAAAATTCTTACATGACCAAAAACTGAGGCAAAAAATCCTACAATGTCCCAAAGGTAGTAAAAATGTTTGGTCATTCGTCAAAAATATTAAAAATTCTGCCTCGTCTGCCATCCCCACGCTCATTTACAATGACATTCCAGCTGTCAGCTCCTTAGACAAAGCTAATCTGCTTGCTGCTCACTTTGCAGCGAACTCCACTCTGCCAGATAATGCTTCGTCTCCACCCGTATTTGAGAGCGTCACATTTTCCATGGAACAAGTCCACTTTCGCACTCGTACATTTGCAGGAGTACTCAAAGGTCTTAACATACACAAATCCGCTGGTCCAGATGGTATCCCCCCATAGTTCTGAAGAGGTGTTCTTCTACGCTGGCAAAACCTCTGCGTAAGCTTTTCTGTATATCCTACTTTACGTCCCTTCTTTCCAAGGTCATGGAAACGCTGATAAATCGTCAGCTTATGAAATATCTCGATTCACAAAAACTCCTTAATGATCGGCAGTATGGTTTTCGTAGCAACATGTCCACTGGTGATTTGATGGCATATCTCACAGTGAAGTGGAACCAATCTCTCCATCACTTCGGCGAAACCAAGATGGTTGCGCTTGATATTTTAAAGGCATTTGACAAAGTTTGGCATCAGGCTCTTTTGTCGAAAATGCGTGCATATGGCATCGATGAGTCTCTTCTTCAATGGATTAGAAATTACCTTTCGGGCGTTTAGTGCAAGCTGTTTTGGACGGCTTCAAGTCTGCAATTCACCAAATAAATGCTGCTGTTCCCCAAGGCTCTGATTTGTCTCCGACTCTCTTTCTAATTTTTATAAATGATCCATTATCTGCAACTTCTAATCCAATCCATTCCTTCGCCGATGACAGTACCTCAGTTTTTCATATTCGTTCCCTAACTCACATCCTTGCTTTTCGGCCGTAGAAGGGGAACGGCAACGTATGTTAAACACATTAAATTCCAACCTGGACAGCATAATTAAATGGGGTTCAACCAACAGAGTGGAATTTAATGCTTCCAAAACACAATGCTGTCTTCTGTCTCTCAAGCGAAACCAAAACCCTCAACCATTATCCATGAATGGTACTTTCATCATTGAAACCGAAAGACTTGCCATTCTCGGTATGTGTATTAATAACCATCTTCGATGGAATGATCACATATTCGAGGTCGCCAAAAATGCTGCAAAATGTCTAGGATTCCTTAAGCGGTGCAAAAAATATTTTACCCCGTCTGATCTGGCCTCAACTTCGATTCATCTGCCCTAAGCTGGAATATAACGCCCATATCTGGTCTGGTCCACCCAAGACCGTTTTGCACTTTCTTGATAGGGTACAAAATCGCGCGTTAAAACTTATAGGTGATAGAGACATTGTGAATTCCATTCATTCACTAGAACATCGGAGAAATGTCTCCTGTCTCTAGCTGTTTTATCGTTTTTTTCACAAAAAATGCTCCAGCGAAATAGCCAGTTGCATTCCTCCCCTTCAAAATTTCACCCGCAATACGCGACATGCTTCGAATGCACATCAGTTTACCCTAAAGCCAAACTTCGGTCGTACTATCAAATATAGGGATCCATTTATAAGCCGAACAACATGAATGTGGAACGATTTACCAGGCACTGTATTTCCCCATCACTACAACCTTCAAACATTCAAAGCCAACGTGCATAGGTACCTCCTCTGTTCCTCTTCCCCCTTTCCCTGCCGCCCGTGCCCTGAAACAATTAAATTGTATTAATACTCCCTTTGGCGCGCAGATTATAAAAAAAAAAAAAATAGCGTACGCAGACGACTTGATCGCGTACAGATCAGGGCCAAAAATCGAGGTCATTGAAACTCTCTTGCAACGTGACTTCGATAAGATTCAGCGATATTCCGATGACTGGAAGTTGAAGATCAACTTCCAGAAATCGGAGACCATTCTTTTTAGGATGCCGTTGTCTGGTGCCTCTAGGGATACCAGAAAGAATTGTCGAAAGTTCTCAATAGTTGGACCGCTCGGACAGCCACTTGCGAGTCGAAGTGTAGTCAAATACCTGGGGCTTTGGTTAGACCAATATCTATATTTTAACAAACATATAGAAGCTGCTCTGGCCAGAGCCAAAGGTGCTTTTGCCCTTACAAAGAGACTTTTTTATAGCAAGCAACTCGTTTCAAGGTAAAGGTAATCTGCTACATGTTCCTCATCCGGCCCATGCTCGTATATGGATGCCCCGTGTGGTTCAACGTGGGAGCAAGCTTGTTGGAAAAGATTCGGGTGTTTGAGAGGGCTTGTCTTCATTTGTATAAAACACCGGGGTCCCAGTACATAAAATTGTATCCCAATAAGGTTGTTGTAAGGCGCGAGTGGATACGCAAGTCGATTTGTGATTTGTCGATTTGAAAATAAAAAGACCTTTCTTTTTGGCTGTTGAGACTCCACTCTCCATCCAATCGTTTCCGATGTTTCCTCTATGTCTCATTGTTCGTATCTTAACCATTGTACCGTCAATGGGTCATCAAAGTAATTCGATCCATGTGGCGTATTCTTGCACTAGTTTATTTACAAGTGGTCGCAAGAATACGTAACATTTGTAATCGACACCTTGTGACCTTTTCGGTTATTTGATGGCAGGCACTTGAGTGGGTCAGTGTGACTGCACAAGTGTGTCGCCGCTGTGGGTCAGTTGCATATTCGTGGAATGGGGTAGGATGACATGTGTGTCGCCACAGTAGGTCAGTTGCATGTTTGCACTGAAATAGTGATATGAATGACATGTGTCGAATTGGGTTAGGTCGCTGCGTCTTGTGTGGGCACAACAGTCCTCCCCCCTTAAAATACGAAAGGCGCACGAGGTTACGAGTGAGATCTTTCGACGGGATACATGTAGGAGTCGACTGGACCAAGAGTGGTGATTTTTATTTAATCTATTTGAAAAATTACGATTCATTAGTTAAATTTTTTCTTCTTGGGTTAAGATTATACATTTCAATATTTTTAGACTATATGTTAAAGTTGTGATTATACTAAAGTTATGATTATACTGTGTTGATATTACCATCTATTTGTTTTTGCAAGAATATATAAATTTAAGTTTTTTTTTTTTGCCATTTTTACTTGTTCTTATTTGAAATATTACATATGTTTCTTAATTAGAAAATTACATTACAAACATTAATTTACAATTTCGTTAGGCTCTTGGTTAGCGTTCTCTTGCGCTGTAGCTTCTTTTATTGTTGTCCTGTTTATTGACAATTTTATTTTAAAATATTTATTAATAGTAATAATGTGACAATTATACCAATAGGAAGAATAATAGAAACTGGAATGTACACGTCTTCATACTTTAATGTTAACAATGATTTGTTTGTATTAGCTAAGATTTTAATATTAACGATATATTTATCTAAATCCAGTTTTTCTACGTGTATCACATGGGGTGAAATTTGGGATAGGTTGGTAGGGATTTCCACGGTTTCAGTAAGTGTTTCTTGTAAATAGTACGTGATAGGGGTACACGTCGTTTGACGCTTGAAGATATACCTCATTCGTTATTGCTTTGCAATATGGGTTTTTTTTGAGGATTCCACTGCCGTGGATTTTAATCGTTTGGGATGCGTTGCCGCATAGGACTCGTACCACAGATAATAAAGTTACATAGATATCGCATACAGAGCAAAAAAAAAATGACTACTTTTTCAACGACAATAAAATTCTCAAAAATAAGGGTTGTTGCATTAATTCGGTATGAAACCATTTTAAGTTGTATAGTCGCGGATATCAACCATCCTCTAGTGTGTTGTAACTTCGATATACACACATTTTTTTCATATTTCGTTTTGCTGCAACCCTTTATTTTGTTTTACGTCTCAATCGATCTTACAAACGAACATATACGAATGAATGACTGTGTCGCTGGTGTTTATCTGGATCGCTACACTGTGGTGTGTTTGTGTGTATATATTTATTGAGGAGGCACATCGTACATATACATATGTATATATTTTGAGAAGGAGGTCAATTTCGCTTTTGTTCGATTTTATTTTTCAATTTCATTTTCACTCGCCGTCAGCTTTCGAGAGATTTGGCTGTTTTTGGTTTATGATTAAGCGATTTTTTTCAGCCGAATACTTTTTAAATATGTGTGATACACGTAAAAGGAAGTCTGGCGTTTCTTGTTCGATTTGTAAAAAATCGAAAAGAAATTTCCCCGATCTGAAAATTTTTGCATGTCCTCAAATGAAAAAAATGATATTGTAATATGCGAGCTACGGCTCGAGTAGATAAAACAATATTCTGTGAAATTATTTCTTTATTTTCCAGTCTATAGAACAATTCAGGTTAACACTATACTATTCTTCGCAATTCTTTTCTTACAAGGTCTCTGTCCTCTCAAATCACTTTATCTCCTTTCAATTACTTAATTCACAAATCCAAACTAATTACTTCTTCTTGTTACATCTCAACTTTCAATTTATCACAAAATTACAACTTCGCCCATTATCACTTTTCTAATCTCTTCGCCACAGCAAATTCTTCGACCACTGGAACAAGAGAAATTCCAAGATGACAATCATTCTTGCAGTTATAATTCCCTCTCATCCGTGATATTATCCGTCTCTTTCGTAGACATGAACTGTGGAAACCGCAGACACGAACCTCGAATGAAAGGACACTTCGAACCAAAATTCTGCCAGAATGAAAAGACACTTCGGAATTTGTTGCATCATACTTTTAGGGAGCGTAGTTATTATTATGCTACAATATTTTGAGTAATTTGAGAAGGAAAATATTTTGTTTGTCAAAATCATTTTTCTTCGGAATTTATTGGCCGAAAAATGCTTCTTAGGGACACTGTTCCCTCCTTAAATTTAAATTATAATTTAAATTTAGGCTTAAGTTTAGAAAATCTTTCATCTTTGCTACCAAAACGGAGAAAGACCTCTAGTAGTTCAAATATTTATTGCGTTAGATGCAATAAATTATTAGAAAAATGCACACAAGAGGAGAAAACAAATTCTGAATAGAAAAAAAATATATTAAGCTGCAGACTTAAAATTCAAAGCTTGAGAAGAAAACTTCGCTCTAGAACAAAAACGCTCTCTCTACGAACTAGCAAAATATCAACTAGTTTATCATCGCAAATTCAAGTACTTGATATTTCAGAGCATTCAAAAATTTTTTGTGGTATATTGACTGTCCAAGTCCAAAAAATATAATGTTGCCGAAAGAGAACTTTCCCAAAACATTTTTTGCAGATCGCAGAACGCTTGTAAATACCTTCCAGATAGATTGGGATTTAGACTTCCCCACGTATCCAAATTTTATCGTTAGGCTCCTGTTAAAGGCTTCCAACCTGGATTCCAAAACAATGCCCATTGTTTTCTGAAAGCAAAGTTTGCATCATTAAGCTAACGTTAACGGAATTTAGTACTGATATTTGATGAAATTAGAATTCGTCCAAATCTCACGTACAATATCAAAAATGACTTAATTGTTGGATTTGAAGATCAAGGAGTGGATCGAAAAAGATTGTACGACAACGAAATTTGTGTTTTCATTGTAAACCGCCTCTTTGATAGTTTGAAAAGTATTTTAAATTATTTTGTTTCAGCAAACTCTGTCAAAGGGTTAACCTGAAGTCTATTTTAGAAAATAATTTCACAATTTTCCAAGAACTTGGTGGAAAGTGTGCGCTATAGTTTGCGACCAAGGAATTATTTTTTTTTTTCTTTAGCGGAAGGGGAGATCTTCAAAAGATACTGATGATCCGAGTAATCAGCCTCCCACATAATTGCGATCTAGTCACTTGGACTAATAAGCAATTTTTTTCTGACATCTTAGTCTTTGTATGAGTTACACCCCCTGGGGACCCTTTATTTCGAGTGTGTATGTATTTATAAGCAAGTATATACATTTTTATTTTTCTTATATTAAGTTAAATCGAGAGGTTTTGTTCTTTTAAGCCTTCGTAATTGATTTTCATTATGCATTAGTTTTCTTGCATCTATGTTTATATGCTCTTCTAGCTTTTCTTTGTGTTTTTTTGCATGTTTTAGAATTTCTGCAGATACACTTTCTACCTTCAGGTCTCGATGAAGGTCAGTATTTCTTATGTACCAAGGTGCATTTACTATATTTCTAAGCACCTTATTTTGGAAACGTTGTATTTTGTCTATGTTTGTCTTTTTGGCACAACCCCATAGTTGCCCCATATGGAATCTATATGTCCATGTTGGTTTCAGAATTTGATTATATAAAAGCACTTTATTTCCAATTGATACGGATGAGTTTCTTCCTATCAACCAGTGCAGTTTTCTATATTTGTTTTCTAACTCTTCTTTTTTCTTGTTTACGTGCTCTTTCCATCCCAACTTTGCATCTAGAGTCAATGGTCTGACTCTGTTTTTGTACATTTATCTAGGTCTATGCTGTGTAGGAATATGTATCGCCTATAGTTTTCGTTGACAGCAATGAATTCACTGCCAATCGAAACATAACGGTATGTGTTTTGTTTGTATTTGGTGGGGAGTGGTGTAATTTTTACTAAGTTGAATTCTTCGTTTACCAGTGGTATACTAACTTGGATCATAAGGTTATTATTAACGTATACGGGGTTTATTGTAGTAATTGCATTTATTATGGGCAGATTCATTCGGGAAATTTTTATGGGAAACCTTACGTTTTGTGGTAGTTCTAATTGTATTTGTTGAAGAGTTGACATAAATATATCCGAATTTAAAAATCGACTGCCTAGCTTCCTTATTTTGGCTTCTTGTAAAATGTCAAGCAATTGAGTTTGCTTTGCTAGGATTTGTGCAGAGCACATATGTATGTAGATGCCAAATTTGTTATTTCGTCTAAACTGTGTAATGTCTTTTCGAAATTCGTGAGGTTTGTGAGTCTAAATGCATTTTTTCTGATTTCTTCGGTTAGCGAGTTAAAATTATTATTTATGTGATTAGTGGTTTCATTTATTGCATCAAAAACGTTCGAGATTATCGTCATCTGATTTTCGGTCATGTGGTACAAACTATCTTGGTTTTCTGCCAGCGATTGTAGGGCGTTATCTATTTTAGCTGCATCCCGTGAATCTATTGTTCCAAACAGGAATTTCTGAGCGTCCCTATACTATTGAATAAACCTTCATTTACCATTGAAGTGTCTCTTTTGGTGATTCTTTGTTTTAGTAATATATTGTCCAACATTCGGTTGTTGTTTTGTATTTCAGATTACAATGATCTAGGGGGTATTCTTTAAGGGTTGCAGTACAAAGTTCTACTATTGTGTTTACATTTTGTTCCACGGTTTTAGTGTTAGCTTTTGTCAGTGAAATGTTGACGTGGAAGAGGAATATCCATTTAGTAAAAGATTTTCCGAGGACTCCGATAGGTTCCGATAGGTTCCAGGTATACTCCGGTCTTATTCAGCTGTTCAGTTCTACTTGCGCTAGTGTAACGTGTACACACAATATAATAATAGCGAATCTGGGGACTAGAGCACCAAGATTTTATTTTAGTGGTTTTGGTTTTGTAGTTTATGTGGTTATTGTGTTGTGCGCATCGTGTGTTCTCTGTGTATAAGGCTTTAGTAAGTTATTATGTACTACCTTTTCTTTCTTACCTATCTTTACTTTGGAGTTTTCAGGAGACATAATTTCTACAATTTCATACTGTCCTTCGTATATTGCAGTAAGTTTTTTATTAGATCGATTTTTGGATTCTAGCAGTATTTGGTCACCTACTTTGTAACTGATTTCATTTGAGTTACGATCGTAGTATTCTTTTGATTTTTCTTTAGCTATTAACTGGTTTTCGCGGATGATTTTGTAACCGGTTTGTAACTTGGATTTAATATCAGTAATGTAGTCGTCATAGTTATAAGTGGGTTGTAGTTGTCTATTTAAAACAGAAGGAATTGGGGGTTTAATTCCAAAAAGAGCTTCGTAAGGGCTGTAGTTTTTACTTGTGTGCTCTGTAGTGTTATAACAATACAGCGTAACTGATATATTTATCCCAGTTGGTTTGATCATTGCTTGCGTAGTTTCTTAAATAATCGTCTGTTGTGAGCTAGGGTTGGCCACGGAGGCGTCTTCGGTGCGAGTAAGGCGGGCGGCGGCACGCTCGCGGTTGCTCTTCTAAGCTCGTCGTACCACACCACCGCTCAGTACACAAAATCTCGCGCCATTTTGATAAAAAAACAAAAGAAAGAAGAAATCTGCTCTACTTAGACTTCAGACGGACTTCAGAAAGATAGGAAAGTAAGCAAAAGGAAAATCCAAGGGCTTGTGCCCGTGGCCGGGATAAAGATTGGGAAGGACTCCGCGAACTTACCCTATCTATCCTAAACTAAACCTAGACTAACCTAGCGACTTAAGCTAAGTCCTAAAACTACCCTAACTATCTTAACCTAACCTAAATCTACTCCCTACCACGTCAATTGCCCTTCCCATTTTCTCTCCCTGCCAAACGGGTTCGTCCCGCACCCGAGGTATGCCTGGTGGAAGTGGCAAAAGCTGGCCTGCCCACCCTGCGTATCTAGTGACACAACCAATTGCCAACTCTCTGGCCAATGATTGCGAGAGATGGCCCCTAAACGTGCTTCCCAGTCACGACCTAACTCAGCCGTGGAGAAGTTCGTTTGTCGTCACGTTACGTCGTCATTATTCTTAGTCGTCCTGTCCTATCACCGTTCATCTATAGAAGGACGGCCCGACCGGCCATCCACACACCAAAAGAAAAAAAATTATCCGCACATTAGTCTTGCAAAATAGAACCACTCAAATTTTTGGTAGTGGGCTCATAGCCCTACACTATTTATTATAAATTCAAACTTATCTATTATAGGAACTAAAACTAGGCCCTATTCTGCCAAGAATGACTCAGCAAACTTCTCTTTTAAAGGTGTAAAAAAAAAAAAAACGGGTTACTCACGGTTCTTTTTTTTTGTTATCCAGGTCCCCCGTTGTCCTGCCGACAGCACGATGAAGGATATGGTTTTCCTTTTTTTCTATTGCGGAGTTAGACGCGATGCCTAAGACACTGTTCGTTCTTCGCAGAATTCACACAAATCCAACAGAACACTTATTCTAAGCTTAACTTAATTTCAAAAATTAAACTTAATTAAAAAAAAAAAAAAAAATCCAGGGAAAATTCAAAATCAAATAATTCTATGCAGCTTCCACTCTGCGCACTATGGACTTTAAAAAAAAAATTTTTACTCAGAAGGAGTAGCAGTTACTTCAAGGTAAATTTTTAAGTTTAACTTCTAAAGTTTTCTTCTTTTTTCACTTTAAACTGTTCACTGGACACTGTGTCCCACGAAGCCCCTCCTGGAAGCGTTGAATTTTTCTTGGGGGAGCACCCCTCGCTGCCGTTGTTGCGGACCACCACCACCGCTATTACCGCCTGCACCGGTATCTCTTTACAACGTTCCCGGCAGTCGTCAAGATTTCCGCTGGGACCTGCGCTGCCTAGCGACTCTCAATGCCTATTGGTTTTAAATTTGTTTAATTATTTTGCCCACAGGCACTCCTATGCTTCGCCCTACGTACCTTTATACTGAATATTTGGCTGCGTACACCTCCTTTCAAAAGTACGCTCCCCCGATTCCGCTCCACGCCTTAAGGATTATCTGATTAAAATAATATTTTTTTTTTTATACTGCTGAAAATTACTTGTCCTATATGCCAAACTCACCTTAGAAAATAAATTGACAAAAAAAAATTTTCTTTACAGAGGGCCTCCGCCTCACTGGTCTTCTTTTTTTTTTATACAGCAAAAAAATTCACTATCAGCGGTAGCGACCAGCTGTTCGACACTTGACTTTACAAAATGATCTTGGTGTTGATGCTCTACCCGTTGCTATCAAGCAGGGTTATCTGTTTCCCATTGTCCTACTTTTCCCCTTCTTTTCTTGGCTCTACATTGTCCTCTCTTTGTAAGTCTTTTCCCTCTTCTTTGTCATATGTTGTCTTTGTCAGCCGTGAGTATTGTTTTTTATTTTTTTTTTTTTCTTTGGAACATTGGAAGGAGAAATTCCCCTTTCCAATGTCCTA
Organism: Pocota personata; assembly: GCA_963082735.1. Taxonomy (NCBI): domain Eukaryota; kingdom Metazoa; phylum Arthropoda; class Insecta; order Diptera; family Syrphidae; genus Pocota; species Pocota personata. The sequence continues at coordinate 87,698,600 of OY720431.1, forward strand.
CGTCTCGTCTTTGTCGGTTACAAAAATTTCGTTTTGAAAAAAAAAAAATCTGGATGGTAATATACATAAATACACTAACCTGACACACAGTATTATTAACTAACTTACTTAACATAACTAATATAACCTACGACCCTACTCACGTAACCCAAAAACAAAATTTCTGACTAACAAAAAAACATATAAACATATAATATAAAAATATTGACTGAACATATTCTACGTTCTTTATTTTAGCCCTGAATCACAGATAATTTCCCGATCGCCATTAATATTTTTGCGAGAGAGAGACGGGTGTATCTCCCTCCCTCATGTCAGCTGATTGTTGACATTTTTTTTTAATTTCTTTTGCGAGGCGAATCGCACCCTTGGACTGGGTGATTGCGTGGGTATTCGCTAATAGGCAAAAAAACAAAACCAAAGGGCTAACGAACGGAGAAACGACAAGCTGCAGTCGGGATGTTGCCTGGGAATCTTGTCTTCACAGCAGAACTGGTATGTAGTTTTTTTTTCCATTTGTTGTTCGTTGCTTTTGTTTTTCTAATTTTTGTTTCAATTGAACCAACAAAACCCACCCCTGGAGTGGGGTGTGCGTGAATACAAGGACCAGTGCGTTTTCATACACGCACTGCGCGGACCGACGGCCGGACTGACGATTGCTTTGTTTGCTGTTGCGTGTGGATCTATCAAGTTCCAGGTATTGCAATTTTTTTTTTGTTGTGGTTTGCTGTTCGGCACAGCCGAGATAGCCACAGGCCCTCGTAACAGGCTCGACGACGGTTGGCGAGTGGTTGTGAGCCAACCGGCGTCGTAAAAAAGGGGCCTGGTTCGTTAACTTTATGCCGGCTTGTTCCAATGCTTTAGTCTATCTCATATTTATTTGTTGTTATTGCCCAATGTGTGGCAAGGGCCTACGCCCTGAGATACTCTACTTCAACCATTGAGGCTAGCTGGGCACTTCTTTATATTTTCGCTAGCAAGCACGTCCTATATCACATTTCTTTGTATCACAGCTTCTATATCACAGGGGCGTCTGTGGATGTACCCGGTTGCTACCTACAAATTCATCATAGGGGTGCATTTGGGTACATCCAGTTCGCCCCACCTAACACTAATAAATAAACGATAAAATAAATATCCTATAATAGATAAACTCTATATATAAATAAACTATATAATAAATAAATAGCCTCTATATATAAATAAATAATCTCTATAATTAAATATACTCTATAAATAAATATACTCTATGAATAAATATACTGTAGCATAATAATAACTACGCTCCCTAAAAGTATGATGCAACAAATTACGAAGTGTCTTTTCATTCTGGCAGAATTTTGGTCCGAAGTGTCCTTTCATTCGAGGTTCGTGTCTGGGATGAAGTCTCCACAGCTCATGTCAACGAAAGAGACGGATAATATCAGGGATAAAAGGGAATTATAACTGCAAGAATTATTACATCAGAATTTCTCTTGTTCCAGTGGTCGAAGAATTTGCTAGAAGTTTCTGGCTATCAGAAACTTCTGCTATATAAGGACAGATGGCGATTGAGAAAGGGGCAGTAGTTACTAAACTGTGGCGAAGAGATTAGAAAAGTGATAATGGGCGAAGTTGTAATCTTGTGATAAATTGAAAGTTGAGATTTAACAAGAAGAAGTAATTAGTTTGGATTTGTGAATTAAGTAGAAGAAAGGAGATAAGTGATTTGAGAGGAAAGAGACATTGTAAGAAAAGAATTGCCAAGAAGAGTATAGTGTGAACCTGAATTGTTCTATAGACTAGAAAATAAAGAAATAATTTCACAGAATATTGTTTTATCTACTCGAGCCGTAGCTCGCATATTACATTGGTGTCAGAAGCGGGATAAAACTTAATAACTATTTCCGTGGTGTGAAATTGCACAAGCAAAAAAAAAAAAAAAAAACGATTTCTGTGTTGAGTTAATTAGTTGCGCAAAATGGGTCGCAAATTGGGAAAACTAACTATAACTCAACTAAAGGCAGAACTCAGTAAGCGGAACCTCGACACAACTGGGGGAAAAGATGCCCTACTGATTCGTCTGGAAGAAGCAGTAACGCAGAAAGTTGAAAATCCGCACGACGTAGAGTTTGACGTGGAAGAGGAACCAGCAAGTACAGCAGGCGACCCGGGTATAACAAGTCTGCTCCTGCAACTTAAGTTAGTCATGGACGAACAAAAGAAAGCAATAGAAGATCAAAGTAATTCTCTAGAACTTAAGCTGGACGAACAAAAGAAAGCGATGGACGAACAAAAGAAAGCAATGGGCGACCAAAGGAATTCTCTAGAACTTAAGCTGGACGAACAAAAGAAAGCGATGGACGAACAAAAGAAAGCAATGGGCGACCAAAGGAATTCTCTAGAACTTAAGCTGGACGAACAAAAGAAAGCAATGGACGAACAAAAGAATTCTCTAGAACTTAAGCTGGATGAACAAAAGAAAGCAATGGACGAACAAAAGAATTCTCTAGATGCTCTGGAAAGTAAACTTGATGAGCAAAACAAGAACTTGGAATCCAAATTCGAAGTGATCGAAGAGAAAATCGAGAAGGTCGAGACGCAACTCGAAAAAGTCGAAACTAGATTCGATGAAAATTTTGAGAAACATGAAACTCAGTTCGGGAAGGCAGAGACTCAGTTTGAAAAAGTGGATACGCAATTCGACATAGTAGGAAAGCAAGTCGAAAATCTTGCTAAGGAGCTCAGCAACGTGAAGAGACAGAAAGCACGGGAATATTCCACTGACGGTCTGAGAAGAAAGGAGATGCAGCCTCCTATCTTCGATGGTCAAACATCATGGCCAATTTATAAAAGGCAATTCGAAGCGGCCGCAATGACCAATAGCTGGGACGATGAAGAGAAGTCCATTGCACTCACACTTGCACTGAGGGGTCCAGCTGCGGAGCTCTTGCAGACCATCCCGGAAGATAAAAAGCAGAACTACGACTCTCTGGTTCAGGCTATCGAGATGCGGTTTGGGGATGAACACATGCAGTAGGTGTACAGGGTTCAGCTGCGTAGTCGAGTCCAGAAAAGGGGGGAAACGCTCCAACAGTTGCAAGCGGATATAGAGCGACTAGCCCATCTTTCATACCTTAAAGCCGGTGAGGAGCTTGTCAGTTTGAGCCTCCGGTGCTTTAGGCGCTGGCGCCTGAGAAGCAACCTTCGGTCTTTTCTGTTCCGCGTTTCCCCGACCTGCCGCCATTTGATCGTTACTTGGGGAGTCACGGATTGTGTTTGGGTTGGAGCAGGTAGACGTTTCACTACGACCTTCTCCTGACGAACCAGATTTACTTTCTTAATGTACTGGAACTTAGGACAACACCGATAGTTTGCGGTGTGTCCCGAGTTCCTGCATAAAGCACACGAGAGCTGGCTCTTATCTGCCACTCCATCCCTACCCAGAGTGCATTCCTCTGCTTTATGGTTCTTTCCACACTTGACACATCGAGGCCGCATTTCGCAGTTCGACGCGGCGTGACCGAACCTTTGGCAGCGAACACATTGTAAAATGTTTTCGCTCCCTCTTACTTTTTCCCATGCGACAACCTGGTAGTCTAGGACTTTAATACTCCTTAGACCATCCAGCTTGCTATTGGGTGAAAGCTGAACTAGGAAGAACGGCAGTTTCCGCTTCTCCCTTTTTGCCTTAGCTGTGGTGAATGGCTTGACCCCTACAAATTCGAGCTCGTTGCACTCTTTCTCTTTAAGCAGCGTAAGGAGCGTCTCCGGATCAGGAGGCGGGTCTATCCCCCTCAGCAGCATTGTTTGCCGCTTTTCCCCCTTCGGGGTGAAGGAGAAGAACTCCGTCGTCGTGTCCTTTAACAAATCTTAAATTTTTTTATAATCTTCCACTGTATTGCAGTGGATAGCGTGCCTGTTTTCATTTAAGCGTTTAATAGAAAAATTGTTGCCTATGGCCGACTTACGTAGTTTAATAGTGTCCATAAGCTCAATCTTATAGGTGTTGATTGGCGGTACCCTCGCTTTTGTCGTCGTCTTCGGTTGCAGTTGTTGTTGCTGTTGGTTCTGCTGCGGTTGTTGTTGCTGTTGTTTCTGCTGCTGTTGTTTCTGCTGCTGCTGCGGTTGTTGTTTTATTTCTTGCTGCATTTTCTGCTGCTGGTGTATTTGCTGCTGTTTTTCAGCTCTTGTTGTTGCTGCTGCTTCGGCTGCAGTATTTGCTGCTGTATTGGTGGTTGCCGCTGGCCTTCTGGCGGCTGCTGCTGTAGTTGTTGCTGTTGTTTAGCACGCTGGAGCTCTAGCTGCCGCTCCCTCTCTCTTCTGGCCACTTGTTTGGCCTTTATTGCACGCACTCTTTGTTCGAGCTGCCTGATGCTGCTTGTCAGACTTAGCACCTCCTCATCTTCGTCGTCCGAATCGGAGGCTGCCAGAACGGCGAAACTATTGTTACTATCTCCCATGTAGCTTCCTTCCCCACCGTCGGAGATATATGTTAACTCTATAGAGTCATCTGACCTCTGCCGCTTCTTCTCTGCTGCTACTGCTGTGGTCGGCGCCCCTTCCCTTACTCCACCCGGCAGCTTTACAGCTGAAGCTGATGTGGAGGGACGCTTAACCAAATTGGGAGATGGTTTCACTCTCCTTCTCCTCTTCGACGTACCATCTGCAGCCACTGTTGCTTGGTGGCCTGATTGCACTGCCTCATCGCTCACTTTCCATCGCGTGTTTATAATTACTTGTAATCTTTTGTAACCATTTACGTAGAAATTATAAAAAAAAGTCTGTATTGAAATTTTCCCTGGTTGGGAATTGAACCCAAGTCCCTGCGTTCACGATTCACCACCATTTTCATTTTTTCATTTTAATGCATTCTTAATAAACTCATTGTAACTTAATTGCTAGACAAAAAAACGCTTAAGACTAGCTTAACTAACTTAACTATTCTTATTCTAACTTACTGGCCCTACGCGGGCGCTTTAAGTTAAACCTAATACTTAAAACTATGTCTTTCGACGTAAATAACTTAAGATTCTTTATTTATTTATTTTATTATTCTATTAATTATTACAACTAAGAAAAATGTTTAATCAAATGAAAAAAATTAGTATATGAACTTTTTTTGTTTTTAATGTTCTTATATATAAAACTTACAATCTACCTTAAAATAAATCTTAAACTATCTTATTCTAAATTAGCCTATCTTATTCTACGTAAACTTTTTTTTTGTTTTTTTTATTTTTTTTTGTTTTTTTATTAATTTTTTTTTTATCGAGTCTTTTTTTTTTATTTTTTTTTATGTTTTTTGTGTTTTTTGTGTTTTTTTTTTTTTTTTTTGCATCCAAGTGCTGTGGATTTATATTTCAATTTTTTATTTTTTTTTTGTATTAAAATATTACTTACATCCTATTTATACTACCTAAACCTTAAACTATGTAAGTCGGCCATGGGCAACAAACAGCCAACCTCAAATATGCAACAGGCTACCCTGGATTAGGACTAAACGACGAAGGAGTTTCCTCTCTTTCGGCTAGCCACCAAAAACGAACGTACTGACGTTGTACGTCATAAATATCACGACCCGATACCGCCCTACTAGACCGGAGACGCTCCACACTGCCGTGTGCAACGTCTCTGTCGTTTAAGATTAGCGGTACCGCCAGTCTGTCCTGGATCAGACCTTTCTTATCAAAATAGAGGAACGCCTCTGGGGGAACAAAGCCGTTAAGGCGCACTCTCTCGTGATACTCGTAATTGGGGTAATAAGCCCCGGAGATCAGGTTGCTCGTCGAGCTCATTGCTCTTGCAATGTGCCTTCGAATCAGCTTGATAACGAAATTATCCACTCTTATTAATTTAGCCCTGTTGTATAGGACCTCATTAACCAGAGCCCCAGGTATCTGACGACACTTCGACTCGCAAGTGGCTGTCCGTGCGGTCCAACTATTGAGAACTTTCGCCAATTCTTGCTGGTATCCCTAGAGGCACCAGACAACGGCGTCCTAAAAAGAATGGTTTCCGATTTCTGGAAGTTGATCCTCAAGTCATCGCAATATCGCTGAATCTTATCGAAGTCACGTTGCAAGAGAATTGCAATGACCTCTATTTTTGGTCCTGATCTGTACGCGATCAATTCGTCTGCGTACGCTATGGCATGGTGCAGTGATCCTATGAGATCGCTCGTGTGAATATTGAAAAGGATCGGTGAATTAACCGCACATTGTTGCAGACCGCTTTTAATTAGAAATGTTCCAGCAGAAGTCACATTGCCATTTTTGACGATGAACTGTCTACTGGTGAGCATGTTATGAAGTATATAAAGCAGTGATTTGCTTATGCCCAGCCTGCTTAGCTTGTAGAAGATTCCCTCTAACCATACGGTGTCGAAGGCCTTCTCCAAGTCAATCAGGCAGGCACCCGTGCATTGGTTCTTGCTTTTGTTCCATTGGATATCCGATACCAGTTTAGACGCGGCATGTATTGTATCATGCCCCGCCTTAAAACCGAATTGGTTATCCGGAATTATATTACTGTTCTCAGTCCACTTAAGCAGGGCTCTATTGATCATTTTTTCGAATACCTTGTTGATGTTTGGAAGGAGACTTATCGACCAGAGATTTGCCGGATTGGAAGTGTCCTTACCCCGTTTGGGGATGGGTTGTATCACTACTGTTTTCCAATGCGCTGGATAATGTCCATTATTCAGCGCATTGTTAAACAGAGTGGTGTAAATGTTCACCTCCTCAATGAGTCAAAGATCGCTTGGAGCTCCACCTTCGATATGTACGGGGGATGTACCCTTTCATCGGCGATGATATTATTTGCCATTGAACTCGGTGAAACCTATGTTCTCGGATCGCCAGTGCTCTATATCATTTCGAAGGTAGAAGTTGTGCACAAGGACGCGATTTTCCAGGTCGTGGTTCGGGCAAATTGTATCATTCACCTTGTACACTTCCTGGAAAGTCGCTCCTATAGCCTCTACCTTCTCCTGCGGATCTTCGATCACAAAGAAGTTGTCATCCTCTACTGCGTTATCTGGATCTATACCTGCGGTTATAAGTATTCGTTCATTGTTCGTCGTTCGGGGGATCTTAAGACACGGAAGGTCGTTTCGATTATTCCTCCGTAATATTTTATTTATTTGCGGGAACATACTCGGGTTGTTGGATTTTACAGCCCGAATTTTGTTGTTCCAATGCAAATTTACAGAAAGTCTGTATTTTTCTCTAATTAATTTTTGGAGGTTTTTAATCAACGATTTCAGCGTCCTGACCTCCGAATTTTGTCTGTCAGTAAACTGTTTGTACAAGGTTTTTAGTCTCGACAGCAGTCTACTTTTGTGTTGGTGAAGTGCGTCAATTGTTGCATTGCGGAATATGTCTGCGTTGTCAGTATGTTGATACCGAGGTATCGTATTGTCCATAGTTCGTTTAATTGTCTCGTCCATTTGTTTTAGGTACAAGTCAATCTCCTCGTTTGACAGATTCCTATTGGACGGTGGGTAGAGCGAATTCGAGGAGAGTGCTCTTGTCAAAGTTCTTGAGAAGCGAGTCCAACGCGTCCTACTATAATTGTAGGAGTACGTTTGGACAAACTCCTCTAACTCCGCATTTTCGTTGGGAATCGTTATTACGGCACTGAGTCCGCAATGGTCACTGTCATACACAAATGTGTGCAGACAGTTCATAGTTTGTCGATCCATGTCGGTCAGTTGTAACCGTACGTCGAACAGCATAAGATCCAGATAAGAGCCGCTTCTAGGAAACGACGGACTATCTGTAGCTTTCAAATCGAGTTTATACTCGACACTGTGCCGACCCCACCAATTGAATAGTAGGTTCCCTCTAGGATTAGGTGTGTTGTTTCCCCAATCTCTATGTTTGGCGTTTAGATCTCCGGCCATGATGAAATAATTCTCCTTCGACTCCAGCTTTAGGCATCGAAAAAGTGTCTCGAGCTCTGAAATAAATGACGTAGATTGAGTAGCTTCAGGTGCATAGAGTGCGACCAAGTACATCCTCTTTCCACTACGGAGAGGGATGCACACGATATACGCTTCCAGCTCCTGGAACCTTCGCACTTCACCGCTGTACATAACTTTAAATTGCAGTTGTTTGCGTATGAAGATCGCAACACCTCCTCCTTGTGTAGAGTTGGGTCGGTCTCTTCTGACAATACTGTATTTATTGTGCCCCAATTTGTGCTTCTGGGAAAGCTTTGTTTCGCTAACCATAAGCACATCAGGGGTTTGGTCTTCAAGCAACTCAACAACAAAAATCAGTGAATTCACATTCACCGCAAGGATCTTCAAGGATTGCTCCTCCATGTTCGTACCCATTACGACTGAAGGTGCGTTAAGCCCGGCAGAAGTGCGTAGATCTGGTCCACCAGCTTCGCCTGCTTCTGTACCTGACATTGAAGCTGCTCCATCTGCCCTTGGATAGAGAGCAGATGGCCAGCAAGTCAGTTTGAGCCTCCGGTGCTCTGGGCGCTGGGGTCTGGGAAGCAACCTTCGGTCTTTTCTGTTCCGCGTTTCCCCGACCTGCCGCCATTTGGGAGTAGGTCACTTGGGGAGTCACAGATGGTGTTTGAATTGGAGCAGGTGGACGTTTCACTACAACCTTCTCCTGACGAACCAGATTTACTTTCTTAATATACTGGAACTTAGGACAACCCCGATAGTTTGCGGTGTGTCCCGAGTTCCTGCATAAAGCACACGAGAGCTGGCTCTTATCTGCCACTCCATCCTTACCTAGAGTACATTCCTCTGGTTCTTTCCACACTTGACACATCGAGGCTGCATTTCGCAGTTCGACGCGGCGTGACCGAACCTTTGGCAGCGAACACATTGTAAAATGTTTTCGCTCCTTCTTAATTTTTCCCAGGTGACAACCTGGTAGTTTAGGACTTTAATACTCCTTAGTCCATCCAGCTTGCTATTGGGTGAAAGCTGAACTAGGAAGAACGGCAGTTTCCGCTTCTCCCTTTTTGCCTTAGCTGTGGTGAATGGCTTGACCACTAAAAATTCGAGCTCGTTGCACTCTTTCTCTTTAAGTAGCGCAAGGAGCGTCTCCGGATCAGTAGACGGGTCTATCCCCCTCAGCAGCATTGTTTGCCGCTTTCCCCCTTCGGGGTGAAGGAGAAGAACTCCGTCGTCGTGTCCTTTAACAAATCTTTAATTTGTTTATATTGTTCCACTGCATTGCAGTGGATAGCGTGCCTGTCTTCATTTAATCGTTTAATAGAAAAATTGTTGCCTATGGCCGACTTACGTAGTTTAATAGTGTCCATAAGCTCAATCTTATAGGTGTTGATTGGCGGTACCCTCGCTTTTGTCGTCGTCTTCGGTTGCAGTTGTTGTTGCTGTTGGTTCTGCTGCGGTTGTTGTTGCTGTTGTTTCTGCTGCTGCTGCGGTTGTTGTTTTATTTCTTGCTGCATTTTCTGCTGCTGGTGTATTTGCTGCTGTTTTTCAGCTCTTGTTGTTGCTGCTGCTTCGGCTGCAGTATTTGCTGCTGTATTGGTGGTTGCCGCTGGCCTTCTGGCGGCTGCTGCTGTAGTTGTTGCTGTTGTTTAGCACGCTGGAGCTCTAGCTGCCGCTCCCTCTCTCTTCTGGCCACTTGTTTGGCCTTTATTGCACGCACTCTTTGTTCGAGCTGCCTGATGCTGCTTGTCAGACTTAGCACCTCCTCATCTTCGTCGTCCGAATCGGAGGCTGCCAGAACGGCGAAACTATTGTTACTATCTCCCATGTAGCTTCCTTCCCCACCGTCGGAGATATATGTTAACTCTATAGAGTCATCTGACCTCTGCCGCTTCTTCTCTGCTGCTACTGCTGTTGCTGTGGTCGGCGCCCCTTCCCTTACTCCACCCGGCAGCTTTACAGCTGAAGCTGATGTGGAGGGACGCTTAACCAAATTGGGAGATGGTTTCACTCTCCTTCTCCTCTTCGACGTACCATCTGCAGCCACTGTTGCTTGGTGGCCTGATTGCACTGCCTCATCGGCTCACTTTCCATCGCGTGTTTATAATTACTTGTAATCTTTTGTAACCATTTACGTAGAAATTATAAAAAAAAGTCTGTATTGAAATTTTCCCTGGTTGGGAATTGAACCCAAGTCCCTGCGTTCACGATTCACCACCATTTTCATTTTTTCATTTTTAATGCATTCTTAATAAATTCATTGTAACTTAATTGCTAGACAAAAAAACGCTTAAGACTAGCTTAACTAACTTAACTATTCTTATTCTAACTTACTGGCCCTACGCGGGCGCTTTAAGTTAAACCTAATACTTAAAACTATGTCTTTCGACGTAAATAACTTAAGATTCTTTATTTATTTATTTTATTATTCTATTAATTATTACAACTAAGAAAAATGTTTAATCAAATGAAAAAAAATAGTATATGAACTTTTTTTGTTTTTAATGTTCTTATATATAAAACTTACAATCTACCTTAAAATAAATCTTAAACTATCTTATTCTAAATTAGCCTATCTTATTCTACGTAAACTTTTTTTTTGTTTTTTTTATTTTTTTTTGTTTTTTTATTAATTTTTTTTTTATCGAGTCTTTTTTTTTTATTTTTTTTTATGTTTTTTGTGTTTTTTGTGTTTTTTTTTTTTTTTTTGCATCCAAGTGCTGTGGATTTATATTTCAATTTTTTATTTTTTTTTTGTATTAAAATATTACTTACATCCTATTTATACTACCTAAACCTTAAACTATGTAAGTCGGCCATGGGCAACAAACAGCCAACCTCAAATATGCAACAGGCTACCCTGGATTAGGACTAAACGACGAAGGAGTTTCCTCTCTTTCGGCTAGCCACCAAAAACGAACGTACTGACGTTGTACGTCATAAATATCACGACCCGATACCGCCCTACTAGACCGGAGACGCTCCACACTGCCGTGTGCAACGTCTCTGTCGTTTAAGATTAGCGGTACCGCCAGTCTGTCCTGGATCAGACCTTTCTTATCAAAATAGAGGAACGCCTCTGGGGGAACAAAGCCGTTAAGGCGCACTCTCTCGTGATACTCGTAATTGGGGTAATAAGCCCCGGAGATCAGGTTGCTCGTCGAGCTCATTGCTCTTGCAATGTGCCTTCGAATCAGCTTGATAACGAAATTATCCACTCTTATTAATTTAGCCCTGTTGTATAGGACCTCATTAACCAGAGCCCCAGGTATCTGACGACACTTCGACTCGCAAGTGGCTGTCCGTGCGGTCCAACTATTGAGAACTTTCGCCAATTCTTGCTGGTATCCCTAGAGGCACCAGACAACGGCGTCCTAAAAAGAATGGTTTCCGATTTCTGGAAGTTGATCCTCAAGTCATCGCAATATCGCTGAATCTTATCGAAGTCACGTTGCAAGAGAATTGCAATGACCTCTATTTTTGGTCCTGATCTGTACGCGATCAATTCGTCTGCGTACGCTATGGCATGGTGCAGTGATCCTATGAGATCGCTCGTGTGAATATTGAAAAGGATCGGTGAATTAACCGCACATTGTTGCAGACCGCTTTTAATTAGAAATGTTCCAGCAGAAGTCACATTGCCATTTTTGACGATGAACTGTCTACTGGTGAGCATGTTATGAAGTATATAAAGCAGTGATTTGCTTATGCCCAGCCTGCTTAGCTTGTAGAAGATTCCCTCTAACCATACGGTGTCGAAGGCCTTCTCCAAGTCAATCAGGCAGGCACCCGTGCATTGGTTCTTGCTTTTGTTCCATTGGATATCCGATACCAGTTTAGACGCGGCATGTATTGTATCATGCCCCGCCTTAAAACCGAATTGGTTATCCGGAATTATATTACTGTTCTCAGTCCACTTAAGCAGGGCTCTATTGATCATTTTTTCGAATACCTTGTTGATGTTTGGAAGGAGACTTATCGACCAGAGATTTGCCGGATTGGAAGTGTCCTTACCCCGTTTGGGGATGGGTTGTATCACTACTGTTTTCCAATGCGCTGGATAATGTCCATTATTCAGCGCATTGTTAAACAGAGTGGTGTAAATGTTCACCTCCTCAATGAGTCAAAGATCGCTTGGAGCTCCACCTTCGATATGTACGGGGGATGTACCCTTTCATCGGCGATGATATTATTTGCCATTGAACTCGGTGAAACCTATGTTCTCGGATCGCCAGTGCTCTATATCATTTCGAAGGTAGAAGTTGTGCACAAGGACGCGATTTTCCAGGTCGTGGTTCGGGCAAATTGTATCATTCACCTTGTACACTTCCTGGAAAGTCGCTCCTATAGCCTCTACCTTCTCCTGCGGATCTTCGATCACAAAGAAGTTGTCATCCTCTACTGCGTTATCTGGATCTATACCTGCGGTTATAAGTATTCGTTCATTGTTCGTCGTTCGGGGGATCTTAAGACACGGAAGGTCGTTTCGATTATTCCTCCGTAATATTTTATTTATTTGCGGGAACATACTCGGGTTGTTGGATTTTACAGCCCGAATTTTGTTGTTCCAATGCAAATTTACAGAAAGTCTGTATTTTTCTCTAATTAATTTTTGGAGGTTTTTAATCAACGATTTCAGCGTCCTGACCTCCGAATTTTGTCTGTCAGTAAACTGTTTGTACAAGGTTTTTAGTCTCGACAGCAGTCTACTTTTGTGTTGGTGAAGTGCGTCAATTGTTGCATTGCGGAATATGTCTGCGTTGTCAGTATGTTGATACCGAGGTATCGTATTGTCCATAGTTCGTTTAATTGTCTCGTCCATTTGTTTTAGGTACAAGTCAATCTCCTCGTTTGACAGATTCCTATTGGACGGTGGGTAGAGCGAATTCGAGGAGAGTGCTCTTGTCAAAGTTCTTGAGAAGCGAGTCCAACGCGTCCTACTATAATTGTAGGAGTACGTTTGGACAAACTCCTCTAACTCCGCATTTTCGTTGGGAATCGTTATTACGGCACTGAGTCCGCAATGGTCACTGTCATACACAAATGTGTGCAGACAGTTCATAGTTTGTCGATCCATGTCGGTCAGTTGTAACCGTACGTCGAACAGCATAAGATCCAGATAAGAGCCGCTTCTAGGAAACGACGGACTATCTGTAGCTTTCAAATCGAGTTTATACTCGACACTGTGCCGACCCCACCAATTGAATAGTAGGTTCCCTCTAGGATTAGGTGTGTTGTTTCCCCAATCTCTATGTTTGGCGTTTAGATCTCCGGCCATGATGAAATAATTCTCCTTCGACTCCAGCTTTAGGCATCGAAAAAGTGTCTCGAGCTCTGAAATAAATGACGTAGATTGAGTAGCTTCAGGTGCATAGAGTGCGACCAAGTACATCCTCTTTCCACTACGGAGAGGGATGCACACGATATACGCTTCCAGCTCCTGGAACCTTCGCACTTCACCGCTGTACATAACTTTAAATTGCAGTTGTTTGCGTATGAAGATCGCAACACCTCCTCCTTGTGTAGAGTTGGGTCGGTCTCTTCTGACAATACTGTATTTATTGTGCCCCAATTTGTGCTTCTGGGAAAGCTTTGTTTCGCTAACCATAAGCACATCAGGGGTTTGGTCTTCAAGCAACTCAACAACAAAAATCAGTGAATTCACATTCACCGCAAGGATCTTCAAGGATTGCTCCTCCATGTTCGTACCCATTACGACTGAAGGTGCGTTAAGCCCGGCAGAAGTGCGTAGATCTGGTCCACCAGCTTCGCCTGCTTCTGTACCTGACATTGAAGCTGCTCCATCTGCCCTTGGATAGAGAGCAGATGGCCAGCAAGTCAGTTTGAGCCTCCGGTGCTCTGGGCGCTGGGGTCTGAGAAGCAACCTTCGGTCTTTTCTGTTCCGCGTTTCCCCGACCTGCCGCCATTTGGGAGTAGGTCACTTGGGGAGTCACAGATGGTGTTTGAATTGGAGCAGGTGGACGTTTCACTACAACCTTCTCCTGACGAACCAGATTTACTTTCTTAATATACTGGAACTTAGGACAACCCCGATAGTTTGCGGTGTGTCCCGAGTTCCTGCATAAAGCACACGAGAGCTGGCTCTTATCTGCCACTCCATCCTTACCTAGAGTACATTCCTCTGGTTCTTTCCACACTTGACACATCGAGGCTGCATTTCGCAGTTCGACGCGGCGTGACCGAACCTTTGGCAGCGAACACATTGTAAAATGTTTTCGCTCCTTCTTAATTTTTCCCAGGCGACAACCTGGTAGTTTAGGACTTTAATACTCCTTAGTCCATCCAGCTTGCTATTGGGTGAAAGCTGAACTAGGAAGAACGGCAGTTTCCGCTTCTCCCTTTTTGCCTTAGCTGTGGTGAATGGCTTGACCACTACAAATTCGAGCTCGTTGCACTCTTTCTCTTTAAGTAGCGCAAGGAGCGTCTCCGGATCAGTAGACGGGTCTATCCCCCTCAGCAGCATTGTTTGCCGCTTTCCCCCTTCGGGGTGAAGGAGAAGAACTCCGTCGTCGTGTCCTTTAACAAATCTTTAATTTGTTTATATTGTTCCACTGCATTGCAGTGGATAGCGTGCCTGTCTTCATTTAATCGTTTAATAGAAAAATTGTTGCCTATGGCCGACTTACATAGTTTAATGGTGTCCATAAGCTCAATCTTATAGGTGTTGATTGGCGGTACCCTCGCTTTTGTCGTCGTCTTCGATTGTTGTTGCTTCTTTTTCTGCTGCTGCAGCGGTTTTTGCAGCGTTTTCTGCTGCTGTTGTTGTTGCTGCTTATTCTGCTGCTCTTGTTCTTGCTGCTGCTGCATTAGTTGTTGTTGCAGCTGGCCTTCTGGCTGCTTCTCTTGCTGTTGAGCGCGCTGAAGCTTTATCTGTCGCTCCCTCTCTCTTCTCGCCATTTGTTTGGCCTTAGTGGCAAGCACCCTCTCTTCTAGCTGTCTGATGCTGCTAGTCAGACTTTGAACTTCTTCATCTTCATCATCCGATTCGGAGGATGCAAGAACTGCGAAGCAATTGTTGTCGTCTCCGATGTAGCGGCCTACCCCGCCGTCGGAGATGTACGGGATGTCGACAGAGTCATCCGACCTTTTTCGCTTCTTATCTGCTGCTGCTGCTATTGTTGTAGTCGGCTCCCCTTCCCTCACTCCACCTGGCAGCTGTTCAGCTGAATCTGATGTGGAGGGACGCTTTACAAGGTTGGGAGAAGGTTTCAATTTCCTTCTCCTTTTCCCCATACTTGCATTTGCCACTGTTGCTGGCTGGCCTTTCGGTAATGCATCGGCTGATGCAGTCACCCCACCAGCTGGTCCCGCTATTGGGAGCGTGGACCGCTCACTCTCCATCGCCTGATATCTGTTTTTGTTTTATTTTGTTTCACTTATTTTTATTAAATGAAAAAAAAAAAGTTCACAATTTAATATTTCCCAGTCCGGGATTGAACCGAGGTCCCTGGGTTGACTGTTCACCACCGCTACCCCTAGGCTAACTCGCCACTTGAAATTCTACTGTTTAATTCTGCACTTGAAATAACACCGATTTTAACTGAGAAGCCGAAACACGTACGCACTCTTTGAAAGTCTGTGAGCGACTGACGATTCACCACCACTACCTCTGGGCTAACTCGCCACTTGAAATTTTACTGATTAACTCTCTACTTTAAACCACAATGATTTTAAACGAGAAGCCGAAACACATCTGCACACTATGAAAGTCTGTAAACGACTGACGGTCACCTATCACTTGCACTAGGCTAACTCGCCTCTTGGATAAACAAATTCTAATTCTCTACTTGAATGCACTCTGAATTTAAAGGAGAAGCCGAAACACGTCTATACACTATGAAAGTCTGTGAACGACTGACGCGGCTTTCTCTCTGAGGAGTATAGTTCACGATACGACTACGCTTGAACCCTATGTGTGCTGTGTTTTGCACCCGCATGGTACAACACGCGGGGGCGTGTGATATCCTCCGCAAACTAGGTACGGTCAAATTAGAGCCAATAAGGAGCAAAATATTTAACAATCTAAGGCTAGCAAATCAAAAAGCAACCAAAACATATAACACGCGAAGCAAAGAAATCAAGTATTGGGAAGGACAACTAGTATAAGGCGAAATTTTAAGCAAAGTAGTTTACCTGACAACTACAATGCTAAACTAGGGCCCAAGTTCCTAAAATCAATAGTTTTAAAGGCTAAAGGGAACTCCCTATACCAGATAGGCAATTTGAGAGGTGAAAAGGTGGGTGTATACCACGCTAAGGATTAGCACACCTAAGCAAGGATATTAAACACTCCTGACGCACTCATGTATGCCGTTGCCGGATTAGTTGTGATATATATGTGTGTATGTGTTTAGTTATGTCCTACAGATAGAGTATTTATTTATTTATTTATTTATTTATTTATTTATTTATTTATTTATTTATAGAGATAGTTTATTTATTATAGAGTGTATTTATTTATAGAGTTTAAATATTTATAGAGATTATTTATTTATATATAGAGTCTATTTATTACTTAGTTTACTTATTTATTTATTAGAGTTCAGTTATTAGAGTTTATTTATTTCATAGATTATTTACTAGTATTAGGCGGGGCGACCTGGATGTATCCAAATGCACACCTATGATTTGTAGGTAGCATACGGGTACATCCACATACGCCCCTGTGATATAGAACCTGTGATATAAGAGCTGTGATATAGAAGCTGTGATAACCTGGATTACACTAAACTAAGGTATAATAGGATTACTTGACGCGCTTGCTAGTGAGAATGTGAATGAGTGCCCAGCTAACCTCAGTCAGTAGAGCATCTCAGGGCGTAGGCCCTTGCCACACGTTGGGCGAAGACAACAAACAAACGAAAAGATAGAGCAAAGCGCTGGAGCGAGCTGAAATAAAGCTAACGAACCAGGCTCCCTTTTTTTACGAGGCCGGTTGACTCACGACCACTCACCAACCGTCGTCGAGCTTGTTACGAGGGCCTGTACCTCGTCCGATAATAACAAAAAAAAAGGGGAAAAGAAAAATTAAAAGAGGTACCAGAACCCAGATGATTTCTCCACCGATCCCACGATGGTATTTGTCATCGTCGTCCTCTCGTCCTATCTTGCTGGTTCCTGTGCATCCTCGCAGACGCGCACCCCATCCCAGGGGTGGGTTTTTGAGCCCAATTTGGAATTAATTCTAGATTAATAGCCAACGAGCAAAAGAAAAAAAAGGAAAAAACAACGTACCTGTATCTGTGTAGTGTCCACAGGCAGTATCCCTACTGCAACTAGTCCTTTCTCCTTTTGTAGGTTTACCTGTTTTTTTTTGCGTTCCTTTTTTTGTTTCGCATACCTGCGCACCCACCAAGTTAAGGGGTGGGTTTTCTTTAATTTTTAAATGAAATAAAAATCTCAAAAAAAAAAAAAAAAAAATCGAAAGAAAGAAAAACACAGCGATTTGCCTCGCAAAAATGAAGAAAATAAAAGAAATGTCAACAATCAGCTGACATGAGGGAGGGAGATACACCCGTCTCTCTCTCGCAAGAATATTAACGGCGATCGGAAAATTATCTGTGATTCAGGGCTAAGATAAAGAACATAGAATTCGTTTGGTCAATATCTTTATATTATATGTCTATATATTTTTTTTGTTAGTCAGAAATTTTGTTTTGGGCTACGTGAGTAGGGTCGTAGGTTATACTAGTGTTATTAGGTGAGTTAGTTAACAAGATTGTATGTCAGGTTAGTGTATTTATGTTTTCGTAACTGACAATGACGAGATTTAGGACATTGGAAAGGGAAATTTCTCATTTCAATGTCCCGAAAAAAAGGAAAACACTACCCATAGCCGGCAAAGACAAAACATGACAAAGATAAGGGGAAAAGACTGACGAAGAGAGGACAAAGTCGAAAGAAGAAAGGAAGGGGAAAAGTAGGACAATGGGAAACAGATAACCCAGATAAATGACAACGGATTAGTGCATCGACCCCAAGCAAATCATTTTCTCAAGTCAAGTGCGAACAGCTGGTCGCCACAGCTGAGAAAAGAATTTTCAGTGTCGTTAAAATACAGTGAGGCGCAGACCCTCTGTAGAGATTGATTTTTTTTCGAATTTTTTTTTTGTTAAAGGTGAGTTTGGTACAACCAATATAAGAAATAATCTTATTAACAATTTAAAAAAAGCAGAGGGTATACAGAGAACTGGGGGAACGTATAGCAAAGGAGGTGAACGCAGGCGATAACAAGCATAAAGGTATGTGGAATGGAAATTAGCAGCACTTGTGGGTAATAATAAAATAATTTAACACATTAGATCGTGAAAGAATCAGAGTGGCATAGGCCCCAGAAACCCTGTCGTTTGCCGTTTTCTTGTCAGGGTCGGTTGAGGACCACACCGTTTCAACCGGACAAGGTCCGGTGCAGGCAGTGAATAGCGGCGGCGGTGTAACAGTAAAGTCAACGCTTCCGAGAAGGTGCTCCGTGGGACACACTGTTAGTGAACTAGTTTAAGTGAAATATTCAAAAGCCAAATTTAAAAATTCATTTTGAAAGTGCGAGTGGTAGCACTTTGGAGTTTTTTTTTAAGACATTCGTAAATCTCTTCAAGGCTACATAGTTTTGGTTTTAGATTTCCTTGGAATTTTTTTGAATTCAATTTTTTTTTAACAGTCGCGTATTTATCTCCGAAATAGGAGAATTCCTTCCTTCATCGTGCTGCCGGCGGGACAACGAGGGACTGAAGAAAAAAACAAAGGAGTAAAACCGTGAGTATATTTTCGAGTCAATTGTGTTATAAAAAAAAAGTCTAAAGGTCATTCTTAGCAGAAAAGAATAGGACGCCAATTTTAATAATAGCATAAGATTTAATTTTGTAATAAATTGAATAGCGCAATGAGCCAGACAAAATTTCAGCGGTGTATTACTACTTAAATTATGTGTGAATAGGAATTTTTTTTATTTTGGTGTGTGGATGGCCGGTCGGGCCGTCCTTCTGTAGATGAACGGTGACAAGACAGGACGACTACAAACAATGACGACATAACGTGACGACTGACTAACCTCCACTACAACAGGCTTAGGTCGTGACTGGGATGCGCGTTCGGGGGCTATCTCTCACAATCATTGGCCAGAGAGATAGCAATCGGTTGTGTCATCAGTCACAAAGGGTGGGCAGGCCAGCTTTTGCCACTTCCACCAGGCATACCGTGGGTTCTTGACGAACCCGTTTGGTGAGGAGAGAAAAGGGGAAGAACAAAGTGCGCGGTAGGGAGTAGGTGTAGGATAGTTTAAGATAGTTAGGTTTAGATTAGGATTTAGTTTAAGACATTAGGTTAGTTTAGGTTTAGTTTAGGATAGGTAGGGCAAGCTTCGCGGAGTCCTTCCCGATCTTTCTCCTGGCCAAGGGCACAAGACCTTGAATCTTCCTTTGCTTTCTTTTCTATTTTTTTTTAGTCCGTCCGAAGTCTAAAGTAGAGTAGCTTTCTTCTTTCTTTTGATTTTTTATCAAAATGGCACGAGATTTTGTGTGCTGAGCAGGTGGTGTGAAGTAAGGTGGACAAGAACCACCCCGTCCGACGAGCTTAGCCGAGCAACCGCGAGCGTGCCGCCGTCCTCCTTACTCGCACTGAAGACGCCTCCGTGGGCAACCCTAGCTCACAACAGAAAGTAATAGAATTAAAAGTGCATAGTATACTTGCTCATTGCCCTAAGAAAGCAATAGAAATAAAAGTGCACAATATAATTGACCATTGCTTTAAGAAAGCGAAGTAACAAAAAAAAATAAAATAAATAAATGAAAATAAAACGAAAATTGCAGTGTTTTGTTCGCCGTAGAAACGCACAAAGCAGCCCTAGTAATTGTGCGCACCGTTGGATCCCGAGTATTGCCACAGTAAAAAAATTAGCAATCCACGACGCCAGCAAGGGAAAGGCGCCGATTAGTTTTAATATTGTAAGAAAATTATTCTATTTTTAAATAAAAAATTAAATATATAAGAAATAGTAAATACAGTGAAAAAAAAGCGATTAAATGAGATAAAAATATTAAGAAGTACAGAAACGAAAAAAAAATTAATATATAATAAATAATAAATACGAGTATGTATATAAGTCTAATAACTAGTTAAGAAGTTTGGTTTAAAACCAAATTATAATAATATCATTGAAATTTTATAAATCAAAAAAAAAATCAAATAGTTCTTTTCTCTCAAGTGCTTCCAATTCTGACCAACATCAAGTGTTAGAGTTTTCGAAGTGCAAGGAAAAAATTTTATTGAAAATATATTAAACCCAGATAGTATTAATTTTCCTGGCGTAGATCAGACAATTGCAGTAGAACGTAATAACAAACTTACGGAGATGGATAAAATCCCCGACGTGGTCAGATGTTTACGAAATTTCGATGGAGATTCGAGAGAATTCGGTTCATGGCGCAAGAGTGTCGACCGAATTCTTCACATCTACGAACCACTGAAAGGAACTCCCAGATTTTTCGGGATACTTAGCATTATTAGAAATAAAATCATAGGACACGCAGATGCGGCATTAGAGTCGTATAATACACCTCTAAATTGGAAGGCAATATCAAAATGTTTTACGAGTGCAATGCATTACGCCGACAAACGTGATCGAAGCACGCTACCAAATGACACTCACATTTATCTTTAATTTTGAATAGAATATCGTGTATGGAAATATGTGACGAATTTCTATTCTTGTTCACTCAGACATAAGGCGTCAGATACCTTTATCAGAGGACTTAAAGAAGACCTACCAATATTACTTTGAACACGAGAGGCAGCTGATCTTTCACAGGCTTTACGTCTTTGTTTAAGACCGGAAAATCAGAACTTTAGATCAAATTAAGCTATGAATGTGCAAGGTACAACAATCTTCGCCTCCTGAATTTTTTCTATTTTTTTACACGCAGATTACACCACCCACATGTAGTACTAAATAAAACAGCATTCCAAGCACAGCCGCCAAATTTCGATCATCAATGGAACTACAATAACCAAAGACTTGCTCAATACCAATATAGATTCAATCCCCAACAAAACCATTCACCTCCTGTAGCTCGTAATATCTCATCTCATCCACAGGCCTACAACCAGTCATATATCCCACAACTTAAAAATCATTATAGTAATTTACAGTAATAAACAAAAGCAGGCCCAAGGCCAACTTTCACACCAAGACCACATCCCCCTTTTACACAAAAACCAGTGAAATTCGAACCCAAGAGTTCACAAACCAAAACATATTTTCCGCAAAGATCACAACAGCTTTCAACATCGAACATTGCTCAACGCAATTATTATATTGAAGCAACCCAAGACGAAGCGGACAGTTATTGTCAAGTATCAGAAAGTGATCCAATCCTTGACGAAACTCTCACCGATTATACTCAACCGGAAACTGAAGAGGTTCTAGAAATTTGTTATGATTTGGAAGATCTTAATTTTTTAGACTAAACAACTCTTCGCTACCGCATTATGAATTTAAAGCGAAAAGTGGAAAATCTATAAAGTTCTTATTAGGTACAGGACCAAACGAGAATTATGTGCAATCTTGTTATGTTAGAAGCCAAATAATTAATCAAAAGTAATTTTTTGAATTGGAAAAATTAATTTTTTTATACTAAACGGATTCAACTCTTTTGACGGTATTATTGGAAATGATACTCTAAAGGAGTTGGGAGCTGTCATCCACATAGACAAACATTATTTTATTCTCAAAGAACAATACTATTTCCCTCTTAAGCAATTAAAAACTCAAGCAGTCAATAGCATCAATTTAGGAACTTCACATCTAAATTCACACCAAGATAAGCAAGTCAAGCAAATCATACATACATTTTCTGGTTTATTTAGTGAACCGCACGAAAATCTACCTTACATAACAGCGGTAAAAGGTGAAATAAGAACAACCTCCGACGACTCCGTCTACACAAGGCCTTATCCTTATCCAAGGGCATTAAAAGGTGAAGTAGATAAACTTATAAAAGATCTTCTAGAAAACGGGATAATTCGACCATCGAGATTCCCTTATAATTCTCCCATTATTATAGTCTCGAAAAAACTGGATGCATCAGGAATAAAAAAAATATCGTTTAGTTGTCGCAAATAAAATTTAGTTACGGTCCCAGATAGGTATCCTATTCCGGAAATCAATGATGTTCTGTACAATTTGGGCCAATGTAATTTCTTTACAATCATTGATCTAAAGAGTGGATTCCACCAAACACCCCTAAAAGAATCCGAACAGAAAAAACTGCTTTTTCCATAAATAATGGAAAATACGAGTTTACTAGGCTTCCTTTCGGGCTGAAAAAAGCCCCATCAATTTTTCAGCGCTCCATCAATGATATCTTACGAGAACATATTGGCATTCGATGCTATGTGTACATCGATAATAGTATCATTTTTAGCAAATCCGAAGAACAACACTTCAAAGATCTCAAAATTATATTTCAAATTTCACAAGAAGCCAATGCAAGAGTTCAAATGGATAAGTGCGAATTTCTAAAATCTGAGGTCGAATTCCTCGGGTTTATAGTATCTCAATCGGGAATGAAAACCAACCCTGCAAAAGCCAAAGCCATATCCGAATTCTCAACCCCAAAAACCTTAGGAGATCTCAGATCCCTTCTAGGCATGTCAGGTTATTACAGACTGTAATGAAATAATGTATGTCCATCAGACAGCCCAAGGGTATGCAATATAACTAGATAAACTGTTGTTTCACTCATTGCAATAATTCACATTTACGTTTTATTGTAAAATCCCATAAGCAAGGGGCACTGAAGCCCACTGATGATGTACGTTATAATCCATTAGAATAAAGCTCATTTATAGTAAAATCTTGCATTCGGATCATTTTGAGTTCTTTAGTAGTAAAATTCTGCATTCGGTTTATTTTTGAGCAGCTATTGGGGACTTTGCTTCGACGTAAGTATCAATCCAGCGAGCGGAACAATACCAGAGCAGCAGGTTATCACTGTCGTGTATGGTTACCTGGACCGACAATTTAACCAGGGTACGGGCAGCAGGACTCTTTCAGCGAGCGGGATAATTCAACACCGGGTTATCACTGTCGTGTACGGTTACCTGGACCGACAGCTTAACCGGAGTTCGGGTAGGTAAGTGCTGTCATGTACGGTTCCTGGACCGGCAGTACGAAGATCCCCTACAAGACGGTTTATTTGCGATTACGCAAAGTTAGCGGAACCACTGATATCCCTTCTCAGAGGGGAGGATGGACGAGTGTCCAAATCAGAGTCTAAATAAAAACAGATTTATCTTAACGGAGGTGCACTACAAGCATTTGTAAATATAAAACCTTCTCTCATTTCTAAAGATGTCATGCTTGCTTATCCCGACTTTACAAACCCTTCGAATTAACCACTGATGCCTCAAACTGTGCACTTGGAGCGGTATTAAGCCAAGAAAGCAAACCAATAATGTTTCTATCGAGAAGTCTTAACAAGACTGAAAGATATACGCCACCAATGAGAAAGAAATGCTTTCAATAATATGGCCCTTAAGCTCGCTTCGTAATTTCCTTTACGGATCAAAGAAAATAATTATATTCACGGATCATCAGCCGTCGACAAATTCTCTTAGTATCAAAAACACAAATACGAAAATGAAGCGATGGAAGGCAGATGCTTTGTCACGTCCTCCGCAACCAAATGCTTCACTCTCAAACATTTTTGCGTTAACATCCACGATACATAGTGGAGAAAGCCGAAACGCCAATAAATATCTTTAAAAATCAGCTTATTTTAAAAACAGGAAATACGTAAAGTCACGAATTCAAAACACCCTTTCCAAAATTTAATTGAACCCCGTTACACCAAAGAAAATTTAATCGGAATCTTTATGAGATTTCTCAACCCAGCCATCCTTAACGGAATAATAACAACAGAAGAAGTCATGGCCTTAATCCAGGAAATGTATCCCCTTTATTTCAATACACATAAAATCAGTCGGTCCACATGAACCACTTTCATTTGAGCCCTTGGTCCTCGCTGGATGTGGTAGACAACATCGTTGATGCGGATTATTATTCAGTAGGGACCTTCCCAGTTCCGCTGTAATTTAAGTGATTTTTCCTTTTGGAGATGGGGATTATACAGCCACACCAGATCTCCTTCCTGGAATCCCGACGTTGTTGCCTTGGCATCATACCTGGTCTTCATGCGGTCGCTCGTTATCTTAATCTGGCTTCTGGTCCTTTGGTGTATGTCCCTAAGCCTTTCCCCAAGGTCCGCCACGTACTCTTCTTCATTTCTGGGCTCATTGGTAGGAGATCCAAATTTCACCTCACTGGGTAAACGAGCTATTCCACCAAATAAGATTTCGAACGGCGTGTGTCGAGTAGTGCTATGCACGGCACTTCTATAGGCCATCAAAAACAAGGGAATCTGCCGGTCCCAATCCCGTTGGTAGTCACCTACGACCTTCGAGAGATGTTCGTCCAAAGTCCTATTGAAACGCTCCACCATACCGTCCGACTGTGGATGAAGCGGGGTTGTCCTTGTCTTTTTGATTCCGAGTAGTTGACACATCTCTTGGAAGATTCTTGACTCGAAGTTCCGTCCTTGGTCAGAATGCAATTCCAAGGGCACACCGAATCTGCTAACCCAATTGTAGACGATCTGCTCTGCCACGGTACTGGCTTCCTGCTTAGGGATCGGAAACGCTTCCGGCCACTTACTGAAGTAGTCCATCACTATGAGTATATACCGATTACCATTGTCGGTTTCAGGAAAGGGCCCTGCGATGTCAATGGCGATTCGTTCGAAAGGTGCTCCCACGTTGTATTGGTGCATCTTACCTCGAGTTTTGATTCTCGGACCCTTGCTAGCTGCACACACGTCGCATTTTCCGCACCAGTCTTCAATATCTTCCTTCGCATTTAACCAATAAAAACGTTCTCGTACCTTTTCTAGCATCTTATTCACTCCCAAGTGGCCTCCGGACGCCCCGCCATTCATTTCCTGTAACACCTCTTTGACCCTCGTCCACGGTACGACAAGCTGCATTACAAACGACTTTCCGTCGGAGGATTCCCATTTTCTTCTCAGAACACCTTCTTTGACATGGAGGGAGTCCCACTGCGCAAAATATGCCTTTAAGGTCGGGCTTCTGTGAGAGATGTCCTGATGATCCGGTTTCTCCATGTTCTCCTTCCAGGCCAGAATCGGCTCGTTATCCGGGTCTTCCTTCTGAGCGTTCCGGATCTCATCTACGCTCCAGCCGGCGATAGGTTCGGCTCTCATTCTTTGGATGGAAATCAGCTCCCGTTCTTCCTGACGCGCACAATGTTTACAATCCGTGCTGCATGGTCTCCGGGACAGTTCTGTCTTAGAGAGCACCTTGCTGAAGTACGCAACCACCTTCTCTTGGCCCTCATGCACCTGGGAGAGTACGGCTCCTACCCCGACATTACTAGCATCTGCATCCACAATGAACGTTTCCCCGGGAGTGGGGTAAGCTAGTATCGGGGCATCGCATAGCCGTTGTTTAAGTGCCTTGAAGCTCTTCTCGCACTCAATTGACCATTTGAATTGTTTCCCCTTTTCCGTCAACTGGTGCAGGCTCTTTGCGATCCCGGCAAAATCCTTCACGAACCGTCTGTAGTAGGTGGCTAGGCCCAGGAAGCTCCTTAGTTGGTGTTTGTCTTTGGGGACTGGCCAGTTTTTCACCGCTTCGACCTTCTCTGGATCGGTTCTCACTCCTTTCGCTGAAATTATGTGTCCCAGGTACTTGACTTCCGCTCTAAACAGGGCGCACTTCTTGGGGTTGAGCTTCAGGTGGGCACTTCGAAGCCTTTGAAATACATCCCTTAGATTGTCTCGGTGTTGTGCAAACGTTTTTCCTACGACGATGACATCATCCAAGTATACCAAACAGGTTTTCCATGTTAACCCTTGCAGGACACATTCCATCAATCGCTCGAAAGTCGCCGGAGCATTGCACAGCCCGAATGGCATTACCGTGAATTGCCATAGCCCATTTCCTGCGGTGAAGGCGGTTTTCTCCCGGTCTTCTGGATGGATCTGTACCTGCCAATAGCCACTCCTCAAGTCGAGAGTGGAAAACCATCGGGCTCCTGAGAGTGTGTCTAGCGTGTCGTCAATCCGTGGCAGAGGGTAGCTATCTTTCTTGGTGACGTAATTGAGCTGCCGATAGTCCACGCAGAACCGCGTGCTGCCATCTTTCTTCTTAACCAGTACAACCGGTGATACCCACGGACTTTTGGAACTTTCAATCAGACCTTCTTTCTCCATTGCCGATACCATCTCTGCAACTTCTGTCTGCTTTGCCAATGGAAGGCGCCTAGCAGGCTGACGAATTGGTCTAGTATCACCAGTGTCTATTCGATGTTGTACCAGGTGTGTTCGGCCGTATTCTCCGTCCTGTGAGGCAAATACATCAGCGTACTCATTGATAAGATTCTCTGCCATAGTTCGCTGCTCCTGATTGAGCTCACTGGACTGGAGAAACGTCTCTCTCGTTTCCGCTGTCCAAGGTAATGGGAGAGGTTTTGGAGCATCACGTTCAGATATTGTTGCGACGGCGGTAATCGGCGTGCATTTTCCAGTCACCTCCCCTCGCCTTAGTTTGACAGTGTGTGGTCTTGCGTTCAAAACCCTCACTGGAACCATGGTGTTCTGTGGTTCGACTAACGTCTTTCCCACGATGTAGTCTTGAGAATTCTTCTCTGGGTCTGGTTCTACTATGTAGAATCGGTGGCTCCCAAGATCACCTTCCAGCTTCGTCCAAATGATTGTCTCTGAAGACGGCGCCAAAACTTCGTCTTTGCTGATGACTGTCCTGAGAGTTACGGCATTGTCGTTTCCGTACACCATCAAAATCTCCACATTTCGATACCTCAGTGTTTGCATCCCGATGTCCAAGATTACTTCATTTGCTTTCATGAAGTCTATTCCGATGATGCACTCGTCGCATATATCTGCCACCAGAAACGCATGGGAGAACGTCAGTCCCACCAGAGTGATCGTAAGACGAACTTCTCGAACTTGTGTGTGATCAAGTGTTGTGGGGTCAGCACGTACTGTGATTAGTCTCTGTCTAGTTTTTTTTTTTAATAAATCGAAGTTTTTACTACTGTCAATAAGTATGCAGTGTATATGCATGTTTAAAGTGGAACGAAATCAGCCCAAGATAAAATGTGCGGGTTGCAACGATTTCTTTCACTGTAGCTGCGTTAATATTCAACCAGCTGATATTGGATTTCTTCAGAAATCAAACAAGGAGTTTCGCTGTAAGTCTTGCTCTGTTAAGAGAAGGAGTTCCCTCCACTCTCCGCCACTTGCCAGTTCAACAAATAAACAGCAAGAGCAGTTGAATCACAATTCACCAAATAGTGGTGGTTCGTCTCTCTCTTCATCTGAGCCTCCAACATCATTTCTTACGCAGAGTAATGAAAAAACACACGATCTACAGCAGCAAAAACAACAGCAACACACGCAGCACCAGCAAAGAAATTACGATATACAGCAGCATAAACAACAACAACACACGCAGCAAGCATCAAATCAAGATAAACACCACCAAGCGATAACATTAGAGGCTGTGTACAACGAACTAGTTGCAATGAGAGCTGAAAATGCCATTGCTCTCTCTACGATTCACTCTCTCCAAGAGGAAAATATTAAATTATTTCAAACTGTTAATGATCTTCGTAAAGAGATTAATATTTTGCATCAAGAGAAGAGAGAAAAATGTGTAGAGATAGTGGGTGTTCCTAATGTAAGTAATAGCAATGCTCTTGAGTGTGCGCTGCAAATTTTTTCAAATGGTGTATGCGAAGATGTTTCTGTAACAGACATTGATAATTGTTATGTAAAGAGTGTTAAAAAGAGAGAATTTTCAGATGATAGTGCATCTAAGGTTCTAGTTGTCAAATTTGTTTCCGCTTTAAAAAAAAAAGGTGTTATGAAGAGTAAACAATCTTATAAAGACAATTTAACAACAAAAATATTTGGCTGTAAACATAGCACAAACATTTTCATAAACGAATCACTAAATGCTTCAACGAGAAAACTTCTAAATGCTGCACAAAAAGCTAAGAAGGAAAAATCTTATAAATACGTGTGGGTTAGAGGTGGGAAAATATTTATGCGAAAGACGGAAAATGATAATGTTATTACTATTAACTCGGAGGCGGACCTCCTTTCTTTGAATTAATATGCAAAACCTGAGAAATAATTTTCTCAATATTCCCCCCGTCAGTTGCATAGATATCAACTCATTTGATCTCGCCTTAAACCGGAAATATGTAAACAATTTTCTCATTATCCATCAAAATATAAGGAGTATCCATAGAAATTTTGATAATCTGCTTGTGCATCTTGATTCGTTTGTGAATAAGCCAGATTTTATATTCTTAACGGAAATATGGATTTATGAGGAAGAAAAATCTTTGTATGGTATTGAAGGGTATGAATTTATTTCTTGTTGTAATAATGAATATGCTCCTGGGGGTGTGGCCGTGCTTGTTAAAAAGGAGTTATATGTTTTAAATGTTGTCATTAATTATAAAAATTTGCAGAGCTGTGATGTGTTAACAGTGAAAATTAGTGATATGATGTTATCAATGTTCTGTGTTTATAGATTTAGTGAGCCTTCTGACTCAAATAATGTGCTTCTTGAGGAATAGAAAATTTGTTATCGAAGGATTCGTCAAATGACATAATTTTATTGGGCGATATGAATATAGACATCTTAAGTGATTCTGCACCGGTAGACAACTATTTATTTTTATTAGCTTCGTACGGCCTAGATTCATGTATAAATAGACCTACTCGCATTTCTTCAGGCACTTGCATTGACCACATCATGTTGCGTTTTTCCAACTCTGAAAAACTCAAACTTCATAGCTCCTTTTTTGATCTACAAATAACTGATCATTGTATGACGTGCTTAAGTTTTAAATCAAGTTCGGTTACGAGTTCTAGTAGTGGTACTACTTTCTCACATAGTTTTATCATTGATCATAGGGCGCTTAATAATAGTCTACGTTATGAATGCTGGGTAAATGTACTATGTGAAAATGATCCTTCTTTAGCTTACAGTAAGTTCATTGTTACCTTAAATAAGCATGTCTCACGATATTCGAAAAAAGTAAAGAATATCGGGAATAAATTGAAAAGATTAAAGCCTTGGATCAATACTGACTTAATTATCAAAATAAATAAAAAGAAAAAATTATACAAGAAAAAAACGAAATATCCGAATAATGTCAATATTTTAAGTGATTATAAACAAATATGTAAAGATATTTCCAAAGATGTTATTCTGTGTAAAAACAATTATTATTCTAACAGGTTTCGTGAGGTTAGTGGTGATTCTAGAAAAGAATGGCAACTTGTTAAAGAAATTCAG
Source organism: Pocota personata (assembly GCA_963082735.1). NCBI lineage: Eukaryota > Metazoa > Arthropoda > Insecta > Diptera > Syrphidae > Pocota > Pocota personata. The sequence continues at coordinate 87,727,929 of OY720431.1, forward strand.
AATAAATCGTCGGTCAGCCCACTAGTTCATAGTATTAAATGCAACGATGTCACCATTAATAACCCCAAAGATTTGGCTAAAAAATTTAACGAGTATTTCGCTTCGATTGGCACTAAGGTAGTAACGGATAGCTATTCTGAATTCTCTAACTGCAACTGCACAGGTGTAGGAAAATCAGTCGCTCATAGTTTCTTTGCCGAACCAATGACGCCCTTTGAACTGTTTAGAATTATTAACTCACTAAAAAACTCGAACTCTTCAACAACTAACTGTTTTTCAAACAATTTCGTTAAAAAAATAGCTCTAAACATTTGCGATATTCTTTGTTATATTTTTAACAAAAGTATCTCCTGTGGCATTTTTCCAGGCGGTCTTAAGCAAGCCGAAGTTATACCTTTATATAAGAAAGGTGCAAAATCTGCTATCAATAATTATAGGCCTATTTCTTTACTTCCAGTGTTTATGAAGATTTTTGAGAAAGCTATAAAGAATAGAATGATCAAATTCTTAAATAAAAATAATTTCATTAGCAAGTACCAATTTGGTTTTCGGTCAGGTTTTTCAACTGAAGGAGCCCTGTTAAATTTCTGCACAAATATTTATGATAGTTTTAACTGCAGAAATCTGACTGCAGCTCTTTTCATTGATATTACGAAAGCTTTTGATACTGTCGATCATAATATTCTTTTAGTAAAATTATACAATTGTGGTTTTAGGGGTAATATACATAATTATTTCAGGTCGTATTTATCAAACAGAAAACAGAGGGTAAAAATTAATGGGCAAATGAGTTCTTTTAGAAACATCTCCATAGGAGTTCCTCAAGGCTCTGTGCTAGGACCGATACTTTTCTTAATCTTTATTAACTCACTATTTTCTCAGAACTTTCATAGTAAGATTAATGCGTTTGCTGATGACATGGCATGTGGTTTTCAATGTAACTCTCCTTTAAACTTAATTGCTGACATAAATCATGACCTGGAAGTTCTGGGTCATTGGTTCCAACAGCATAATCTGGTGATTAGTGATAAAACGAAATTGATGTTTTTCAATCTATGTGGAAGGGAGTTGGACTTTGGTACGTTTTATTTTCACTGTGCAAAATGCAGAAAATGTTTACATAGTAAAAATATTTGTAAATCAGGAACAACCGCACAAACATATTTTGAATCCCTTACATGTTCTGAGAATTGCTTCGTTATAGAAAATGTTAAATCGTACAAGTATCTAGGTGTTACACTTGACTGGAGGATGAGTTGGTCCGAGCATACGAGTGCGCTTAAAAAGTATCTTATAGCTGCCACAAGACAGTTATACTTTTTAAAATCATTCTGTTCCCGAGATCTTCTTAAGTGCATCTATTATGGGTTAGTCCATTCTAGGCTCGAATATGGTTTAGTTTCATGGGGTGGAACTCATTTCAACAAAATGAACCCACTTCTAATTTCTCAAAAACACATTATTCGTCTTATTTGTAATAAAAATCGTCGTTTTACTAGTCTGTTACTCTTCAGAGGCCTTAAAATTCTTCCCTTAAAACATTTATATTGTTATAAGGTCTTAAAGATATTTTTTCTAGATCAGGCTACGAACTGAATAGAAGCTCCGATTACTATAACCTATCAATTTGAATCCAGTTACTGTACCACATCATAATCTGCAAATTTTCTTCAACTTTTTTACGGTTTTGGCTCCCAGACTCTATAATAACTTACTATATAGCATTAGAATCATTAGAATTAATTCCATATTTCTAAAGATGATAAAATTATGGCTCTTGAATAAAAGCTATGATGACATTTCTAATCTGCTTTGTGTTATCATCTAAATAATTCTCTCCTTATATTATATTAATATTAGCTAATTGCTGTGTTTTCATTCCTGTTACGCACATACTTATCTTTTTCTATATTTTTTTGTTGTCAACTTAATAGTAAATATCTCAATATATTTTGCGACCCCACTATCTTTCTTTCTATCTTTTTATTTATTTTTGTTTTTTTGTTATTAATTTTTCCATGGCTCCCTGCTTTCGCCTCTAGTTCCTTCTGAACTATAGATGGCAGGTTCTTTTTTTTAATTCATATATTATATTCCATTATGTAACTTCAAAAACTACTTGTATTGTCATAATTTGTCATAATTTGAATTTTTTAAAGAATAAATTAATATTACTACTGTATCCGTGGTACACCTTCGCCATTTCCCCTGTTGCAGTCTTCAGGCGGTAGCTGTTGGTGTTGTGCAGCCATGAGCTTCTGACGATATCTCTTCTTACAATGGAGGCGGTGGCACCTGTGTCGATGGTGGCTACGCACTTCTTCTTGTTGATTAGTGCCTCCACTGTCAGGCTCTTGTTACCCCGATTGGTTTGCGAAACTTGAATGGTGGTCCTGGGGGCCTCGATTCCAGTAACCAACTTCTGCCAAGCGAAGTTGGTCCTTACGCATTTCCCGACTGCTGGTTTTGGGAAGTCTGACTGACAGCCAGATGCTTCCTCTCTGCTTCTCCTACTTCCGCAATGTGGACAATTTCCTCGTCTAGGTGCACTTCTGCACTGCCGTTGTAGGCGTCCGGTTTGGTTGCAATCCCAGCAACGGATTTAACTTCCGCGAGCTCTGTCTTCATCCATGACGGCTGTTCTCTGGCATGAGCATTCCACGACGGACTTTTCCCTGACACGGTGTATTCCCTGGTATGCTTGGTCCGCAGCCTTCATTGACAAAGCGAATGCCAATGCCTCGGGGAGTGTTCGCTTTTCAGCCATCCTTACAGCCATTTGCAGTTGTCTGTCCTCTATGGCCTGAATAAAAGCTTCCACCGCCATTTCGTTGATAAGCTCCTCACCGGCTTTAGGGTATGAAAGATGGGCTAGTCGCTCTATATCCGCTTGGAACTGTCGGAGCGTTTCCCCCCTTTTCTGAGAGAGTCGTAGTTCTACTGTTGCCCTACTGATTCGTCTGGAAGAAGCAGTGAAAATCCGCATGACGTAGAGTTCGACGTGGAAGAGGAACCAGCAAGTACAGCAGCCGACCCAGGTATAACAAGTCTGCTCCTGCAACTTAAGTTAGTCATGGACGAACAAAAGAAAGCAATATAAGACCAAAGGAATTCTCTAGAACTTAAGCTGGACGAACAAAAGAAAGCAATGGACGACCAAATGAACTCTCTAGAACTTAAGCTGGACGAACAAAAGAAAGCAATGGACGAACAAAAGAATTCTCTAGAACTTAAGATGGACGAACAAAAGAATTCTCTAGATGCTCTCGAAAGCAAACTTGATGAGCCAAACAGGAACTTGGAATCTAAATTCGAAGCGATCGAAGAGAAAATCGAGAAGGTCGAGACGCAACTCGAAAAAGTCGAAACTAGATTCGATGAAAACTTTGAGAAGCATGAAACTCAGTTCGAGAAAATAGAGACTCAGTTCGAAAAAGTTGAAAAACAAGTCAAAAATCTTACTAAGGAACTTAGCAAAGTGAAGAGACAGAAAGCACGGGAATATTCCACTGACGGTCTGAGAAGAAAGGAGATGCAGCCCCCTATCTTCGATGGTCAAACATCATGGCCAATTTATAAGAGGCAATTCGAAGCGGCCGCAATGACCAATAGCTGGGATGATGAAGAGAAGACTATTGCACTCACACTTGCACTGAGGGGTCCAGCTGCGGAGCTCTTGCAGACCATCCCGGAAGATAAACAGCAGAACTACGGCTCTCTGGTTCAGGCTATCGAGATGCGGTTTGGGGATGACAGGGTTCAGCTGCGTAGTCGAGTCCAGAAAAGGGAGGAAACGCTCCAACATTTGCAAGCGGATATAGAGCGACTAGCCCATCTTTTATACCCTAAAGCCGGTGAGAAGCTTATCAACGAAATGGTGGTGGAAGCTTTTATTCAGGCCATAGAGGACAAACAACTGCAAATGGCTGTAAGGATGGCTGAAAAGCGAGCACTCCTCGAGGCATTGGCATTCGCTTTGTCAATGAAGGCTGCGGTCAAAGCATACCAGGGAATACACCGTGTCACTGAAATGTCCGTCGTGGAATGCTCATGCCAGAGAAGAGCCGTCATGGATGAAGGCAGAGCTCACGGAAGTCAAATCCGTTGCTGGAATTGCAACCAAACCGGACACCTACAACGGCAGTGCAGAAGTGCACCTACACGAGGAAATTGTCCACATTGCGGAAGTAGGAGAAACAGAGAGGAAGCATCCTGTCGGTCAGACTTAATAAAACCAACAGTCGGGAAATGCGTAAGGACCAGCTTCGCGGGGCAGAAGTTGGTTACTGGAATCGAGGCCCCCAGGACCACCATTCAAGTTTCGCAAACCAAACGGGGTAACAAGAGCCTGACAGTGGAGGCACTAATCAATAAGAAGAAGTGCGTAGCCACCATCGACACAGGTGCCACCGCCTCCATTGTAAGAAGAGATATCGTCAGAAGCTCATGGCTGCACAACACCAACAGCTACTGCCTGAAGACTACAACAGGGGAAATGGCGAAGGTGTTTGGAGAAGTTCGTCTTACGATTACTCTGGCGGGACTGACGTTCTCCCATGCGTTTCTGGTGGCAGATATATGCGACGAGTGTATCATCGGAATAGACTTCATGAAAGCAAATGAAGTAATCTTGGACATCGGGATGCAAGTACTGAGGTATCGAAATGTGGAGATTCCGGTGGTGTACGGAAACGAGAATGCCGTAACTCTCATTACAGTCATCAGCAAAGACGAAGTTTTGCCGCCGTCTTCAGAGACAATCATTTGGACGAAGCTGGAAGGTGATCTTGGGAGCCACCGATTCTACATAGTAGAACCAGACCCAGAGAAGAATTCTCAAGACTACATCGTGGGAAAGACGTTAGTCGAACCAAAGAACACCATGGTTCCAGTAAGAGTTTTGAACGCAAGACCACACACTGTCAAACTAAGGCGAGGGGAGGTGACTGGAAAATGCACGCCGATTACCGCCGTCGCAACAATATCTGAACGTGATGCTCCAAAACCTCTCCCATCACCTTGGACAGCGGAAACGAGAGAGACGATTCTCCAGTCCAGTGAGCTGAATCAGGAGCAGCGAACTATGGCAGAGAATCTTATCAATGAGTACGCTGATGTATTTGCCTCACAGGATGGAGAATAGGGCCGAACACACCTGGTACAACATCGAATAGACACTGGTGATACTAGACCAATTCGTCAGCCTGCTAGGCGCCTTCCATTGTCAAAGCAGACAAAAGTTGCAGAGATGGTGTCGGCAATGGAGAAAGAAGGTCTGATTGAAAGTTCTAAAAGTCCGTGGGCATCACCTTTTGTACTGGTTAAGAAGAAAGATGGCAGCACGCGGTTCTGCGTGGACTATCGGCAGCTCAATTACGTCACCAAGAAAGACAGCTATCCTCTGCCATGGATGGACGACACGCTAGACACACTATCAGGAACCCGATGGTTTTCCACTCTCGACTTGAGGAGTGGCTACTGGCAGGTACAGATCCATCCAGAAGACCGGGAGAAAACCGCCTTCACCGCAGGAAATGTTCTATGGCAATTCATGGTAATGCCATTCGGGCTGTGCAATGCTCCGGCGACTTTCGAGCGATTGATGGAATGTGTCCTGCAAGGGTTAACATGGAAAACCTGTTTGGTATACTTGGATGATGTCATCGTCGTAGGAAAAACGTTTGCGCAACACCGAGACAATCTAAGGGATGTGTTTCAAAGGCTTCGAAGTGCCCACCTGAAGCCCAACCCCAAGAAGTGCGCCCTGTTTAAAGTGGAAGTCAAGTACCTGGGACACATAATTTCAGCGAAAGGAGTGAGAACCGATCCAGAGAAGGTCGAAGCGGTGAAAAACTGGCCAGTCCCCAAAGACAAACACCAACTAAGGAGCTTTCTGGGCCTAGCCACCTACTACAGACGGTTCGTGAAGGATTTTGCCGTAATCGCAAAGAGCCTGCACCATTTGACGGAAAAGGGAAAACAATTCAAATGGTCAGTTGAGTGCGAGAAGAGCTTCAAGGCACTTAAACAACGGCTATACGATGCCCCGATACTAGCTTACCCCACTCCCGGGGAAACGTTCATTGTGGATGCAGATGCTAGTAATGTCGGGGTAGGAGCCGTACTCTCCCAGGTGCATGATGGCCAAGAGAAGGTGGTTGCGTACTTCAGCGAGGTGCTCTCTAGGCCAGAAAGGAACTACTGCGTGATAAGGCGGGAACTTCTAGCTTTGATCTTTCTCTACGAAGCATTTTCACAAATACCTCTATGAGAGGAAGTTCGTTCTTCGCACAGACCGTGCAGCCTTAAAATGGCTATTACAGTTCAAGAGTCCTGAGGGTCAGGTCGCAAGATGGATCGAAAGGCTGCAAATCTACGACTACGAAATACGGCATCGTAAAGGAAAACTCCACTCTAATGCGGATGCACTATCCCGGAGACCATGCAGAACGGATTGTAAACATTGTGCGCGTCAGGAAGAACGGGAGCTGGTTTCCATCCAAAGAATGAGAGCCGAACCTATCGCCGGCTGGAGCGTAGATGAGATCCGGAACGCTCAGAAGGAAGACCCGGATATCGAGCCGATTCTGGCCTGGAAGGGGAACATGGAGAAACCGGATCATCAGGACATCTCTCACAGAAGCCCGACCTTAAAGGCATATTTTGCGCAGTGGGACTCCCTCCATGTCCAAGAAGGTGTTCTGAGAAGAAAATGGGAGTCCTCCGACGGAAAGTCGTTTGTAATGCAGCTTGTCGTACCGCGGACGAGGGTCAAGGAGGTGTTACAGGAAATGCATGGCGGGGCGTCCGGAGGCCACTTGGGAGTGAATAAGACGCTAGAAAAGGTACGAGAACGTTTTTTATTGGTTAAAAGCGAAGGAAGATATCGAAGACTGGTGCAGAAAATGCGACGTGTGTGCAGCTAGCAAGGGTCCGAGAATCAAAACTCGAGGTAAGATGCACCAATACAACGTGGGAGCACCTTTCGAACGAATCGCCATTGACATCGCAGGGCCCTTTCCGGAAACCGACAATGGTAATCGGTGTATACTCGTAGTAATGGGCTACTTCAGTAAGTGGCCGGAAGCATTTCCGATCCCTAATCAAGAAGCCAGTACCGTGGCGGAGCAGATCGTCTACAATTGGGTTAGCAGATTCGGTGTGCCCTTGGAATTGCATTCTTACCAAGGGCGGAACTTCGAGTCAAGAATCTTCCAAGAAATGTGTCAACTACTCATAATCAAAAAGACAAGGACAACCCCGCTTCATCCGCAGTCAGGCGATATGGTGGGGCGTTTCAATAGGACTTTGGACGAACATCTCTCGAAGGTCGTAGGTGACTACCAACGGGATCGGGACCGGCAGATTCCCTTGTTTTTGATGGCCTATAGAAGTGCCGTGCATAGCACTACTCGACATACGCCGTTCGAAATCTTATTTGGTGGAATAGCTCGTTTACCCAGTGAGGTGAAATTTGGATCTCCTACCAATGAGCCCTGAAATGAAGAAGAGTACGTGGCGGACCTTAGACAAAGGCTTAGGGACATACACCAAAGGACCAGAAGCCAGATTAAGATAACGAGCGACCGCATGAAGACCAGGTATGATGCCAAGGCAACAACGTCGGGATTTCAGGAAGGAGATCTGGTGTGGCTGTATAATCCCCATCGCCAAAAGGGGAAATCACCTAAGTTGCAGCAGAACTGGGAGGGTCCCTACAGAATAATAACCCGCATGAACGATGTTGTCTACCGCATCCAGCGAGGACCAAGGGCCAAAATGAAAGTGGTTTATGTTTACCGACTGAGTCGATACAATGGCCGAAGTGAGGACACACTTGTTCGGGACGAACAAGTCTAAGAGGAGGGCAGAGTAACATAATGTAGCATAATAACTACGCCCTCGAACAGGCAACAAATTCCGAAGTGTCTTTTCATTTGAGGTTCGTGTCTGAAATTAGTCTCCACAGCTCGGATAATATCACGGATAAAAGAGAACAAGAGAGAATTATAACTGCACGAAATGATTGTCATCTTGGAATTATTACATCAGAATTTTCTTGCTTCCAGTGGTCGAAGAATTTGCTAGAAGTTTCTGGCTATCAGAAACTTCTGCTATATAAGGACAAATGGCGATCGAGACCGGGCAGTTGGTTCTGAACCGCACGAGGAGATTGGAAAAGTGATAACAGCCGAAGTAGTAATTTTGCGATAAATTGAAAGTTGAGAGTTAACAAGAAGAAGTAATTAGTTCGGATTTGTGAATTAAGTAATTGAAAGGAGATAAAGTGATTTGAGAGGAAAGAGACCTTGTAAGAAACGAATTTGCGAAGAATAGTATAGTTTGAACTTGAATTGTTTTATAGACTAGAAAATAAAGAAATAAATTTCACAGAATATCGTTTTATCTACTCGAGCCGTAGCTCGCATATTACACTATAATAGTTTGGCCATATAGTAACTTTATAGACTTAAACAAAGACAAATGCATAGCGAACCTTCTTAAGAGTATAACGTCAAATTGCACCAGAATTAACAGCCAACATACGCCAACAGTGAAAAAATCTCACCAGGAGTCATACTGCTAAATCAATATAATGGGACAATTTTCATTAACGAAGCCATAAACTTATCAGAAACATTTCTTTTAAATTTTATAATTCAACAGTTACCATTGGTAATAGAACCTACGTAGCCAACATTGCCTCTAGACATATCACACACAATATAATGGGACAATTTTCATTAACGAAGCCATAAACTTATCAGAAACATTTCTTTTAAATTTTATAATTCAACAGTTACCATTGGTAATAGAACCTACGTAGCCAACATTGCCTCTAGACATATCACACATATTGAGTGATTTACCTGAGTAAAAGTTGCGTTTAGCCTTGCTCTCTTTTATTATCAATTTTATTTGATAGGCCTTCGCCCAAAAATTTTAACTTATGGCGTGCTTGATAAATTAAGTATTACTTCCCTGAATTATCGTTAGCGCGAGTTGTGTTTTTAGCTCTAAATTATTGAATTTCAAAATAAAAATAAAACTAAATTCATATACATATATACACATATAAATATTTAAACAAAATTGAAAGTTTCTGATTTAATAACCCACATTAACTTGCCGTATAAACATATTTGTTTCATTTCGGCCGTTAATACTTAATTTTCGACTTATATATAATAACTGAAGAACTTATTGAGTGGTTCTCTATTACCCTCATTAAATTACCGAGAGTTTACTTCCGAGAATAATCAAATTTTTTTAAGAAACATTGGTGATCTCACTCCCTCGCTAGTGTGAGTACAATATTTAGTGCATGTTCTGCCGATCTGTAGATTGTACTCCATTGAATTTGTATTGTTTTTACTCATTGCATGTCGCAACCATCGTTCATCAAATACTTGAACCAACCAACTGGCTTTTTCACCGAAAATATTTGCTATCTGATACTCCAACCGTTTTCCGCTGAATTTTCTTGTGGAAATATATTCTTAATCATGAGTGATTCTGAATGCTATGTATGCAAAAAAGCATCAAATGTTAAATTATCTTATTATAACGTGCATGTGTAATGTATTAATATTAAAGGGAAAGTCATTGATAAAATTGTGTCAACCCCTGGCCTCTGCTATGAAAAACTTCGCAGCATATCGACCGACGCCTTGCATTGGAAGGTTATAATATATATATCCAAAAAACCGTTGGATGGTATACCTGCCGTTGTTTTAAAAAAAATGTGTAGACTCTTTAGCTCAACCCCTTGCGACTCTGTTCCAACTGTCGCTTTCACAGTCCGTTTTCCCTAGGCTTAAGACTGCCATAACCTTTTTGATTTTCAGTGCAGCAAAAACTCACTTAAAAACTCCTTTTATTCCCCTTCCTCATTCAGGTCTTGATTTGAATTTATGTATACTAGCTATTAAGTAAACATTGTAAATAATAATTTATAAGTCCCTTTACCGCTTGTATTAAGCTAAATGAAATAAATAGATACAAACCATTACCAGCAGTGGCACAACCATCATCTGCCGTAGAAAGTTTCGAAGAAGTACTACCATTAGAAATGCTGAAAGAATTACATATCAATAACACCGAGAACATCAAGTTATTGGACTTCAAAAACAAATCATATCTGACGATAAGCCTTGGATTATCAACAACAATAATGATAATCGTTCTGATCATCATAGGGCGATCCTGTTGGGAAAAACGCAAACAACCTATAAATGTTACCACCACGCTTGATCCAAAAATAGAAGAGTCAGCCACGACGTCAATACCTATGGCAATCATCTCTAAGAAACAAATGGACAAAACAGATGACCAACCACCAGAATCCAAGCCAACCAGAATTAATCAAATACGACTCTTGTAACAACATTAGTCAAATGAGGACGTTTGAATTTAAGCGGGACAGACATCAGATTTCTTCAACATCCTCAGTGCATTCCCATAGTGCATACCCATACTCAATCCACACGTCAGCATCTCAAATAGAAACATTGGTTCACCCTGCATGCCCACACTCAATCCATACTTCAGCATGCTGCTGACATTGCGCCTGGAGAGAACTGGACACCGCCAATATTCCGTCACGTTCGCTATGGCCTCTTCTGTTAAGTTAGTCATTAAGTAGATTATAAGATCAATGTAAAATCAGTTGTAAAAATACTCTCGAGGAAAAAGTTGATTTTTCTTTTAAAAAACTTCTTATTAAATAATTTAACTTATACGCTACTATTATGTACTGATTATGCCTAGAAAACTTGCAACAGGCACATCTCGGATGATCATTAAACGATACATTGCATAATGAAGACGTTGTTTTTTCTTTTTCTTTGAGAGTTCTCCTACAAACAGTACCTTTAAACGATGAAGAAAGAGTGAGCCTACTAGAAGTAGTGAAGGAATATATTGATATATTCAGCATAGAGAATGAAAAGTTGACTAGGACGTCAGTAACAAAACATAAGATACGAACAGATCCTGGGTGCGAGCCTACATTCACCAAAAACTATAGGTACCCGAAGGTTCACAGGAGAAAGTCCATGAACAAGTCAGTAAATTGAAAAAGGATGGGATAATTCGCGACAGTAGTTCTCCCCGGAGTTCACCGTTGTGGATCGTTCCAAAAAAGGCGGACGCCAGCGGCAAGAGAAAATGGCGTATGGTAATTGATTACCGCAAGTTAAATGAGCTAACGATTGCAGACAATTATCCTTTGCAAATATTGCGGAGATACTTGATCAGCTAGGAAAAGCCAAGTACTTTTCCACCCTACACTTAACGTCCGGTTTTCATCGAATACCTATGGCAGAAGAATATGTGGAGAAAACAGCCTTCATTACTCCCTATGGTATTTTGAATTCTGCAGAATTCCGTTTGAGCTTAAGAATGCTCCAGCCTGCTTCCAGAGACTGATGAATACAGTATTAGATGGATTATAAGGTATCAAATGTTTTGTCTAGTTAGACGACATTGTCGTATATGGCAAAACCCTACAAGAACATAATGAAAAGCTGGTTGAAGTATTCGAACAACTCAGAAAGGCTAACTTAAAACTCCAAGCAGATAAATGTGAATTTCTGAGAAAGGATGTGTCTTACCTAGGACACATTATTATTGACAAGGGGGCAAAACCAGACCCGAGGAAAATAGGATGCATTTGTGGATGCACCAAAAAATCCAAAAGGTATAAAATCATTCCTTGGAATGATAGGCTATTACCGAAAATTCGTGAAGAATTTCAGTCAAATTGCAGAACCATTAAATCGTCTTCTCAAAAAAGACGCTAAATTCATATGGAATAATGACCAGCAACGAAGTTTAGAAGAATTAAAGGAAGTTATAACCCGAGATCCTATCTTGCAATACCCTGATTTCAGTAAAACATTCATCATAACAACAGATGCCTCCAACCAATGGGAAAGACTTGCCTATACATTTCGCAAGTCGTAGGTACGTCAAACAAGGCTGAGGTGAATTAGAACACCACCGAAAAAGAGTGCCTGCCAATTATATGGGCCACTAAGCAATTCAGGCCATGCATGGCACTAAATTCACAATACAAACAGACCATAGACCGTTAACCTGGCTGTTTCACGTAAAGGATACCGGCAGCCGATTGGTAAGGTGGCGACTTAAACTTGAGGAGTTTGATAATGTCATAACCTATAAAAAGGGAAAAAAAATGTTGTCGCTGACGAACTTAGTAGAAACGTAAGAATAACAGAGAAGGAAAGGAAAGAAACCTGGCAGGACTTATTGAGTCTGATAGAAGAAGAAGGAATTGAAATCAGTAATTAAACTAGGGAAGGCAGAGAATTAAGAGACGAGGCTATATAAACAAACATGGGGAATAGTAACATAGTAGAAGTAGTAATAGAAATTTCCACAAAAGCTGTAGAGAACATCGTTGAAGAAGATACAGCTGTAGAAAGTGAAACTTCTAGTATTATAGAAGAAGAGGTATTGACAAGAGATAAGAAAGTAGTCACTGATATAGAGAAAAAGAATGCCATAATGAAGGAATATCACGAAGGGTTAATAGGAGGACACACGGGTCGAAAAGCCACATATGCGAAAATAAGAAAAAAAATTCAATGGAAGTGTATGCAAAAACAGATCAAAGATTTCGTGAGAAATTGCCCTCAGTGCCAGACAGAGAAAGTAAACAGAGCGCCAACTAGAAATCCTATGAGGATTATTACATCAGCTGACAAAGCCATTTAAAAGATCATGATTGATGTTATTGGACCCCTTGAATGAACTGAAGAAGGTGACACGTTCGGATTGACTATTCAAGACGATCTATCAAAATTCATCAAGTCTATACTGGTAAAGACTAAAGATATGCAGATGATAGCGCGAGCTGTTATGGAAGATTGGATTATGAATTTCGAGATGCTAAAGTTGATTTTATCTGATAATGGATCAGAATTTGCAAAAAGTTGTTTGAAGAGTTTTGCGAACTTTTAAATATAAAACACATCACCACTAGTGTAGCCTATCCACAGGCCAACGGTAGTGTTGAAAGAGCTCACTGCAGACTCCCAGAGTACCTTAAATCTACAGGATGCGAATTAAATCAACTTAAAGATTGGCATAAGAGAATGTCTTATGCAGGATTCTGTTACAATGAAACTAAGCATACTACTACTGGATACACCCCATACGAAATGGTATTTGGCTTTGAAGTTAATAGGCCTAGACCCGCATGATGAAAAATCAGCTTTCGATTATGTGGACGAACTTCGAGCCAATCTATTAGAAAAGCATGAAAATGCCAAAGAAAACACGAAAAAAATTAAGGAAAAGTCTAAAGTTAGATATGACAATAAATTAGGAAGAACTATAGAATACAGAGTTGGGCAGAAGGTCTTACTTAGAAACGAAAGAAAAGGAAAACTAGAAAGCCAGTATAAAGGATCATTTAAAATTTTAGAAGTTAATGAAAATAATTTAGTCATACAAATGAATAACAAGAAACAAAAGTTTAACAAAGCTAATGTTAAGCCATATATTTCAGGTCCCTGTTCATCGGGCGGGTCATCGCCGAAGGAAAGTTATGGGTAAAATATCTACAAAATAATACTGGAATATATTTTAATCACTTAGGAGAAGCAGAGATATTAATAATTATATAACATTAGTGATAGAACTAGATATTAATGGATTAGAACATGCAAGTATAAACATTAGGATCATGGTTAACACTATGGATGTCGTTTGCCTAGAATCAAAAATTGAATGTAAAGAATTCCAGCGAATAGCCAAAAGGAAAATTTTAAAGATTGACGATAGAATCAGGATTATTTCAGGAATTATGGGTAGTCCAAGAAGACAGAAACGCGGGTTGGATTATATGATAGGTTCAGGATTCAAATTCCTCTTTGGTACAATGGACAATGAAGACGCAGAATACTACAATGTTATTCAAAATATAAATAATAATGAGCAACAAATTAAAAATGGCATGGAAGATAATAAAAGATTCTTAGCCAGTTAAATACACAAGTCGTAAAAGCATCAACAACACTAATGTAGCTTTTATCAAAATCAATTAGTGGATGAAATTAACAAAGTTAATACTGTAGAAAGTAATTTAAACAGAACTATATTTATTGAATCATACTATGAGGAAATATCTAATAACATAAACTTCAAAATGTTAAAGTTAGAAATGGAGATAGAACATATAATAGACAGTCTTTTATTCATACAAGCGGGGATATTACATCCACGAATTATTGAACCTATAGATTTATTAAATTAACTTCGAGATTTGAAAAATGACAAAACATTCTCAATAGAACGAAAATTATGCCGAAATTCTGAAAACACTGCAATTAAAAGCTTTTACTAAAGATCTAAAAAATATTGTCATTATTAACATTCCGACAGTAAGTAATGAACATTTCGAAATTTATAAGACAATTGCTATTCCAAAAATAGTTATAAATGGTGTTGTATTTTTAGATGTAAGAGATACATTTTTGTTTATAAATAAGAATAAAGAAGACTATGCTTTAATAAAAGATTTAGAGGATTGTAATAATATTAATAAAATTTTAATTTGTAAACCACAGCTTCTTAGAAGTACCATAAGCGATAATAATTGTGAAATAAATTTATTTATGAGAAATAGAGCCGAAAAATGTAACGCAAAAATCATAAATTTTAATGCAGAAATATTTCATAAGCTAAAAGAAAACATATATTTTTACAATATTTCTGAACAAACTCAATATAAATGTAGATGTAATAATGAAACAGAAATAGGTAAACTTGTTGGCACCGGTATAATCCAAATAAATAATGATTGCATCCTCGAAACTTATGACATGACGATAAAGACGGTCGGTACTGGAGCGGAAATTGGGGTTAGAGATAAACATTCGTACAACGAACTAGAAGACTGCTGCTTAAACGCTAAATTGAAAGATATTGTAATTAATCAATAACCAATATCAAAGATCACTGCCAAAGATAACCACGAACTGCAGGACCTGGCAACTCAGATTCAAAATCATAAAAATTGTTGGTCACGAACCTTGGAGAAAATACCAGAATGATCACAGGGGATTACGATTTCAACATTTGGAATCCTGAACTTATTAGCGGAAGCATTCATCGTCTGGAAATGTAGATGGGTTCGAAGTAAGACAACATTAACCATATTTAACAATGCTTCAACTGAAAACATCGAGTTAACCCGGAAGTATCCTTGAGAATGACCAGTTCAGCAAATACCTCAATCGAATCCGGAGAGACATAAAATCCAAAATCCAATCTAAGAAATAAATATCCTTAGATGTGTTTTAAGAAGGTGACGCGTGAGAAACAGTAACTTCATTGGAACCAGACGCAACATCAGCAAAAATTTACTAAACAACAGGAAATGCATATGCCAGCGAAATCAACCTAACAACAAGTGCAGGTGTCAACAGTAAATCATAGAGGTAGGAACAAAAGAAAAATGGGATTTAAGAATTTTTATTATTTAGTCGTTCTATATACAAATTGGCTTAAGGTCTAAATTCCAATTCCGTACGATCGAGATCAAGTTTCTAGGATACGTAGTCGAAGAAGGGACCATACGATGATCAGCAAGACGAAAGCTGTTAACGACTTTCCAATGCTTACGAATAAGAAATCTTTGCAGCAATCGTCTATTTCCGAAAGTTTATAGCAAACTACGCGACGATTGTAAAACCGTTGTGACCTTTTACGAAAAAAATCAAGTTTTGCTGTGAGGGTTAATGAAGAATGAGGAATGCGTTTGTGAGGTCCCCAGTTTGCAAAGTGTTTATCCCACAGGCGGTTACCGAAATACATACAGACGCCAGCCAGTAAGCTTATGGAGCAGTATTACTACAAAAGGACAACGATGATCAGTGTTTTCATCTTGTGTAGTAAATGAGAAGGAAGATGACGCCGCAGGAGGAGAACTATCACTCGTACGAATTTGAGATGTTAGTAGAGATTAAGGCGCTAGAAAAATGGAGAACCTATTGGGTGAGCCAATTACGATTGTGACTGACTGTAAGGCGTCAACTATGATTGTAAACTGGAAGGAGGTTCCGTTGCGAGTTTCCCGATGGATCATGTATTTGCAGAACTTCAACTATTGAGTTGCTTATCGTTGAGCAACGCAAATGATAGTAGATATGATGAGGCATCGGATTAGATGGGTCCATATACAAGATCCCCGTTTGAGAGCCATGCGAAAGGTTCGGGAATGCATCCAGTATGAAGACTTCTTTTTAAAGAATGGCATCCTTTGCAAAGATGAAACCAAGGCAATCCTAGCCCATTACAGGTATACCACATCGAACATGGTAGCTACCAAAAAGTGATACAACCACATTTTGGTTGTTGTGGATGCCTTCTCCAAGTTTGAGCTATACTCCATCAAGAAATCGTGGCAGAACTAAATCAGGAGAGGGATGACGTTTGAGAGCAAGTACGAAACAAAATTCAAAGAACCCAGAAAAAAAAGCAGAGCAACCCAATAGACGGGGAAAAGATGCAGAGACCTGCTAGGTCGAAGAACTAATTTTGATGATAACGACGCAATTTGGTCCAGGGCACAAGTTAAAGGCAAAGTATTTGGGGCCGATTAGGGTAAGGAGACTCTGCAAGCATGATATCGTTGCGAGATGAAAAATGTGGGGGACAGTAAGAGTCCGCGCGCCACATTCGGGGCATGTGACTAATCAGGAAGGCCAAATGCGCGATATGGTGGTCAAATCACCCAATCCCTGAGCAATAACTGAGTTTTATCTTTCACAGGCATACGCACATGTTTTTAAGTTTTTCCTTCCATTGCTTTCATAAGTAGGTGTAAGTGAGCTGTGAGAGGTAGCACACCTCAGGCCGGACCTGTGCCTTTGTTTTATTACCTCTTACTAGCATTGTTCTTTCTTCTCGGTTAAATAAATATGTTATTTGTAGTGTCGGCTAGCCAGTATATGTACGCTTGTCGGTGGTCTGATAACGACTCCCCCGATACATGATTGCAGCTGCACACGAGACAACAGAGATAAGAGCTGAGAGCTAAGAGAGCGCATAATAAATGTAAGTGCAAGCACTCGTACGCCATATCCAGTCATACTCTTTTTTTTTTAAGGAAATATATATTTCTATGCGCTCTTTTGAATGCTGCTTTACGTTAAATTTGTTAGTTACAAATTTATAATCTAATTGCAAAATTTGTTTTCCAACTGCCGAAAATTATGTTCTTAATCGATATTTTTTTAAGATTTCAAGATAGAACATCTCCGCAAGTCAATTTTGTTCGGTTGGCATGCGATGCGGGCGCATTTTTCTCTTCGACGTAATTAGCATTAAGGTGATGTAATTAGTTCAACTATATAATATATCAAATAATGTAAAGTAAAATTTTCGTTGCGTACCGACAACTAAATTGGTGACCCCGACGTGAGTTTTTTTTTTCCTTTATTCTTTTCTGTGGTTGCGCGTGCGAAATTCACGACCAGACAAAAAAAAAATTTGCTCATTATAATCTTTTCTGTGGTTGTGCGGAAGAAATTCATACTTTTTTCATATTTCACCTTAATACTTTCCTTGGTTGCATGGACGCAGTATAACTACGTCGCAACTTGAACACTATTTTTTGTTCGATTGTTTGGCCATGACGGCTACACACATCGTGAGCTGTCACGTGCAACACGCTGGAAGTAAAATTGTTCACACCGGTTGCACCCATTGCGAACCGCAACACGGGACATCGTGGGATTTGGATGCACTGCAACCAAGCGAATTATCGCCAAAAACATTTTTTTTTTGTTTTCTGACGCTGGTTGCTCTCATTGCGAACCGCCACGTGGGTCATCGTGGGATTTGGTTGCACTCCAATCAAGCGAACTATCGCCAGAAACCTTTTTTTCTTTTGGTTTTCTCACACCGGTTGAGGCCATTACGAACCGCTACGCGGGACATCGTGGGATTTGGTTGCAAATCAACCAGGCGAACATATCGCCAAAAACAATTTTTTTTGGTTTCGTCACTCCGGTTGCGCCCATTGCGAACCACCGCGCTGGACATCGTGGGATTTGGTTGCAAATCAACCAGGCGAACATATCGCCAAAAACATTTTTTTGGTTTCTTCACTCCGGACGAATTGAATTGTTCGCCTCAAGTAGTTGAATGATGGTACTGTTACAATGGCCGTGAACACGATCTTTGTGTTTGCGAGCAAAATTTGTTATCTCTTCGACGACGCTGGGAATTCCCAGGTTCCGATGAATATCTTCGTTACGTACCTACCACGGTGCGGTAACGATCGTTCTAAGAACTTTATTTTCAAAAGTTTGTAGGATGTTTCTATTGCTTTTCCCGGTACAACCCCATTCGTAGATATTTTGCTTCGTTCGCGTATGGTATTTGAGCCGAGTTGAAATATACGGGTAATCTGTCCACTTTTTTGTAGGTAAAGTTGACGTGAGTAGATTTGCTTTCGTTCAGCACAATACGCAAAAAATTCGTCCAAGCGTGGACTTTATTAATAGCATGTTGCAGCTTTTCAATTGCTGCTTGAATTGTATCTCCCGTTGTCAATATCGCCGTATCGTCCGCAAACGTGGCGACGACGCAGTCTCTTTCCTGCGGGATATCACGCGTGTAGAGTACATATAGAAGTGGGCTAAAGACACTTCCTTGTGGGACTCCGGCCGCAATCTCCTTGAAATCAGAGTAATCATTTCCGTGCTTAACACGAAAAAGTCTTTCGGTGAGGTACGATCGTAGGATTAGATAGAGTTGCCGTGGCAGTAGTCGTTGCAATTTATACTCCAAGCCTTCGTGGCAAACCTTATCGAAAGCTTGTGAGACGTCAAGAAATGCACTTCTTTTCTTCGAGAGTTTTCTCAATGGACTTGGTCGATTGTAGAATGTTTGACTCGAAATCCAAACTGATGGTCAGGAATGAAACGTCTTTCATTGATTACGGGTTGTAGTCGTTTTGAAAGTAGTTTTTCGAATATTTTAGAGATAACCGGCAATAGGGAAATAGGCTGATATAATTTCTTCTCATTCAGAGGTTTGCCTGGTTTCGGGACCATTATAATCTCTGCGACTTTCCATTGTCTCGGAACGTAGAGCAATCTGAATGAAGCGTTAATCAAATATAGCAGTTTGATAAGAGTTTTATTCGGTAATTCCTTGACAATCTGCGCCGTTATCAAGTCGTGTTCCGGACTTATACCGAATTAAAAGAAACGGGCAAACTCTATAAACTAACCGAATTTAACTGAGAATAAAGGAAAACCACTTGTTAAACCGTTATAACCGAAATTCTTTATTTTAACCCTTTATCTCAAGTTTTTATACTTCTTTAATGACAGTTGAATTTGTCAAAAAGGGGAAAATTTCCCAACATGGGGAATTTTCATGCGTGGGTGCATTCCACCCTTTATGCTGACGTCACACTGTGGTAATTGGACGTGACGTAAACATTCTCCCCCACCCATGAGCGAAGATCATCAGGATGCTTCTTCAGTCTTCTATCAGCTTATTGCCTTTATTATGTTCTGCCGCCCCTTCTGCTGCCTTCTTATCCCCTTATCATGTTGCCGCTGATGTGCTGCCTTATTTGCTTGTGTATAATGTATGCGTTTGGGTACATGAAACGAAACAAGAGATTATTGCATATGATAAGGTACGAACAGTGACACAAGAGACGGTAACGGACAAATCTACGGCAGAATGCCTCTCAATTACTCTAGCAGAAAATCTCACACATGATCCCGTTCATTTGCGAGCGCCGGTGAGTTTTCCTTCTTTATTTTGTTTACCCTCTCGCTATTATATGAGGGTAACGATCGCTGATTGTAGCTTGCGTGGTGTTTGTTGTTGCTGCGATGACAATGCCCAGCTGGCGTTGTCGTAGAATCCGATGACTGTGGCGATGGAAAGTTTTCCTGCTGCAGTATTGTTTTTGGTGTACTTGCGTACGCGTCGTACATGTATACGCGGTCGTTTAGTTTCGGTGATGCGCCTATTAAATCGTGTGTTAATTTTTATTTAATTTTAATTTTTTTTTCTCCTTTTTAATGTAATCCAGGTGAGTACGATAAATTATAGTGTATATGTATGTATATTCATTGAGTAAAATAATAAAAAAATATTCTGAGATGAACTTTGCTGGCGTCCATCGTTGATGTGCATGCGTGTGTGTGTGTGTGTGTGGAGAATGATGAATGTAGTTGGGTGTTTGAAGAAATGCGTTTGAATGGGTGTGCATGATGAGTTGGTTGTTTGTTTTTTTTTTTTGTGTGTGTTGGATTTGGTGATTGAATGAATGAGTGAGTGTGGTGTAGTGGACTGAATGAAAGTTAGTACTTGTTTTAGGTTGCGGTTTATGCGGACGAGTTCGGATGAAAGTAATTGTTGAGTGATTTCGGTTTTAGATTTGAGTTTGTTTGAATCATGTTTTGTCTGATGACAGTGGTGTGCACAAGTTACCATCCGTGTATTTGAAAATGAGTACCCTGGGACTGAATGAAAGTTAGTACTTGTTTTAGGTTGCGGTTTATGCGGACGAGTTCGGATGAAAGTAATTGTTGAGTGATTTCGGTTTTAGATTTGAGTTTGTTTGAATCATGTTTTGTCTGATGACAGTGGTGTGCACAAGTTACCATCCGTGTATTTGAAAATGTGTTTGATGTTGAATTAGTGACTATTTGCGGTTCGTTTGTTGGTAGCGGACAAAGTTTTGTGATTGGTCGTTTTAGAGTTCCTTGTTGAGTTTTTACTTTGACGACGCGTGTTAGTGTGTCTGTTCCTGGGTAGGTTTCCACGATGCGACCTAGACTCCACCGTGAGGGTGGGAGTCTTTCGTCCTTAAGGAGGACTAAGTCTCCGATTTTTTAAGGCGGTTGCTGTTTCAGCCACTTCGGTCTGTGTTGCAGCCGTGCCAGATACTCCTGTTGCCATTGTTTCCAGAACGTCTGCATGCGGAGTTGGATCGTCTTCCACCGGTCGTTCAAGCTTATTTTTCCCGATACTAAATCCGGTTCCGGAACAGTAAGGGCGTCTTGACCGATTAAGAAGTGTGCTGGCGTTAAGGCATGGAAGTCATTAGGGTCTTCTGATAGGGCGCACAAAGGTCTTGAGTTAAGGCACGTTTCAATTTGTGTCAGAAGCGCGGGTAGCTCTTCGTAAGTGAGTGTCCCATTTCCGACAACTCTTTTGATGTGGTATTTTACACTCTTTACGCCCGCTTCCCATAGCCCTCCAAAATGGGGGGAATTGGGTGGAATGAATTTCCACCTGGTTCCTTGACTTGCCAAAGCTTTGGCGATCTCCTTCCAGTCGTGAGTTGAGTTAAGTTCCGCTTCAGCTCCGACGAAATTTGTCCCGCAGTCGCTGTATATTTCGTGGCACAGTCCTCCCCGCGCTACAAACCTTCTAAAGGCTGCCAAAAAAGCTTGGGTGGTTAGATCGATTACGGCCTCTAAATGAAGTGCCTTTGTTGTCAGGCAGACGAATATTGCCAAATAGCCCTTGTAACTTTTGGCTCCTCTGCCTTTCCCTGTTTTTATATCGATATGTCCTGCGTAGTCGACCCCGGTGTGTGTGACGGACTTCGCGATCCTTACCCTGGGGCTAGGGAGATCTCCCATTAATTGGTGAGCCGTTTTGCTGCGAAACCTATAGCGGATTGTACAGCCGTGAATTCATTTTTTAACAGCTCTTTTCAACTGGAAGATCCAATATTTGTTGCGAAGGTACCCCATCATCAATTGGATGCCGCCATGAAGAGTCCTGCTGTGTGCCTCATTGATGATCAGTTTTGTGTGGTGATGCGTTGGTTCCAGGATTATTGGATGCTGCTGATCATAGGAGAGATCGGCGTTTTTGAGCCTTCCCCCGACCCTTAGAATGCCGCCACAGTCTGTAAAATGACCCAGGGAACCCATGCCTCTAGTCTTCACTATCCCTGGCGGAAACATTTCACCTTGAGCTAAGCGTGCCAGAACCTTTGTTGCCGTTTCAAGTTCCGAAGGATTTATTGGTCCCCGAGTTCGTTCTGAGCTCCGCTTTAGAGAATTTGTTCCGAATCTTCTGCAGTACGAGGTTATTCTGAGGAGTCGGCTAAGGCTAGAGCAGCTGACTAATACTACTGTCGGTGATGTTAGTGTTGGCATGAAAAGCTTGAACGGTCTTCTTCCCTTCATCTGTGCTCAAGTCAGCTGGTTGCTCTGGAAATTCGAAGTCCCATTCAGACCTTAAGAACGTGGGCCCGTTCCACCACAAAATGGCTTGGACCAGCGCTGATGGTAGTATTCCCCGAGAGACTAAATCTGCCGGATTCTGGTAAGTAGGAACATGGTTCCATATGTCAACCTTCGTCAAACGTTGGATGTCTCCGACTCTGTTTCGGACAAAGGTTTCCAACCTCGCGGGCTCTGCACGTATCCAGCACAGGGCGATCATGGAGTCATGCCTCTCCCGTCAAGAGTTTGTGCAATGTGGTGTATGAGCTTAGCAAGCATGACAGCTCCACACAACTCCAAACGCGGAAGAGTGACTGGACTTACTGGTGCTACCTTCGATTTGGCCATGAGCAGGTGCATATGGATGTACTCTAAGGTACACCGCTGCTCCATAAGCCTTTTCTGATGAATCGCAAAAACCGTGTAATTGCAGGCGATTAGCTTTGCCAGAAACGCGTAACCACCTTGGAATACGTAGATTATTAATAGCCTGCAAGTCCTTGTAAAACGTCCTCCAATCTTCCAGAATATCAGGATCGACGGGATCATCCCAGGATTGTTTGCGGACCCAGAGAAGCTGCATGAGGATTTTCGCCGTGGTGATGGATGGTGCGATCCAACCCATGGGATCGAAAACACGTGCTATCGAAGATAGTATGGTCCACTTCGTTGGCTGATGAATTTCTGAGGGAGTGTAATTAACCGAGAATTCGTCGTTAACAGGAAGCCACTGTATACCCAATGTCTTCACCCTATCCGAACCTTCAGTGGGTAACGAGAAGGCTGCCTCGTGATCCTGAATGGGTACACTATCGAGAAGTCCTTCATGGTTGGTGGTCCATTTTCGTAGGTGAAAACCAACTCCCATTAAAATCTTAATTTCGTCCATCTTTTGTTTAGCTTCTCGTAAGGTTTTGGCTCCCGAAATCAAGTCGTCGACGTACATTTCGTCTCCGATCATCTTAGCTGCGAATCGCCAGGTATGGGGCCGGTGCTGTGCCAAAAGTCACCGTTTTGAGACGATATGTCTTTAAAATGTCGGATGGTTGCTTGCGCCAAAGTATTAGCTGGTAATTAGCATCCTGTTCCGGTACCCTAATTTGTCGATACATCTTCTCTATATCTCCGGTAAAGGTGTACCGATAGAGCTCAATCTTAGAATGATGTCCGTGATGTTGTACTGGAGCGCCGGACCTACCATCAGCTGGTCGTTCAATGAAACGCTATCAGTTGTTTTGAACGAAGCATCAAACACCACTCGGATCTTAGTAGTCGACCTCCCCTCCTTAAGAACGGCATGATGTGGCACTAAATAGTGATGAAGATCCGTAATAGAGCCTTCCTCTACTTCTTCCATATGGCCAAGATTCAGGTAATCTTCGCGACAGTCTGTGTAGCGTTGTTTTAAACTTGGATCTCTTTCTAGCCTCCTTTCCAGACTCTTGAAGCGCGTAAGAGCACCTTCCCTTGATCGGCCCAGAATAGGATAAACATCGCCCTTGAACGGAAGGGCTACTTGGAAACGGCCATCAGATAGGCGTCGAACGTTGTTTACGAAGTGTTTCTCACACTCGAGATCTTCCGGCCTTTCGTAAGGTTTGTAAGAAATTTCTTCCAACTCCCAGAATCTACGCAGTTCTGTCTCGATGGAACATGTCTGGAGGAAATTGTTGATTCGATGGGGTACAATGGGAGCTCTACCGAATAAAATCCACCCTAATTTGGTTTTCTGTGCGACGGGTAAATTGCTGTTACTTGGTTTGACTATCTCCGGCAGCAGAATATCAGCTAGGACACCACTGCAAAGCAGTAGATCTACCTTGGCTGCAGACAGCGACTTGAGCACGAGAGCTTAAGTGCACGCTCTAAACGTTGAGTGGTGAGAAGTGAAGGAGATATCTACCACCTTTGAGCAAATGCCGCTGCTGACCAAACCCAACCCAGAAATTTCGACGAAGGTTGGCCTTTGCGGAAGACAAAGCAATTGAGCAGCTGATGTTGTTATAAAGCTGGCCTCTGAGCCTGAGTCTAACAAAGTTCGCAGTGAAAGCGATTCGCCTGTCGCCGAGCGCACCTTGACTAGGGCAGTTGCTAATAAAACGCGTGTTGTTGGATTCGTTGCATAAAATGTGTTAACATTCGGCCTGCTTAATAACTTTTCTGTTTCAGGTGGTTCAAAAGTAGGTGCACCAGCGTTCATCGAGGAAGTGGATTGCGCTAGAGTGTGTCCTTGTGCGGCGAAAGAGTTCGCTTGCCCCACCGTCGAATTGCTGTTGAAATGAAGAAGCGAATGGTGTGGTTGTTGACAGTAGTAACATCGCCGACTACTCGGACAAAGATCAGAAGTATGGCTATATGCTAGACAATTTCTACAGATCCCTAATCTATTTACTTGTTTACCCCTATCAGCAATACTCAATTTCAAAAACCTATTGCATTTTCTAATAGCGTGCTGACCCTTGCTGCAAATTTGGCACGAGTACTTTACTTTGTTGCCTGCTATATGCAGAACATTTCGGTGGGCTATAGGCTTGATTGGATTCGGCGCGACTCGTACTTGCTGCTGGTTCACTACCTCCAACGTACGGCACCTAGTTTCCAAGAATTGGGTAAACTCAGCAAATGTTGTTAATGCTTTGCTATCAGCCTTGGATCCTAACTTCTCCTCCCATAGGTGCTGTGTTTTTGCACGCAGTTTTCGCAGCAGTACGAAAATGAGGATTACATCCCAATGTTCAACGGGAACGTTCAAGTTAGTCAAGCTGTGGACTATTTCGGTCGACGTATCCAACGCCTCGAAGGACCAAATGTTCGGGACTTATACCGAATTAAAAGAAACGGACAAACTCTGTAAACTAAACGAATTTAACTGAGAATAAAGGAAAACCACTTGTTAAAAGGTTATAACCGAAATTCTTTATTTTAACACTTTATCTCAAGTTTTTATACTTCTTTAATGACAGTTGAATTTGTCAAAAAGGGGAAAATTTCCCCACATGGGGAATTTTCATGCGTGGGTGCATTCCACCCATTATCTCATGCTGAGGTCACACTGTGGTAATTGGACGTGACGTGAACAAGTCGTAACCCGGTGCTTTTTTAGTCTTTAAATTTTTAATCACTTCCCTCAGTTCAATTAAGGCAACTTTTTTTACTTTAAAGTTGTCAGATGTCGTAACTGGGGAGTCGGGTGTTATCAAAGGGCCGTCGAATGGCTTAAATTCTTCTTCTATGTGCAAAGCAAAAAGTTCTGCCTTTTCTTTGTCGCTTTTGGCCCAAGTTCTATCGTTTTTCCGAATTGGTGGCGCTTGCATTTGAGGTTTCCAGATGCCTTTTAGCGCTTTCCAAAGTGAATAATTTGATTCTCTTCTAGTGGAGAGATTTTCAAGGTGGGTCGCTATCTTATTGCTTTTAAATTCCCGAATACTACCTCTTAGGCGATTGCATAGTCGTTTAAGGATCTTTTCATGCCGCGGTGCACGAGTGATTTGCCATTTCTGTCGTGCTTTTCTTTTCTCCCTCACCAGTACAATGATTTTACTTGGATACTTTTCGTTGCAGTTAATCTTATAGCTTCTAGAAGGAGGGTTTCTCCATGCCGTTCTTTGGATTGCTACCACGAAACAATCAACTTCATCCTCCAGTTCACAAGGTGTTTTAAGTGATACATTTAAGGCGATATTTGTTTCGTAATCATTTCCAAAACCCCCCCCATTTTGTTCTATTGCTAGTAAGTCTTGGAGGTCCTTCTTTCTTGATCAACGCTTCACCAAGTAATAAAATTACCGGAAAGTGGTCAGAAAAGAGATCATAACTTTCTTCGACTGTAATAATTTTCTCGTAAATGCCTTTTGAAATGAAAAAATCGATATGATCGGGAATTTTTTGTCAGTCAGTTGGCCAATAGGTGGGTTTTCCTGACAAATAAAAACAACAACCGAATTCATTTGCCACTTCGTAGAGAATTTTTCCTTTAGAAGATGTACATCTTTTACCCCAGAAGGTGTGCTTCGCATTGAAATCTCCACCAATAAGGAAATTTGAACCAAGGGTATTGAAGACACGAAAGTAGTCGTCTTTTTCAAGCGAGCATCGCGGCGGACAGTAAACAGACGCTATGTTGTAGCTCAGGTGTTTATTTTTAACCCTTACCGCGCACAACTGAAGTTTTTCCAGCTCTATGTTTATATCGACCGAGTGTTCGATGTTATTTTTAATGAATAAGGACGAACAGCCCCGCGCTCTATCAGAAGGATGATAGGCGTAATAACCAGCGTAGCCTCTTATCTTTATTTGCGATTCCCTTGTTAGATCTGTTTCGGAGATCAAACATATGTCGATATTTTCTTTCATTAGAAAAATTTCTAATTCGTTAGATTTTTGTAAGAGTCCGTTTGCATTCCATGTTACAATTTTAAGCAAAGAGTTCATATCTACTTAGATTTTGATATGAGGTTAGTCATACAAAAGCTTTCGACGTTACTGAGACGTTTGAGAATTCGTTTGTTCTTTTCACATTATCCCTCGAACTTAGCGTAAATGCAGTTCAGAATTTCTTTCAACGGATCAGAGGGTGGCCCGTACACCGACCTATCAACAAAAAAAAACAAGCATCGGTAAAATATCCCACAGAAATTAGGGAACTATTATTAGAAAAGAGAAGAGCTCGCAGGAGGTGGCAAATGACAAGATATTCCGGTGATAAAGTTGTGTTTAATAGACTGAATAACAAACTCAAAAAAATTATCAGTGAATTTAAAAACAGATCCTTAACTAGCTACCTTTGTAACTTAACTGCTGACAAAGCCACAGACTACTCCCTCTGGAAGGCTGTCAATCATTTAAAGAAACCTAAAGCGCGGGATCTCCCGTTCAGAACATCTGAAGGGAAATGGATCGGCGACTCAAAAGAAAAGGTTAAACTTTTTCCGGAGCACCTAACAAATGTGTTTAAACCTTTTCCACCTCGCGTGGCAAATGAACTAGAATTCTCTGATAAAATAGATGAAGACGTAATCCCTTATGATTCGCTAAGAGAAATTAGCACATGTATTTCTAAACTATCTAGTAGAAAATCACCAGGTTACGACCTTTTAACTTCCCAAATCCTGAAAGAACTACCCTTCGTAGCATTGTTAAAACTCAAGCTTATAATTAATGCCTGTTTTACACAAAAATATGTCCCACATCACTGGAAAATAGCAGAAATTGTTGTTGTACCTAAACAAGGTAAACCCCTATCAGAAGTTACCTCATATAGGCCAATATCGCTTTTACCGATATTATCAAAAATTTTCGAGAAACTTCTTCTTAAAAGGCTGGATAGAATCATAGAGCAAAGAAGGCCTATTCCCACATATCAGATCGGGTTTAGAAATAAGCACTCGACAATAGACCAAGTGCATCGTATAACTAATGTTATAGAAAAAGCACTAGAAGAAAAACAAGTTTGTTCTACAATACTCCTAGACGTTGCTCAGGCCTTTGATAAAGTTTGGCATAAGGGCTTGGAATATAAACTACATAGGGATCTACCCAGACAATACTATGAGATACCTAAGTCATATGTAGCTAATAGATTCTTTAGTGTTCGCTATGGTTCAGCGTATTCTGAACTTAAAGAAATACAAGAAGGTGTTCCAGGGAAGTGTTCTAGGCCCTACCTTATATTTACTATATACTAGTATTATTCCATATGCGAATGATACCATGTTAGCCACATTCGCAGATGACACTGCTCTTCTAGCAACTGATGGATGCGTGGCCACAGCAACAGAAAAGCTACAAAACCCAGTGAACGAGATATGTGATTGGACGAAACGATGGCGAATGAAACTTAATAAGTCCAAGTCCACCCATATCAACTTTACAAATAAAAAAATAACGAACGTTTCTGTGGTTATTAATAATCAAGTAGTTCCTTATTCTAACACAGCTAAGTATACGGGTATGAATCTGGATACTAAACTGAAATGGAAGGAATATGTGAAAAAGAAAGTAGAGGAGTTAAATATTAAATAGAGAAAACTCTATTGGTTGTTAGGACATAATTCAGAAGTGTCCATTGAGAACAAAATTTTATTATATAACCAGATACTAAAACATGTTTGGACAAATGGTGTCCAATTATGGGGTTGTACAAAAAAAAAAACGAATGTACAAATAATACAAACTTTTAAAAATAAAGTTCTTCGGGGAATAGTAAATGCCCCATGGTTCATTAGAAATATTGACTTGCATCGTGATTTGCAGATTAATCCGGTAACGGAAGAAATTAAAATGAACCCAATTCGTCACAACGTGCGTCTGCAGATGCATATAAATCCTTCAATAGAAGATGTCTTAAATATACGAAAGAAGAACAAAACCTCATGAACTTATAATCTGACAATTATGAGAGCACGTATTTAAATTATAATACCCTCTCAAACGCAACTAAACGTTGAAAATAAAATCATTTGTCGATCTTTCTTTGATTGGTCATGATCAAGGAGGTGTTTTTAGTGCGGTTAGAGTCCCACACTGCTTTGGGTTTCTAACCCCTCTGTGTCTTTCGAGATTTTCACCAATACCATACCAATAGTTGCGATAACGAGTTTGATGGTGATGACAATGAGACAGAAATAGTTGTATAAAAAGGATGTTCACAGAAGCTGCAAGAAGCGGCCCTTACATTTTATGCCGGGTTTGCCGCTTTTAAGTTGCATAAGAAACTTAATTGTGAAAATTGCACTCTGTTCATGATAGACAAAGCAGACCAATTTCGAGAACAAACTCTGTTAATAAAATTACGAGCTTATAACACTTATGACACATTATCCGAATTTAGAAAGTTAACTGTTCTTTCTCTAGCATTTGAAACTTATGTCAAAAGTATGCAAACACTTCTTGAAAGCCAATTTGCTAAAATACAACACGAAGAACACTTGATTGAAGCTTTGTTCAAATCCGCACTGAAAATGACAGCTTCCGAGAGCATGAAATGTGACGACGATGAGCACAGACACTCCATTTATAAATTCTTTTTTTTTTGTTTTTTGTAGTTATTCATTTATTTTATGAATATTTTTATTTCTTTAGTACTTACTAAAGAGCGAGGACTATGCCTACAGGGGACACCTCAAAAAAACGCGTTTTATATTCTACGTCATTGGGTGATGAGGAAAAGAATATCTGAATTATAGTTGTAGCAATCGGTTGTAGATAGATACATACTGTTCCCTCCCCTCTCCAATGCAAAGTTTTTCTTTCATATTAACCAAGGCTCTGTTGGCATTTAAAAGCCAAACAACTAATGTACATAGATACATACATAAATATACATACTTGAATAAATATTAATTTCTGATAAAGGCTCTCATTTTCATATACTTATATTCTAAGACTCAGTTCTTTTCTTTGTGCCGAAATTATATATATATACTTCTCCGAATGGAAAAAGGAGTAATAAAATTCAAACAAAAACAAATCTATCCATAGCCACGATACACCCCCTTGACACACCATCATCATCCACCACATAATCACACCACCACCCTGCTGGGAATATATTTTTCCATCCCTCAACCAGACCACCACTTGAACTAAAAACCTGACGCATAACGTAAAACTTTTTTATGCATCTACCAAACCAACCTGATCAGAATAACCTACATCTTTTTATTCAACAAGGAAAATGAAGAACACAGTAATAACCTGCTCAATGTTGGCATTCACTCAGTTGCGTAACATATGGACTAAAATTCAAAGTGGGAATGGAAACCCAAAACAGATTTTGTTTACTTTGTTTGAACTCATCACTCACTCATACTGTCATTATAACTCCATTCTCAGAGAGTAATAACATCTTTTTTTGCTTGCGAGAAATGAGAGCTAGCCACCTAGGCGGTCAAAGTGGAACAAAAAAAATATCGCTTGATAATAGTACCACAGATAATAAACTACCCAGATGTCGCACGCCAACTTAAAAAAATGAAGCATATTTTTGTCCTGGCAGACAGAGAGCTTTCAGAATAAGTACCACAAATAAAGCTTTTTATTTTTCCTCACTCTGTTGGCTCGTGTGGGAAAAGTTATTTTTCTCATCGTGTGTTGTGACATTAAAACGATCGAGGTGATGAAGTGTAAAGGGGTATGCGGGAAGGGGCATGAAGATGCATGACGGAGTGATTTCCATACCACCGCAGCAAAAGAATAAATTTTCATAAATGGAAGTTTTGTAAACGCGTATGCGTTGTATATGAAGAGATTTTCAGGTTAATAACTACCTTACATATCTATTACATACATATACTAAAAAATTAAAAGGCATAAGAAAATTGTCTCCAAGGAAAAAATGTTGCACACTGTTCTATAACCAAAAATGAATTGAGTGATGGAAAATTATTTAAATTTCCTAAAAAAGGAACAGTTAAATACGATGAATGGCTATCTTTAGCAGAGGAGTCTCGGGAACACATAAAAAGCCTTAAAACGCACTATATATGCAGCAAACATTTTAAGAATGCCTTTATTGGAAAGAAATATTTAAAAAAAAATGCTTACCCTTCTCTCTTGTTAAAACGAAGTGTTGCTATATCTGATGACGAGTTCATTTATATTGATCCAACGGGATCTAAGGTTACGTATGAAAACTGCAATAAATTAGTACTGGATTCGAATAATGTTACAGTAGAAGAACTAAACTTGTCTTCAAAAAGGTTATCAAGAAAAAGATTCAATGATA
The DNA here is from genome assembly GCA_963082735.1 of Pocota personata. Classification (NCBI taxonomy): domain Eukaryota; kingdom Metazoa; phylum Arthropoda; class Insecta; order Diptera; family Syrphidae; genus Pocota; species Pocota personata. Next base: position 87,758,904 of record OY720431.1, read on the forward strand.
ACGTTAACTTTACGTGCGCCAACTGTGAGACTCATATAAAAAGGCAATCTGTTTATATTAAAAGAATTGAGAGGCTTAAGAAATTGAACAATAGCTTAAGGATAACAGTAAAAGGAAATCGCAAATCGAAAATAAATTTGCTGCAGAGAATTCATCGTTTAAAAGAAAAAAAAGGCTGCAAGTGCGTGAAAAGCAGAGTATCCAAGAGAAAATTGATTTATTGCTTGGTATTGATCAAAATACTAAGACATTTTCGAAGCTCATTCTATCTGAGAGTACAAAAAAATACACCGAAGAGGAGAAGTGGATTTCGCAGTGCATTTTTTTCCGTTCGTCTTCCGGATACAACTTTTTACGGGATCAGCTTGGACTACACTTGCCACACCCGTCTTCATTATATAGGTGGATTAATATTAAAAGTCTGTCAACTGGAATAAACATAAATGTTCTAGAGGAAATAAAGAAAATAACTTCGACATTATCATCAAAAGAAAAAAAAGTCGTGATTATCAAAGATCTAATATATGCGTTAAGTCTGTGTGAGTTTTTATGATTCGGAAATTTTAAACAAGTTTTAAATCATGTCGTTTGTCCAAGCAATATACCTATGAAACAACTTGAGATTGAGGTATATAATTGTCTTGATACATGCGCGGAGCTGAAACTAACCGTTAGAGCTATTTGCTGTGATCAAGGACCCACAAATCGTAGTTTACTAGTTAACTTAATATAAATGAAAAAAACCACAACTTTGAGAAATGAAGGATTATATATTAACCATCGAACCCACAAAAGCAAGAAAGAGATCATTTTGTTTCAAAGGCTTGGTCTTAACTATAGAAAGCGTTTGAAGAATAAGAGACATTATTCAAGGATCATGGTTGGTTGGTTGGTTGGTTTAAAAGGGTGAGCTTATGCTCTTAACTTAGGCCTCTATTATACCCGTTGTGTTCCCCTCATCTATGTAACTATAGGTAATAGTGCTGTCATTTCATTTCATTTTTAATACATTTTTATTTTTTAAATTCATTGTAACTTAATTGCTAGACAAAAACGCTAAAAATTAGCTTAACTAGCTTAACTATCTTATTCTAACTTACTGGCCCTAAGCGGGCGCTCTAAGTTAAACCTAACACTTAAAACTATGTCTTTCGACGTACCGTACTTGAAAATTATATAAAAACTTAGTGACTGAACTTTTTTGTATTCTTATATATATAAAACTTATAAACTACCTTAAAATAAATCTTAAAACTATCTTATTCTAAATTAGCCTATCTTATTCTACCTTACGTATTTTCTACGCAATTTTTTTTTTGTTTTTAAATGTTTTTTTTTTGGTTTTTTATCGAGTGCAGTTTTTTTTTTATTTAAATTTTTTTTTTTTGTGTTTTTTTGTGTTTTTTGTGCTTTTTTTTTATTTTTTCACCCAAGTACTGTGGATATTATTATTTTTTTTTTTTTTTTATATATTTTTTTTTTTTAATTATTACCTACAAGCTAAACTACTTAAACCTAAACTATGTAAGTCGGCCATGGAATAGAACAGCCAACCTCAAACATCCAACAGGCTACCCTGGATTAGGAGGAAACGACGAAGGAGTTTAATCTCTTTCGGCTAGCCACCAGAAATGACCGTACTGACTTTGTACGTCATAAATATCGCGACCCAATACCGCCCTACTAAACCGGACACGCTACACACTACCGTGTGCAACGTCTCTGTCGTAGTTGAGTCGCCTATCCACAGCTGTCCGAGCAACGTGGAAGATTAGCGGTACCGCCAATCTGTCCTGGATCAGACCATTTCTATCAAAATAGAGGAAAGCCTCTGGGGGAACAAAGCCGTTAAGGCGCACTCTCTCGTGATACTCGTAATTGGGGTAGTAAGCCCCGGAGATCAGGTTGTTCGTCGAGCTCGTTGCTCTTGCAATGTGTCTTCGAATCAGCTTGATAACGAAATTATCCACTCTTATTAGGTTAGCCCTGTTGTATAGGACCTCATTGGGATAGAATTTTATGTACTGGGACTCTGGTGTTCAGTACAAATGAAGGCAAGCCCGAAGGCAAGCCCTCTCAAACACCCGAATCTTTTCCAACAAGCTTGCTCCCACGTTGAACCACACGAGGCATCTATATACGAGCATGGGCCGGATGAGGGCCATGTAGCACATTACCTTTACCCTTGCATCGAGTTGCTTGCTATAAAAAAGCCTCTTTGTAAAGGCAAAAGCACCTTTGGCTCTGGCCAGAGCAGCATCTATATGTTTGTTAAAGTATAGATATTGGTCTAACCAGAGCCCCAGGTATCTGACGACACTTCGACACGAAAGTGGCTGTCCCTGCGGTCCAACTATTGAGAACTTTCGCCAATTCTTTCTGGTATCCCTAGAGGCACCAGACAACGGCGTCCTAAAAAGAATGGTTTCCGATTTCTGGAAGTTGATCTTCAACTTCTAGTCATCGCAATATCGCTGAATCTTATCGAAGTCACGTTGCAAGAGAATTGCAATGACCTCGATTTTTGGTCCTGATCTGTACGCGATCAAGTCGTCTGCGTACGCTATGGCATGGTGAAGTGATCTTATGAGATCGCTCGTGTAAATGTTGAAAAGGATCGGTGAATTAACCGCACCTTGTTGCAGACCGTTTTTAATTAGAAATGTTCCAGCAGAAGTCACCTTGCTATTTTTGACAATGAACTGTCTGCTGGTGAGCATGGTATGAAGTATGTACAGCAGTGGTTTGCTTATGCCCAGCCTGTTTAGAACAGTGCTGTGCTTTGGGAATTATGTGTTGAGAGGATTTAGGTCTAGGGATCATGGGCAGTATCAACGGGAAACTATATCGTATAGTGATCGGGGAATTGTAGAGTGCGTCTGGCGAACTCCAATATATCTCCGATTCCTTTCTTACTGAGGTGTGTAATATCCGAAATCCTTGGAGATCCCAGAATTTTCAGTCTTAGCCTCGCTGTGGCAGGGCAGAAGCAGGGGAAGTGTTCTATATCATCCTCCTCCTCCTCACAATTGGCACAGATTGTTGTATTAGCTATCCCGAGTCTGAACGGATGTCTGTTGAGATTGATGTGTCCTGTTAAAAGTCCCACCATCAATATCAATTGTGTTCTGCTTGAGTTAAAGAGCTCTCTTTGCTGTGTCGTTGCTCGGTTTAGTTATTACAGATATAGCCACTTTGCACGTGTCTAGATTCGCCCAGTAGTTATTGAACTCTTGTCGTATCTTTTCATTGATTATTGTTTTAATAGTTGTCAGAGTGACCTCTATTGTATTATCCGGGTATACCTTCGTGCCCCGGTACCCACGTGAAACGGACGCTATTGCGTCTGGCAAGTAAGTTCAATTGAGTTTTGCACTCCCTTACTAGTCGTGATTTCGACATGGGGTTTGTAATCGCGCTAATTGCTGCTTTGTTGTCCGAGCAGATGTCGATTTGCCTCCCTTCGCTGGTGTCTTCTGCAAGTATTTCAGTTGCCTTCATAATTGCATAGACTTCTGCTTGAAACACCGATACAAATGGTTCTAGGTGAATACCAAGTTCAATTGGTGTTTTAACACTGAAGATGCCAGCCCCTGATTCCCCTGATATATTAAAGCCGTCTGTAAAGCTGTACTGATATCCCATTGGAGTTTCTTGTCGTTCTTTCATGCGTCCAATATTCTCTTGCGGGGAAAATTGTTTCGAAGTTGTTGGAGAACGTATACGATTTTCCAACAACATCACTGGGGCAATCGATGAGTGGTGCCATTACTCTTATCATTTCGGTGATTTTCTGATGTTCTGTATTTGCACCACCGATGAAATGGCCGATAGTTCTAAGTCGTGAGGCTGAAATGCCGGCGATCTTCTTCGCTTCGAGGTGCACTGGTAGAATATTTAGTATCGCTTCCATTGCCGCGATTGGTGTTGAGGACTGTGCTCCTGTAATACGCAGACAGACTATACGTTGCACCTTAGTTAGCAAGTCTCTTGCATACTTTGATTCGAAGGGTGATTTGTATAAGCTCTCTTATGAAGTTCAGTTGCTTACATGTTATCAGAATGGCTAAGTCATATGCGTATGCTACACATTTCGCACAGGTTCCATCCAGTGCTTTTAAAAGGTTGTCAATTGTGAGCATCCACAGAAAAGGAGATATTATCCCCCCCTGTGGTGTTCCCGTACGGACTGTTTCCCTTCTTGTTTCGTCCCAGTGAAGCTGTGATAATGCGGTTTGTAAGCATGTGTTCTAGCCAATTGTTTATTATTTGGTTATTAAAGTACATCGAGAGTGCCTCCACAATTTTTTGAGTTTTCGCTTTGTTAAGTGCCCCTTCGCTATCTAGAGAAACGCCTGCGACTGATTCATGGATAAGAGCGCGGAATATTAATAAAAGTAATACAAATGTTTCCGAATTTAACTCCCTGCTAGCCAAAGTTATATCGATACAATTTTTATTCAAATCGAAATGTTCCAACTGCGAAGAAGACGATTCGAAATATCTACAGGTGGATTGGAATACTATTTTGCAGAGTGATATAGAAGAACAAATAATACTTACCCAAGAGCTATCACAAAATCACGACATTCTTAAGAATGAGGAATGCTTTGAAAAAAAACACGAATACGAACAATATAGTTAATCCACCAGATGAAGACGCAATATCAGTCAAGGTACCGTAGGTCAACGACCTAGCTACAAGATACTTTGCCGGACATTGCGTCTTTAAAACAATAAAAAAAAATTAACAAAATCTGTGAAAATTGTGCTGAAGAAATGTCAAAGGACAAACAGAATTTCGATCGAACGGAAGTATTGATAAAATCAAAAGAATATGAAAATTCAAAAGAAAATACGGTTCTCTTATAGCCGCCTGAAAAAGATTTTCAAGTATGCCGTCTTCATGTACAAATAATTTCCGAATACTTTCGAAAACTACCTTTTGCATCTAACTTAAAAGAAAATATAATCAATGAATGTATAAAGGCAACAAATATACATTTTCCGAATTGGTTGAATGTATGTTATGACCACAAAATTAATTTAATATATTTTCTAATAGTGGTATTGCTCTGGAAAAATTGTAAATGGGTCCTTGATAAGAATTTAAATAAAAGTAGAATTTCCAGAAATAAAATAAAAAAAATGCAAAATGTAATGAACGCTTAAAAAGTAAACTCGACAGATAAATTGATAGTGATTATTGGGTGGTTGGGAGGGTGGGGATCGATATCCTGCCACGTTCTCGTTCGTGTACCCTGGAAACTACTTCAGTTAAAGTGATTTAACTGCAATTTAATACTAACCTAATTTAAGTTAATAATTATTTTGTTAAGTTAGTTAGTTTTTTTTATAATAATTTCGAACATTAGTCACCTTTACTTAAGTAGGCTCTAATTCGATCCATGTGACGTACTCTTGCACTAATTTATTTACAAGTGGTCGCAAGAATACGTAAGATTTGTAATCGACACTTTGTGACCTTTTCCGTTATTTGTTGCGGGCACTTGAGTGGGTCAGTGTGACTGCACAAGTGTGTCGCCGCTGTGGGTCAGTTGCATATTCGTGGAATGGGGTAGGGTGACATGTGTGTCGCCACAGTAGGTCAGTTGCATGTTTGCACTGAAATAGTGATATGAATGACATGTGTCGAATTGGGTTAGGTCGCTGCGTCTTGTGTGGGCAAAGCGTTGTGTGTAGGCACAACAGTCCTCCCCCTTAAAATACGAAAGGCGCACAAGGTTACGAGTGAGATCTTTCGACGGGAAACATGTAGGAGTCGACTGGACCAAGAGTGGTGATTTTTATTTAATCTATTTGAAAAATTACGATTCATTAGTTAAATTTTTTCTTCTTGGGTTAAGATTATACATTTCAATATTTTTAGACTATATGTTAAAGTTATGATTATACATGTTGTTATTACTATCTACGATATTTGTTTTTGCAAGAATATATAAATTTAAGTTTAGTTTTTTTTGCCATTTTTACTTGTTCTTATTTGAAATATTACATATGTTTCTTAATTAGAAAATTACATTACAAACATTAATTTACAATTTCGTTAGGCTCTTGGTTAGCGTTCTCTTGCGCTGTAGCTTCTTTTATTGTTGTCCTGTTTATTGACAATTTTATTTTAAAATATTTATTTATTAATAGTAATAATGTGACAATTATACCAATAGGAAGAATAATAGAAACTGGAATGTACACGTGTTCATACTTTAATGTTAACAATGATTTGTTTGTATTAGCTAAGATTTTAATATTAACGATATATTTATCTAAATCCAGTTTTTCTACGTGTATCACATGGGGTGAAATTTGGAATAGGTTGGTAGGGATTTCCACGGTTTCAGTAAGTGTTTCTTGTAAATAGTACGTGATATGTCCTATTGTACACGTCGTTTGACGCTTGAAGATATACCTCATTCTTTATTGCTTTGCAATATGGGTTTATTTTGAGGATTCCACTGGTTTGGATTTTGTAGTTTATGTGGTTATTGTGTTGTGTGCATCGTGTGTTTTCTGTGTATAAGGCTTTAGTAAGTTATTATGTACTACCTTTTCTTTCCTACCCATCCTTACTTTGGAGTTTTCAGGAGACATAATTTCTACAATTTCATACGGTCCTTCGTATATTGGAGTAAGTTTTTTATTAGATTGATTTTTGAATTCTAGCAGTATTTGGTCACCTACTTTGTAACTGATTTCATTCGAGTTACGATAGTAGTATTCTTTTGATTTTTCTTTAGCTTTTAACTGGTTTTCGCGGATGATTTTGTAACCGGTTTGTAACTTGGCTTTAATATCAGTAATGTAGTCGTCACAATTATATGTGGGTTGTAATTGTCTATTTAAAACAGAAGGAATTGTGGGTTTAAATCCAAAAAGAGCTTCGTAAGGGCTGTAGTTGGTACTTGTGTGCTCTGTAGTGTTATAACAGAATACAGCGTAACTGATATATTTATCCCAGTTTGTTTGATCATTGCTTGCGTAGTTTCTTAAATAATCGCCTAATGTCCTATGTGATCTTTCAAGTGCTCCGTTTGACTGTTGATGGTATGGACTTGTTTGGGACTTTTGTATTTTTAGGAGTTTGCAAACGTTTTTGAATAGTTCGCTGGTGAAGTTTGTTCCTTGATTTGTGAGGATGGTTTGTGGAATTCCAAATGTACAAATGATTTGATTTACTAATGCTTCGGCCACTGTTTGGGTTTCTTGGTAGGGTATTGCTTTTGCTTGGACAAATTTGGTTAAGTCGTCCTGGAATGTAAGGATGTATTTATTATCGTTTTCGGTAATTGGGAGTGGTCCCACCACATCAAGAGCTATCCTTTCGAAAGGAGCTTTTGCTGTAGTAGTGATAACCATATATCTACGTACATATTTTTCCATTTGCAGGCTTTTTTTATTCGCTTTAGTGTGCGCTTTACTCCTTGGTGTCGTCCCAAAGGAGTGTCGTGTATTATTTGTTTTATTCGATTTGGATCTGAGACTTCAATTACGTTTTCCTTCCCTTTTTCTTGTTCCTCTGGCATGACTTTGTTTTGACTACGGGTAAATACTTTGTTTTCAGCTACGTTTATTCGCGACAAGGCGTCTGCATTCGTATTTAGATATCCGGCTTTATGAGAAACCGAAAAGTCATATTCTTCGAGCTTAATACGCCAGCGCATTATTCTTGAAGAAGGATCTTTTAAATTAAACATCCATACCAGTGGCTTGTGGTCGGTAATAACTTCGAAGTGTCGTCCGTATATATAAGGTCGGAAGTGTGTCACTGCCCAGACAACTGCGAGAGCTTCTTTTTCTATAGTAGAGTAATTCTTATCAGCCGAATTTAGTATTCTACTAGCGAATGCTATAGGTAAGTCATTTACATCGGAATCTCTTTGCGAGATTACTGCGCCTATGGCTTCATTGCTAGCGTCAGTTGTGAGATAAAAGCTTTTGCTAAAGTTAGGGTATTGTAGGATGGGTGGATTAATGATTGCTTGTTTTAATTGTTTGAATGATTCGTCACAAAATGCGTCCCATTTGAATGGAACGTCCTTGCGCAGAAGTTTGTTTAGTGGGTTTGCTATTTTTGAAACGTTTTTTATAAACTTCCTATAATATCCTGCTAAACCTAGAAAAGATTTTCTTGTTTCTGAGAATTTGGGGTTTCTATATTTTAAATAGCAGATATCTTTTCTGGGTCTGGTTTTACTTCGAATTCTGAAATGATGTGCCCCAGGTACATAGCTTCTTTTTCCAAGAACTTGCACTTATCTAGTTAGATTTTTAAGTTGTATTTATCTAAAGCTTGGAACACTTCGGTCAGTTTTTTATTATGATCATCCAAATTTTTCCCGTATATCATTATATCGTCTAGGTATACTAGACATTTTATGCCTTGTAGACCGGTAAGAACTTTGTTCATCAGCCTTTGAAAAGTAGGGGGAGCGAAATCCAAATGGCATTCTATTGAACTCGAAATGTCCGTTTGGTGTACTGAAAGCTGTCTTCTCTTTATCTTCTTCCCTTACTTCGATCTGATGAAATCCGCTGGCTAAATCTAATGTGGTAAAGTACTTTGAATCGCCTAGTTGTCCAAGAATGTCTTCGATATTTGGTATCGGATAAGCGTCCGCGATAGTCACTTCATTAAGTTTTCTGTAGTCTACTACTACTCTCCACTTTTGTTTTCCTTTCTTTGGGACGACCAGCAGGGGAGAATTCCAAGGGCTGGAACTTGGCCTTATTATTTCGTCTTTCAGCATTTTGTTCACTTGATTCTTTATTTCCTGTGTGTGAATCTGTGCCAGACGATAAGGTCGAATGTTGACTGGTGGTATATTTTGATTTGTTTTTATTGGATGTGTGATCCCGTTTGTAGATGATAGGGTATCTCCATTGAGGAAGAATAAATGGTTGTAACTACGGCAGATTTCGATTACGGATTTCTTTCCTCGGTATTTAGGTGATTAAGTTGGAGTTGGTTTTTAATTTTTTCTAATCTGTCTTTTATTTCTGGTTCAATACTAATTGAATCTAGGTTGTATATATAGTAATCATTTATATTTGTGGATTTTAAATCGAGATTTTGTAAGGTGACGTCTTTGTTGTTGGCGTTTAGTATGGATATGTATATAAAACTTTTTATTGGTTCAGCGATAGCTGAAGAAGTATAGACTTGAGGTAAGATTTCTTGAGATTAATATATTTGATTTGAGTATTTGCGAATTGGCCCACATTTTATTACTTTTTCGGAACTAGCGGGTATTGTTACTTGATTTCGCTTGTATATAAAATCTGTGGTGTATCTTTTATCTTTGGCATGATAGGTAAATGTATTATCCTTATAGTTCAATATTGCGTTGAATTTCCGAAAGAAGTCTTCACCTAAAATTCCATCTTGTGTGGTAGGGAAGTTGTCGGCTACTATATGGAATATGTGTTTTCGATTTTTTCCTTGACTGATTTCCATATACAGAAGTACTGTACCTAGCGTTGACGTAGGAGTGTCGCTAATACCTTTTAATTCGGTAATTGTATCTGTATGTACCCATAGATCTTCATTTAATTTGCTTATCTTTATCAAACTAAGGCTTGCACCTGTGTCAAGAAGCATTATATTGAGCTTTGTTATTAGTATCTTTGGAAGTTATTTTAATTTCGCTTTTAAAACTTGAGGATCTGTTTAAATAAGCTATATTGACTACTGGATTTGGCGAACTTGTTTGTTCGTCCGTTTGATTTTTAGGATCTTGAGTAATGTTAGAAGAATGGCTTAGCTCAGAATTTGAAATTCCATTTAGGAATTGGTCTAGATTATTGACCTGTGCAGGGTTTCGATTCTGACGATAGTTTTGATTTAAGATTGAGTTTGATTTTTGGATATCTTTTGGGATATTATATGAATTCGGACTTGTGTTTGGTTGTTTCGATTTATGAGATATTTTGTTTTGGTTTAAAGAATTAGGTTTCAAGTTTTGAGATTTTTTATCTCGATTTAAGGAGTTAGACTTCTCCTTTTGAGATACGAGCATTTTATCTCGATTAGGGGAATTGATTTTTTGGAATTCATTTCTCGATTTGAACTTTAAGAATTTGTTTCTCGATTTAGTGATTTATGATTTTGTTTTTGATATGCATTTTCTAGCATATGATTTTAATTTTGATATGCATTTTCTAGCATAATTCCTGTTCATGAAGGGATTTTGCTGTGTCTTTCTTTTGTTTATGCACTCTGGTTGATGTTCCTCACCTGACTCCGCGTGCTGGATGTGCCAGGTCTTGGGGAGTTTCCCTGATTGTGGTTAACTGTGACTCCGGCGTTTCAGTCATTATTGAACGTTCTTTTACGACACTCATGGTGTGTCCCTGTTTTTTGCAATATCTGCAGATGATTGCATTGTATACTGTGTTAACACCAGACCTACTTGAGAATGTTTGGGCATAGTTGGAAGTAGTTCTATTTGAAAATGTTTGCCGATTGTTGGGAACTGGCTCATGATTTGTGAATTTGGAGGTTCTGTTGTCATTAGGGCTAAATGTTGTGTTTCTGAGACGACAACATTTACTGGTATTATGACTTTTTGTTCTGCAGTTTTGACAGTAAATGTGAGAATTGTTTGCATACCTATTACTTGTGAATGCAATAAGTTTTTCCTCTTCTTGTGCTATGTCGACTCTTTGCTCCTTGCGCTCTTGACGAGAAGTTTTAACTGCGGTATCAGTCCGTTGCAGAAACTATTAAGGACCATTGCGCTGTTTAGTGAAAGGATTTCTGTGTTTGCGGATTCATCTCTAGTGTTCGCATTTGCATAGTTTAACTCGTCGCATAACGCGTTGGCTCTTTCAGTGTAGGATGCCACTGACTCGTTGTACCCTTGTTTGAACTGAAATATATCCGTTTGTATTACTTGGAGAGATCGAGTTTTTCTAAAGCCTTTGAAAAGTGCGTCCTTCAACTCCGGCCAGTCATTATAATCGTTGTATTTTACTATAACGTTATATGCTCTGTCTGTTAATTTGGACTTAACTATGTCTACTAGTTCGGCTTTATCGCACTCGTAGATTGCTTCTTCTATTGGAGATCAACCATTTGGACGAATCTATCTAAATTCCGGGCAGAACCATCGAACTCGGGTATGAGTTTTATGGCTTGCGAAGAATTGAAAGGCATTGTTACTGGGGTTTGTGATGTCGAGAGGTTTGCTGACGAGGATGAATCGGAGTTACCGACTCCGTTGGGAAGAGACGCGTTGGAAGTACCGGTTTGGTTTTGAGACGACGAATCAGAAACTCTAACTGATTCCTTTTGTGGTTCCTTATGGGGAGGAGAACGTTCGATAGTCATTTGTTCAGGAATAGGCAAAGAATCGGACACTTCGCTTTCAGAGAATCTATGAACCTTCTTATTTCTGAGTGAAATATTCAGGTTTAGATTCGACATTTACCGTGTCAACCGAGAAAGAATTGAGAGGAGGGAAGGAGTGGTGGATACGTGTAGAATTGCAATACTTTGTTTAATAATGATTTACTTAGGTGATAATAGAGAGAGAACAGAAAGGAATCACTTATTTATAATACTTATATATACCTTTATAATTTTTTTGTATGTATTGCTATATTATTATTATTTTTTTATTTTATTGTGAATGAATTAAAAAAAATTTTTTTTTCGATTGAATGGGAAGTTGTCTCATTAAATTCAATAACTATTGTCATAACGTTTTTATTTGATTGAATAAGTTTATCTTTATTTGGTTTTCGGACATATTTTGATTTTTTTTTTGTTTTTCAATAGATATGTATAAATGTTAAGCTTACTGTGTGGTATTCATATCGTCGATTGATGGATGCTGTGGTTGGTATTAATGATTGTTGAAGTTGCTGCGATGTCTTTCGATGTTTTTCTTGATGTTCTTTCTTGACGTTGATTCTGCGTGTGATTTTGTGGGTTGATTTTTGAAGTTTGAATGAAAAGACCTTTCTGTTTGGCTGTTGTGACTCCACTGTCCATCCAATCGTTTCCGATGTTTTCTCTATGTCTCATAACTAACTTACCCATTGTACCGTCAATGGGTCATCGAAGTAATTCGATTCATGTGACGTATTCCTGCACTAATTTATTTACAAGTGGTCGCAAGAATACGTAACATTTGTAATCGACACTTTGTGACCTTTTCGGTTATTTGTTGCGGGCACTTGAGTGGGTCAGTGTGACTGCACAAGTGTGGCGCCGCTGTGGGTCAGTTGCATATTCGTGGAATGGGGTAGGATGACATGTGTGTCGCCACAGTAGGTCAGTTGCATGTTTGCACTGAAATAGTGATATGAATGACATGTGTCGAATTGGGTAAGGTCGCTGCGTCTTGTGTGGGCACAGCGTTGTGTGTGGGTACAACAAGGCCAAGAGCAGTGATCAGTTATTATAAAGGCATAAATATAAAATGCAGTATGTAAAACTCATATTCATACCCATTCTCAGAGCAAATTTGTGTCCACAAAATTTACAGAGTTTTTATTTATTTAATCAAGTGCTGAAAATAAGGTACATACATACAGACAAAATAACAAGCACATAACATAAGCCCAACCATTTGCACATATATATGTATATACGATCTATACTCCATATCCATCCTACCAGCGTGTCGGTATCAGAACTCCGTGACAGCAGTCGCACAAAATATTTTTTTTGTTTCGTTTTTGCAATGAATTTAAACAACGGTATGTGTTGCAGAACGTCCGATCGAATAAAATACCTTAATAGTAGTAACAATGTAAACGCAGCCTTACTCTCATTCTTGTGTCTTCTGACATTCGGCTAATCGTATTTCTCTTTGTCTCTATTCGCTAAAAGCTCGTCTTTGTTCTTCGATCATTCGCCATTTTGCTGACAGCAAGAGAGGGAGTAAACTGCGGTAAGTAATTTAATATATGTATTTTCATTATTATATCTTATATTTCCTTTAAATAGAAATAAACGTTCATATCAGCCAAAGTTGCATTCTTTTTGGAACGTTAAATTCGATTCCCTCACCGTCGCCAGCCGCGACATTTCGCATTTTGCAAATACACAAACCCGCCGTTATTGCCGAATGCAACGAACACCACCGCGTAGAAGTTCTCGTTTGCAGGAAATTGCCAGCAGCCAGCAAATTAACCCAAACCAAATGGAGTTGGAAAACGCCGCTACATCGAATGCTGTTTCCAATACAGAAACACCCGCAAGTCTAGCCACACAGACGACGCCAGCTGTGATTTTCATGACGGGTGCTCCTATGGTCACTGCTTCTACCATTTCACCACGAGGTGCTTCCTCGAACGCCGCCAACGCCGCCGCAGCAGAAAATGAAAGCACCTTTTGTTTAATGCAGAAACAAATTACCTCGTTGGAAAATCTTCTCAGAAGTACGCAAGATAGGTTATGTGAAAGCGATACGCAATGCTAAGCACTCAGAATGGCGTTGCAACGTAAGACATCAGCAGCCATCTCTTTCGCACCCACATCAACTACGTAAAAAACGGCATCGTTGTTCCCGCCAATCGCCTCTTCAGTCGTCGTTCTTCCTATACAAAAAGCGCCTTCCAGTTCGTCATCGGAAATACCAGCACACTGGTTTTTTCTGCCTGGACAAAATCCCCATGGTCACACAAATATCCAACCATCAGTTTACGTCACCACGCCGGCCTCAAATAGCGTACGCATAAATGTGACTCCCGGAGAAACGTGTTATACTAGTGCCGGTTCTTTGCAGTACGCTGTTCCAGCAGCCACACCGAATAATAATATATTTTCACAGCTATCGTCTTCGAATCCAATCAGCAGTGCAGCACACCTGCAAAACACTATCTCCGCCGCCAATGCCAACTCCACCTATTTGCTAAGTGCCATGGGCCCTCGAAAAGTTCAGGATCTCCCGATGTTTTCAGGACTGCCAGAGGACTGGCCAATGTTCCACACCGCATATATGCAATCAACCGCCGCCTACCATTACACAAACTTTGAAAACAACCAACGCTTGCAAAAATAGACAGGAGAAGCACGGGATAAAGTGAGGTCCTTATTAATTCACCCAGCCAACGTCAGCGCTATAACGGATCAACTTAATTTTTGATTTGGTCGTCCAGAACAGCTCATACAAAGTCAGCTGGCCCAAGTTCGAGAGATACAGCCAATTCCTGAAAACGCCGTGGTATGCCTTATTCTTTCGCAACGAAAACGAAGAATCTGTCAGTATTCCTCCAGTCAGTGAGCGGTCAGCAGCACCTAGCGAATCCAATGTTACTTTTAGAGCTCAAGCTCCCAATGAGCAAGAGAGTGGAATGGGCTAGATGTGCCACAAAAATACGACCGTATCCGACGATTATTCATTTCAGTGACTGGTTAAGTGAGTGTGCAGATCTAATATATACCGTGCATGACAGTGAGAGAACAAAAAATTATTCGCCGAAGCCACTCACCTTGGAGCTCGCCAGTTTGGATAGTTCCAAAAAAGGTTGATGCAAGTGGAAAACAAAAATGGCGTTTAGTTATCGATTTCCATAAACTGAACGAGAAGACAATTTCAGACCGATACCCGCTTCCCAATATTACTGAAATATTTGATAAACTCGGGAAATGTTTATCCTCCTCCACTCTTGATTTGGCTAGCGGATTCCACCAAATCGAGATGCACTTAGACGACATTGCTAAGACAACATTTACTGTAGAGAGTGGACACTACGAATACTTAAGAATGCCTTTCGGGCTGAAATACGCCCCGTCCACAATCCAACGCGTAATGGATAATGTCCTAAAAGACCTCATAGAAAAAATTTGTCTCGTCTATCTAGACGATATAATTGACTTCTCCACATCCTTCCAAGAGCACATAGAGAACTTAAAGAAAATATTCGATAGACTCCGTGGATCAAATCTCAAGATTCAAATTGACAAATCGAAATTCCTTCACAAAGAAATCTCATTCTTGGGACATATTGTCTCAACTGAAGGCATAAAACCAAACCCTGAAAAGATCCAAGCCATCAACAAATTCCCAATTCCGAAGACCTAAAAAGAAATTAAGTCGATTCCTGGACTATTGGGATACTATTGAAAATTTATCAAGGATTTTGCGAGATTGGTAAAACCCATGACGGAATGCCTCAAAAAAGGCAGAACGGTAAAGCTCACAGAGTCAGTTATTAAATCATTTGAAGATTGTAAAAACATAGTGACCAACGACCCTCTCTTACAGTACCCCGACTTTTCTAAGCCATTCATACTAACAACGGATGCTAGCAACTTCGCCTTAGGCGCCATACTCTCTCAGGGCCTTATAGTATCAGACAGACCCATTTGCTGTGCTAGACGTACGCTGACTGACACTGAAATTAATTATTCAACGATAGAGAAGGAACTAATGGCCATTGTGTGGGCCACAAAATATTTCCGACCCTATCTTTTCGGACGTAAATTTCAAATTGTTACCGACTACAGGCCGCTCACTTGGTTAATGAGCCTCAAATAGCCTAACTCTAAGCTAGTCAGATGGAGACTAAAATTGGAAGAATTCGATTATGAAATTACCTATAAAAAAGTAAACTCAATACTAACGCTGATGCCCTCAGTCGAGTTAAAATCGACACTATTGAACAAGAAGAAATTCGTACTAATGACATAGACATATGATACAGTTCTGGAACAACAGTTCATTCGGCCGAAGAAAATCTCAACGATCACATTCCTATTTCAGAACGACCGATTAATGATTTTAATATTCAACTCTTTCTTACAAAGGAAAGCAACTCTTCTATCAAAATTGAAACCCCCTTTAAAAACAAATTAAGGCGCGCAATACAAAGAGCAGACTATACGGAAGAATCAATAATAGAAATATTCAAAAAATGTTTACCCCCAAATAAAATGACAGCAATTTTTAAGGATCACGAAACTTTTCGAATAGTACAATTCATGTACACTCAACATTTCTCCAGTAACATACTTTTTAAACTTATTAGATGCACCGAGAAACTGACAGACGAAAAGGACAATGACGAACAGGACAAACTGATAAACGACTACCACATAAATAAATAGTATCATTATAACTAAGCACATGAAACATTTCTTTAGCCTACATGGCATCCCAAGAAAAATCATTTCTGATCATGGATCCGAATTCACGAGCAACATTTTCAAAGAACTTTGTAAATAATATGGTATACCTACATCTTCATATTACGTCTATTCAGCAATCAAGTAGCAATTCCCCAGTGGAGAGACACCACTCCACCTTGACGGAAATCTATAGAATTATGACAGCTAAACAAAAGGAAAACCACTTAGATCTAGATCATGAAGAAAAATTGGCAGAAACATTTATAACATACAATAATGCCATACATTCAGCCCTGAAACTCACCCCTTTTGAATTATTTTACGGTAAAACCTTCGAATTTGACAAAAATATAGATTTTAATGATGAACACGATTACCTTAAGAAACTAAATGAATACAAAGAAATCTTATATCCAAAAATTAAAGAAAGAGTTGAGAATATAACAAATAATAGAATAGATAAGGTAAATATAAACCACGAAGTTCCTGAAAAGTTAGAAACCGATAATATAATATTTAGAAGAGAATCCCGCAGAAACAAACTAACGCCGCGATTTACAAAATACGTAGTGAAAAGAGATAACAAAGTCACAATTTTTAATAACGATAATCGGAAAATACATAAATCAAAAATAAAAAGGAAAAGAAAGACACACAATATATAATTTTCTATCACATATTTTTAGGACACTGGGTATAACAGCATAAAAGCTGGAAATCCGAAAACTGACGAACAAACAAGCAATACTGCCACTCAAATTAGGAACTGCGCGAACTATAAAGACTTACAATAACTTAGTACACATAATTGACCTAGAAACATATCAACACAGCATAGACAAAATTCTTGCTTCTCTGATGACTTTAGAAAAATTTCAGAATACCAAAGACTCTATTGAAATAATAATAGCTAAATTAAGAGATGTCGAATTCAAATTAAGTACATTAACACCAAAAACACGTACTAGGAGAGGTTTGATCAATGGACTGGGTACTGCCATTAGGTTTATTACAGGTAATATGGATGCAACGAACGCGGAAAATCTGAATAACCAAATAAAAAATCTTAACATAAAACAATCCAACATTCAAAATGCACTAGATAACCAGGTAATGATCAATACACAAATGCTTCAAAGATTTGAGAACATAACGGGACATACAAATAAACAACAAACTGATATTGAAAAATTCCTTAACAAACTTAATGATCTAAACAGTAACCGAATGCATACAAATGAAGAGATAATCCTAAGAATGCAATATCTTAGTCAAATCAATTATAATATTGACCTCCTTAACAACCACATAACAAATATAGCGGAATCTATAGTCATGGCCAAATTAAACATAATTCCAATATTTATCCTTAGTAGAAATGAGTTAAATCAAATCGAAGAAATATTAACTAACCAAAGTATTAAAATTAGCTCTAGTGAACACATATATGAAATGCTTGACTTGCAAGGATTTCTAAGATTATACTTAATGTTCAAATACCCATTCTATCCCCTAAAGCCAATTCCTTAATACACATTATCCCACTGCCCATAAACAGTACCAAGGAAATCGAACTTCCACCCTACGCCCTCTATAATTCACAATATATTCAACACTTTAACGAAGCATGTTCCAAGACTGAAGGCATTTACTACTGCAAAGAATCACAACACCAAGAAGATACAAATCAATCACCTAGCTTAGGACAACTCCTTAATAATCAACACGGCCAATGTAACCTGAACGACGTTGGAACAATCTCCAAAATTGTACAGTCAGAACCTGATTACATCCTACTTCTTCAAGCACCGCCCACAATTATCAACTCTACCTGCAACTATGAACGACATCAAATATCTGGGAGCTTCCTCCTACATTACCAAGCTTGCGACGTCACCATTAACGGAATTACATGCAGGAACCATCCCGCTGTTTTCTGGCAAGAGATCCATCTACTGCAAACATCTTACCAACAAATCCTCGTGAATTCTACAAAACAAAAATTAAGCTTGCAAAGACTTAACTCCTACAACATGGAAAACCAGGAACAAGTCATTTTACTCCGATCTACCACGCAAAGACACTTATATTAATTCTACGCAAGCTGATCAGCCACATTCAAAGCCCCACGTGTGACCGGATGTATAAGTAATTGACCTGCGGTCATTGATATAGAACATTTTACTTTTGTTATTCTAAGAATTAGCTCTCTGCTAAAATTGCACTTTTACTTTTCTCAGAAATATATTTGCATTGTCAGCTCACACTTAATACCTGTTCCAAGAATTGCACACTTACAATATATGTTATTTGAATCAATAAAGAATTTTGTAATTTCAAGAAAGTCAGAATAAAATTGTCATCCAAACCGAATAGACGTTGTTTTTTACGCTCCCCAAGGTTGGTACTTGTAACTCGCGCGCCAAAAGGAATATGAATACCTTTATACTGTTACAGGGCACGGGCTTTGAAGGAAAGGGGAAGAGGAACAGAGGAGAAGCCTATGCACGTTGGCTTTGAATGTTTGAAGGTTGTAGTGATGGGGAAATAGAGAACTTGGTAGATCATTCCACATTCGTGTCGTTCGGCTTACAAACGAATCCCTATATTTAACAGTACGACCGAAGTTAGGCTTTAGGGTGAACTGATGTGCATTCGAAGCATGTCGCGTATTGCGGGTGAAATTTTGAAGGGTGCATTCCTCCCCTTCAAAATTTCACCCGCTGGCTATTTCACTGGAGCATTTTTTATAAAACGAACGATAAAACAGGGAGAGACAGGAGACATTTCTCCGATGTTCTAGTGAATGAATGGAATTCACAATGTCTATATCACCTATAAGTTTTAACACGCGATTTTGAACCCTATCAAAAATATGTAGAACGGTATTGGGTGCACCAGACCAGATATGGGCGTTATATTCCAGCTTAGGGCAGATTAATGCCTTATAAATTGAACCCAGATCAGACGGGGTAAAATATTTCTTGCACCGTTTAAGGAATCCTAGACATTTTGCAGCATTTTTGGCGGCCTCGAATATGTGATCATTCCATCGAAGATGGTTATTAATACACATACCGAGAATGGCAAGTCTTTCGGTTTCAATGATGCAAGTACCATCCATGGATAATTGTTGAGGGTTCTGGTTTCGCTTGAGAGACAGAAGACAGCATTTTGTTTTGGAAGCACTAAATTCTACTCTGTTGGTTGAACCCCATTTAATTATGCTGTCCAGGTCGGAATTTAATGTGTTTAACATACGCCGCAGTTCCCCTTCTACGGCCGAAGAGCAAGGACGTGAGTTAGGGAACGAATATGAAAAACTGAGGGTACTGTTATCAGCGAAGGAATGGATTGGATTAGAAGTAGTAGTAGTGTAGACAAGAGATGATTTATAAAAATAAGAAAGACAGGCTGAGACAAAGCAGAGCCTTGGAGAACACCAGCATTTATTTGGTGAATTGCAGACTTGAAGCCATCCAAAACAACTTGTATTGAACGCCCCGAAAGGTAATTTCTAATCCATTGATGTTTTCGTGAATCGAGATATTTCATAAGCTAACGATTTATCAGCATTTCCATGACCTTGGAAAGAAGGGACGTAAGTGCAATGGGTCGGTAATTGGACGGGGAGGAAGATTCGCCTTTTTTATTGACGGGCTGGACAAATACTGTTTTCCGTCTACTCGGAAAGAGTCCTGAAAAGTAGGATAGACAGAAAAGCTTACGCAGAGGTCTTGCCAGCGTAGAAGAAAACCTATTCAAAACTAAGGGGGGATACTATCTGGACCAGCGGATTTGTATATGTTAAGATCTCTGAGTACTCCTGCAACTGTACGAGTGCGAAAGTGGACTTGTCCCATGGAAAATTTGACGTTCTCAAATACAGGAGACAAGGCATTATCTGGCAGCGTGGAATTCGCTACAAAGTGAGCAGCAAGCAGATTGGCTTTGTCTAAGGAGCTGACAGCTGGAATGTCATTGTAAATGAGCGTGGGGATGGCAGACGAGGCAGAATTTTTAATATTTTTGACCGGATACTCTGTTATTTTGGCTAATTTGGGAAGTTCCCAATATTTCACTACATTAGACCTGAAATCAGGTTTTCATCAGATTGAGATGGATAGCAAAGACATACAAAAAACGGCGTTCAGTGTAAATAATGGGGAATCCGAGTTTTGTCGATTACCAGAGATGTCCAAATTTTTTAGGAAAAAATTCTTAGGGTTTTTGATATTTCAAAGAGGAATTAAAACGTGCCCAGACAAGGTTCATGCTACTCTAAATTATAAAAAGCTAAGCACACTTCGATCGCTTCGATCATTTTTAGGGCTCTCCGGATATTATCGTCGGTTTATCCAAGAATATGCCGCAATTGTTAAGCCCTTAACTAAATATCTTCGTAGTGATAACAGGCACATTGGAACAAATCACTCTAAAATCGTTAAAATAGAGCTCGACGGGGATGCTCTATTTGCATTCGAACGAATAAAGCAAATCTTAGCATCTGAGGACGTTCTTGTTTCTTACCCTGACTACAATGAACCATTTGAGCTGACAACGGATGCTTCGTCAAGCGCTTTGGGTGCAGTATTGTCCTAAAACGGAAGGCCCATCATTATGTTATCACGGACGTTGTCAAAGCTGAAGAAAATTACGCAACGAATGAACGCGAATTTCTTGCCATTGTTTGGTCCCTAAAATCGCTTCTTCATCATCTTTATGGAATTAAGGACATTCATATATTTACGACCATTAACGTTCGCCATATCGGATAAAAATCCTAATGCAAAAATTAAAAGGTGGCGTGCATTTACTGAAGAATTTGCTCCTAAATTTTTCTACAAACCAGGGAAAGAAAATAAAATGTTGGACGCCCTTTCGAGACAAAGTGTAGGCGCAAACAAGCAATACGGTACATAGCGAAATTTCTTTGAAAGAAGCTCAACGAAATGGAGCTGTTGTGTCGGGAGCTCAAAAGCAAAGTTGAAAAACTTGAATCAGAGAATAAAGTATGTTTGCTTCAAAAGGAGTCTACACGAACGCAGACCGTTATTCATAGTGAGCCTTCTCCGGGTAGCCATTACTACAGTACGGACGAAGAAGAACTCGCGCGCGAAACGGATTTAATACTTAAAAGAAGACCGTCTAAAAAAAGTAAGGCCGGTTCATCGCCCGAGATTGTTCTGCAACACAAAGCTAATCGCAAAGCGCAGCGAAAAGCAAAAAAAAAGGAGAAAACGACCCGACCGTGGAGAAGAAGCTATAGTGAACCGCAAACTTCCGCTTTTTTTGCTACGTTCGATAAAACGGAAATCCAAGAAAAGATATACTATATTCGTTCAATCATGAGTATGGTCGTTAGAATCGAGCCGCTACGTGTCAACATAAAGGCAATCCCTCAATGCAAACGTTGTCAAGAGTTTAATCATACGCAGGCTTACTGTCGGAAAGACCCGCGCTGATTTAAGTGCGCTGGAAAACACTCTTCTGAAAATTGCAGTTTGAGCAAAAATGAAAAAGCAACTTGCGTTAACTGCAAAGGAAGGCACCCAGCAAATTATCTCGGTTGCGAGGTAGCAAGGGAACTACAGATGCGACGGAGAAAATCTACAACGCCGACTGTGCGGGGAATGAAATCAGTCGATCGGGCTCCTCAGTCGGTAGAGCGTATTGCTAAGCAGACTGAGCGGGCTCCTGAGCCGATTGAAACAACGCTCGAATCAGCAGTGCAGACTCTTGAACCAGTCAATCAGCCTTCTAAGCCGATTAAACGTACGTCGAAGCCGTCCACTAAAAACACTGATCAAAAATAACCCCGGATAAGCCAACGAATCCCAGTTTTCTGACGTTTTCTCAGGCTGCAGTCAAAGCAACCAAACGAAACTACGGGCCACCGTCTGATCCGTTGAAAGAAATTCTGAACTGCATTTACGCTAAGTTCGAGGAACAATGTGTCGATGAAAGTTTTGATCCCTTTTCTGACCACTTTCTGGTAATTTTATTACTTGGTGAAGCGTTGATCTAGAAAGAAGGACCTACAAGACTTACTAGCAATTGAACAAACTGGGAGGGCTTTTGAAATGATTGCGAAGCAAATATCGCATTAAATGTAAATACCTTGTGAACTGGAGGGCAAAGTTGATCGTTTCATGGAAGCAATCCAAAGAGCGGCATGGAGAAACACTCCTTCGAGAAGTTATAAGATTAACCCAGTATAGTATCCCAGAGAAATCATTGAACTGGTGAGGGAGGAAAGAAGAGTACGAAAAAAATGGCAAATCACTCGTTCACCGCAGCATTGAAGATCCTTAACCGACTTTGCAATCGCATTGGAGATCGTATTCGGGAATCTAAAAGCAATAATATAGCGATCTACCTTTAAGAGCTCTCCGCTGAATCAAATTATTCACTTTGAAAAGTGCTAAAAGGCATCCGGAAACCACAAATGCAAGAGGTATTTTTTAGTGAGTAAAAATCTTACACTACCATAAGCACGAGCGGTCGGGCCTTATTGTGTCTTTAGAAGATTTTTCACCTGCTCTCGGCAAAAAAAAATCATAATCAATTGCAAAATCTGTTAACAGAACTAAGCCAGGGACTAGCAAAACACCAATTCCCAAGTATTCAGGGGAAATACTTCATATTGAAATTTTTATAACAGATAAAAAACTCTTCCTGACTTACGTAGATAAGTTTTCGAAATTTGCAATAGTTAAACCATAGTTTCTCGATCATCTGTCGTTATTAAAGATGCATTATTAGAAATACTAGGCCTACAGAAATACAAAAATAATATTATATTTTCAGATAACGAAAAAGCCTTCCACTGTAATTTGATTAAAAGCTTACTTATATGGGAGGCAGACTGCTGGTATTGATACCATGGTATAGCAATACTAAGTTCTATACCACATGTCTGTCACTGCAATACTACGTAAAAAGCTAGTATACCATAAAATATATAAGGTATTTAGTTTCGCTATTTTTTGCTGGTATACCACCATCTTACTCATTGCAGCGCCAATTTCTCTCCTTTGGCTAGTCTTCGTAGCTTCTTTGACAATTCTTAGGTATGCACTTTCGCTTTCAAGTATTTGAATTATCTTTTTATTCAACATTTGGCACTAAAGTAAATCATTTTTATTCATCCTGTCTTAATTTTCTATTTTTATTTGTTATGACAGACAACACAAACGTCAAAGTATATTACTTAACGCCAAAGTCATCGAATACTACGAACTGCAGTCTGTCAGCGGTCGTAGTATTCACTATACCATGGTATTAATACCAGCAGTCTGTCTCCACTATTAGAGACAATTTTTCAATAGAACAATTTTTATTCCTACACTCCACAATGAAAGTAATGGGCAGATCGACAAATTTCATTCAACCCTATTAGAGATAGCTAGGTGTATTAAGGCACAACAACAAATAGGGGAAGCTACTGATCTAATGTTATTAACAACCCATAAATATAACTAACTCTGGAAGTCCCCAAACGATTTCTAAATCGATCGACTTTATAGGATCCGCCTTAAAATTTATAGTAGGGACACCTGATCACAGCGATTATGAATTACTCCTAACAAAGGAACATTTTTTAATCGAAAATAGCAACAGACAAACAGAAATTAATTCTCAACTGCAATATAAAATTGATGGGGTCACAGATCAAATAAAAGCATTAATACTGCCTAGGAAAATTCAATTTCAAAATTCGATAAACAATCACTACTTTTGGATTGCCTTTTAAATAGAAATGTTTATATCATATCCCATTTAAATAATATTATTTTATGAGTTGTATTTGAGAAAAATGAAATTATAAATCCACTTATTTTAGACAATCTTGAAATAAATAAGTTAATCAGTCTTGGGAATTCCACCGACTAAAATATTTTATGAACAAGAAATATTAATAAACGGAACATATCTAATCTCCAACACAATAAAGATTAACGGAACTTTGTACATGGCCAGTCCCATTCCAATACACGCAGAACCGTTCCCAACCAAAACATTAGCGATTCGATATTTGGACGATAAGACAAAACTTTCCCTACCCTATCTTCATAGAATGCATACTGAGAATACAAACTACATTGAAAATTTGAGAGAAGACGTTTCAAACCAAAAAACCCTATGGTGTCGACATTCCCAACCTTGTCTGCTACAGTAGTTATGGCGCTAGTAATTATTTTATTTAAACCCAGATTATAAATGAAAATCAAAGCAAGAAAAGAAGCGACTTCAAAGCAGAGAATAGATGAAGCTATCGATAAATAAAACACATTTTTTTAAATACAGCGAATAAACTTTAACCAATGATATATTTTCCATTTTGTTCGATGACCTTTTGCCATCTTTTTGACAACTTCTGGTAATCTGATGGAGCAAGGTCAGGGCTATATGGTGGATGTAACATCAATTCCCAATCAAGCTCCAATAATTTTTGGCGAGTGACCAAAGATGTATGTGTCTTAGCGTTGTACTAGTGAAAAATGACAGCTTTTCGATAGACCAACTCTGGCCGTTTTTCTTTGATAGCTGTATTTAATCTGCCCAATGCACCACACCTTTCCAATCCCACCAAATTGAGAGCAAAATCTTCTTTTGGTGGATATCAGCTTTCGAGGTGGATTTTGCTGGCTCATCAAGCCTGGACCAAGATCGTTTTCGATTGACGTTACTGTAAGTAACCCATTTATGATCGCCAGTGATAATTCGTTTCAAAAAAGGTTCGGATTCATTGCGTCTAATATGCAAATTGCAAGCGTTGGTGCGCTTCGTTAAATAAATTTCTTTCAAATCATGTGAAACCCAAATATCAAGCTTTTTCAACGAGTTTCATACTTTTTAAATGTTTCTCTTTCGCTGTATGTGACATATTTAACTTTTTTGCTATTTCTCGTAGAGTTACATCGATCCGACTCGATTATATTGTAGCATAATAATAACTACGCCCCTAAAAGTATGATGCACAAATTCCGAAGTATCTTTTCATTCTGGCAGAATTTTGGTTCGAAATGTCCTTTCATTCGAGGTTCGTGTCTGCGGATAATATCACGGATGAGAGGGAATTATAACTGCAAGAATGATTGTCATCTTGGAATTTCTCTTGTTCCAGTGGTCGAAGAATTTGCTAGAAGTTTCTGGCTATCAGAAACTTCTGCTATATAAGGACAGATGGCGATCAAAAAGTGGGCAGTAGTTTTTAAACTGTGGCGAAGTGATTAGAAAAGTGATAATGGGCGAAGTTGTAATTTTGTCATAAATTGAAAGTTGAGATTTAACGAGAAGAAGTAATTAGTTTGGATTTGTGAATTAAGTAATTGTAAGGAGATAAAGTGAGTTGAGAATACAGAGACCTTGTAAGAAAAGAATTGCGAAGAATAGTATAGTGTGAACCTGAATTTTTCTATAGACTAGAAAATAAAGAAATAAATTTCACAAAATATCGTTTTATCTACTTGAGCCGTAGCTCGCATATTACATTGGTGTCAGAAGCGGGATAAAACTTATTCTCTGAATAACGATTTCCGTGGTGTGAAATTGCACAATAAAAAAAAAAAAAAAACATTTCTGTGTTGAGTTAATTAATTGCGCAAAATGGGTCGCAAATTGGGAAAACTAACTATAATTCAACTAAAGGCAGAACTCAGTAAGCGGAACCTCGACACAACTGGGGGAAAAGATGCCCTGCTGATTCATCTGGAAGAAACAGTAACGCAGGAAGGTGAAAATCCGCAC
Organism: Pocota personata; assembly: GCA_963082735.1. Taxonomy (NCBI): domain Eukaryota; kingdom Metazoa; phylum Arthropoda; class Insecta; order Diptera; family Syrphidae; genus Pocota; species Pocota personata. The sequence continues at coordinate 87,784,759 of OY720431.1, forward strand.
GACGTAGAGTTCGACGTGGAAGAGGAACCAGCAAGTACAGCAGCCGACCCGGGTATAACGAGTCTGCTCCTGCAACTTAAGTTAGTCATGGACGAACAAAAGAAAGCAATAGAAGACCAAAGGAATTCTCTAGAACTTAAGCTGGACGAACAAAAGAAAGCAATGGACGAACAAAAGAATTCTATAGAACTTAAGCTGAACGAACAAAAGAATTCTCCAGATGCTCTGGAAAGCAAACTTGATGAGCAAAACAAGAACTTGGAATCCAAATTCGAAGCGATCGAAGAGAAAATCGAGAAGGTCGAGACGCAACTCGAAAAAGTCGAAACTAGATTCGATGAAAACTTTGAGAGACATGAAACTCAGTTCGGGAAGATAGAGACTCAGTTCGAAAAAGTAGAAAAACAAGTCAAAAATCTTACTAAGGAACTCAGCAACGTGAAGAGACAGAAAGCACGGGAATATTCCACTGACGGTCTGAGAAGGAAGGCCAATTTATAAAAGGCAATTCGAAGCGGCCGCAATGACCAATAGATGGGACGATGAAGGGAAATCCATTGCACTCAAACTTGCACTGAGGGGTCCAGCTGCGGAGCTCTTGCAGACCATCCTGGAAGATATACAGCAGAACTACGATTCTCTGGTTCAGGCTATCGAGATGCGGTTTGGGGATGAACACATGCAGCAGGTGTACAGGGTTCAGCTGCGTAGTCGAGTCCAGAAAAGGGGGGAAACGCTCCAACAGTTGCAAGCGGATATAGAGCGACTAACCCATCTTTCATACCCCAAAGCCGGTGAGGAGCTTATCAACGAAATGGCGGTGGAAGCTTTTATTCAGGCCATAGAGGACAGACAACTGCAAATGGCTGTAAGGATGGCTGAAAAGCGAACACTCCCCGAGGCATTGGCATTCGCTTTGTCAATAAAGGCTGCGGACCAAGCATACCAGGGAATACACTGTGTCAGGGAAATGTCCGTCGTGGAATGCTCATGAAAGAGAACAGCCGTCATGGATGAAGGCAGAGCTCTCGGAAGTCAAAACCGTTGCTGGAATTGCAACCAAACCGGACACCTACAACGGCAGTGCAGAAGTGCACCTAGACGAGGAAATTGTCCACATTGCGGAAGTAGAACAAGCAGAGAGGAAGCATCTGGCGGTGATAACATCCATCCTGTCAGTCAGACTTCCCAAAACCAGCAGTCGGGAAATGCGTAAGGACCAACTTCGCGGGGCAGAAGTTGGTTACTGGAATCGAGGCCCCCAGGACCACCATTCAAGTTTCGCAAACCAAACGGGGTAACAAGAGCCTGACAGTGGAGGCACTAATCAACGAGAAGAAGTGCGTAGCCACCATCGACACAGGTGCAACCGCCTCCATTGTAAGAAGAGATATCGTCAAAAGCTCCTGGCTGCACAACACCAACAGCTACTGCCTGAAGACTGCAACAGGGGAAATGGCGAAGGTGTTTGGAGAAGTTCGTCTTACGATTACTCTGGCGGGACTGACGTTCTCCCATGCGTTTCTGGTGGCAGATATATGCGACGAGTGCATCATCGGAATAGACTTCATGAAAGCAAATGAAGTAATCTTGGACATCGGGATGCAAGTACTGAGGTATCGAAATGTGGAGATTCCGATGGTGTACGGAAACGACAATGCCGTAACTCTCAGGACAGTCATCAGCAAAGACGAAGTTTTGCCGCCTTCTTCAGAGACAATCATTTGGACGAAGCTGGAAGGTGATCTTGGGAGATACCGATTCTACATAGTAGAACCAGACCCAGAGAAGAATTCTCAAGGCTACATCGTGGGAAAGACGTTAGTCGAACCAAAGAACACCATGGTTCCAGTGAGGGTTTTGAACGCAAGACCACACACTGTCAAACTAAGGCGAGGGGAGGTGACTGGAAAATGCACGCCGATTACCGCCGTCGCAACAATATCTGAACGTGATGCTCCAAAACCTCTCCCATCACCTTGGACAGCGGAAACGAGAGAGACGATTCTCCAGTCCAGTGAGCTGAATCAGGAGCAGCGAACTATGGCAGAGAATCTTATCAATGAGTACGCTGATGTATTTGCCTCACAGGCTCCGGCGACTTTCGAGCGATTGATGGAATGTGTCCTGCAAGGGTTAACATGGAAAACCTGTTTGGTATACTTGGATGATGTCATCGTCGTAGGAAAAACGTTTGCGCAACACCGAGACAATCTAAGGGATGTGTGTCAAAGGCTTCGAAGTGCCCGCCTGAAGCTCAACCCCAAGAAGTGCGCCCTGTTTAGAGTGGAAGTCAAGTACCTGGGACACATAATTTCAGCGAAAGGAGTGAGAACCGATCCAGAGAAGGTCGAAGCGGTGAAAAACTGGCCAGTCCCTAAAGACAAACACCAACTAAGGAGCTTCCTGGGCCTAGCCACCTACTACAGACGGTTCGTGAAGGATTTTGCCGGGATTGCAAAAAGCCCGCACCAGTTGACGGAAAAGGGGAAACAATTCAAATGGTCAATTGAGTGAGAGAAGAGCTTCAAGGCACTTAAACAACGGCTATGCGATGCCCCGATACTAGCTTACCCCACTCCCGGGGAAACGTTCATTGTGGATACGGATGCTAGTAATGTCGGGGTAGGAGCCGTACTCTCCCAGGTGCATGATGGCCAAGAGAAGGTTTTTGCGTACTTCAGCAAGGTGCTCTCTAAGCCAGAAACTAACTACTGCGTGACAAGGCGGGAACTTGTAGCTTTGATCTTGGCTACGAAGCATTTTCACAAATACCTTTATGGGAGGAAGTTCGTTCTTCGCACAGACCATGCAGCCTTAAAATAGCTATTACAGTTCAAGAGTCCTGAGGGTCAGGTTGCAAGATGGATCGAAAGGCTGCAAATCTACGACTACGAAATACAGCATCGTAAAGGAAGGCTCCACTCTAATGCGGATGCACTGTCCCGGAGACCATGCAGAACGGATTGTAAACATTGTGCGCGTCAGGAAGAACGGGAGCTGGTTTCCATCCAAAGAATGAGAGCCGAACCTATCGCCGGCTGGAGCGTAGATGAGATCCGGAACGCTCAGAAGGAAGACCCGGATATCGAGCCGATTCTGGCCTGGAAGGAGAACATGGAGAAACCGGATCATCAGGACATCTCTCACAGAAGCCCGACCTTAAAGGCACCAATACAACGTGGGAGCACCTTTCGAACGAATCGCCATTGACATCGCAGGGCCCTTTCCGGAAACCGACAATGGTAATCGGTATATACTCGTAGTAATGGACTACTTCGGTAAGTGGCCGGAAGCGTTTCCGATCCCTAACCAGGAAGCCAGAACCGTGGCGGAGCAGATCGTCTACAATTGGGTTAGCAGATTCGGTGTGCCCTTGGAATTGCATTCTGACCAAGGGCGGAACTTCGAGTCAAGAATCTTCCAAGAGATGTGTCAACTACTCGGAATCAAAAAGACAAGGACAACCCCGCTTCATCCACAGTCGGACGGTATGGTGGAGCGTTTCAATAGGACTTTGGACGAACATCTCTCGAAGGTCGTAGGTGACTACCAACGGGATTGGGACCGGCAGATTCCCTTGTTTTTGATGGCCTATAGAAGTGCCGTGCATAGCACTACTCGACATACGCCGTTCGAAATCTTATTTGGTGGAATAGCTCGTTTACCCAGTGAGGTGAAATTTGGATCTCCTGCCAATGAGCCCAGAAATGAAGAAGAGTACGTGGCGGGCCTTAGGGAAAGGCTTAGGGACATACACCAAAGGACCAGAAGCCAGATTAAGATGACGAGCGACCGCATGAAGACCAGGTATGATGCCAAGGCAACGACGTCAGGATTCCAGGAAGGAGCTCTGGTGTGGCTCTATAATCCCCATCGCCAAAAGGGGAAATCACCTAAATTGCAGCGGAACTGGGAAGGTCCCTACAGAATAGTAACCCGCATCAACGATGTTGTCTACCGCATCCAGCGAGGACCAAGGGTCAAAATGAAAGTGGTTCATGTGGACCGACTGAGTCGATACAATGGCCGAAATGAGGATGCACTTGTTCGGGACGAACACGTCTAAGAGGGGGGCAGTGTAGCATAATAATAACTACGCCCCTAAAAGTATGATGCACAAATTCCGAAGTGTCTTTTCATTCTGGCAGAATTTCGGTTCGAAATGTCCTTTCATTCGAGGTTCGTGTCTGCGGTTTCCACAGTTCATGTCTACGAAAGAGACGGTTAATATCACGGATGAGAGGGAATTATAATTGCAAGAATGATTGTCATCTTGGAATTTCTCTTGTTCCAGTGGTCGAAGAATTTGCTAGAAGTTTCTGGCTATCAGAAACTTCTGCTATATAAGGACAGATGGCGATCAAAAAGGGGGCAGTAGTTTTTAAACTGTGGCGAAGTGATTAGAAAAGTGATGATTGTGAATGACAAAAGTGCTTGACCAAAAAAAAACTCCACGCGTTTACTCAACGTTATAATTTATTTCATTCCAATCAATCAAAATTTAAATTATACCGAATGGTTCGCTGACTCGACTGGACGACTGGTGTTGGTGGCTGCTGAAATTCAAGTGGCCGAAAAACTCCGAAAAAATTGCTAAGCAATTGAGCAGCAAAAGGAAATCTTTGAAACAAAAAAAAACGGTAACACTCTCAGCAGCAAGCACAGTTGATACAAATCAAATGCAACTGGTTTACATCAACGGCGCTTGTATAAGAGAGCAACAAATAGAAAGAATTAGAATTAAGAAAAAATATGAAAATTACTGTCGACGTCGAACCATAGGGTATGTTACATACGTTTGGTAATTTCAACAAATAGAAGAAAAAATAAATAATAAATAGACAAATAAGTATGTGATGAAATTGCGTTCCTTAACACGCCGCCCCCGCTGAAGGAAGTTCAGGAACAGGGCAGAATCGCTAGTTTGCTGATGGGGCGCTTGAACATTCCGCTTTTCGTGCGCAGTGTAACCACTCGTACATGTCCATCTTGGCCCGGATGAACTTCGGTAATTCTGCCTAGGGACCACTGTGATGGTGGAAGGTTTGGCTCTTTGAGAACTACCATATCGCCAACTCGAAAATCTCTTGAAGTTTCTCTCCATTTTGGGCGCTGCTGCAAAGCTGTTAAATAATCGGTGTACCATCTTCGCCAGAAACTTTGAACCATGTTTTGAAGCAATTCCCATCTTCCCAGTCGATTGACAGGTATCTCTAGGTAACTTGGCTCGGAAATCGCTGTATATGGCCTTCCTAGAAGAAAATGAGAAGGCGTTAATGGGTCAAGATCTAAATCAGAGGAAGCACAAAGGGGCCTGGAATTCAAGAGGGCTTCGATCTGGGCTAACAAGGTGCACATTTCTTCGAAAGTAAGAACGCTATTACCAACGACGCGACGAAGATGCTGCTTCACCAATTTAACCCCCGCTTCCCATAGCCCGCCAAAGTGAGGGCTGTGCGGAGGAATAAATTGCCAATCGATGCTCTCTGCAGCCAACATTTCAGCAACCGCACTATTGTGCGCCTGCGACTGCACCAACTTATGCATTTCCGATAGAACCCGGGCTGCTCCTTGGAAGTTTGTCCCATTGTCGGAGTAAATTACGCTGCATTTTCCGCGTCTAGCGATGAACCTTTTGAGCGCAGCCAAAAAGGCGTCCGTGGTTAGGTCCGAAACCATCTCAAGATGAAGCGCTTTGGTTGTCATACAGACAAATAACGAAATGTAGCCTTTCACCAGTTTGGGTTTCCTTCCTCTTGCCAAACGAAGAGTAATAGGGCCAGCGTAGTCACACCCTGTGTGAGCGAAGGCGAATGATGGGTTCACACGTGACGATGGTAAATTCCCCATTAGCTGCGTTGACGTAGACTTTCGGTGGCGAAAACACGTAATGCAATCGTGCACGAGTTTCCGAATAAGGTTTCTGCTCCCAATGATCCAATATTCCTGACGAATCAACGCGAAAAGTCCCGAAACACCGATATGCAGAAAATTTTTGTGGGCATCCAATAGAATCAGCTGGGTAATACGATGATTTTTGGGCAGAATAGTTGGATGTTTTACACTATAGGGAACCTCCCTAGCGTTAGAAATTCTCCCACCGACGCGCAACAAACCGACATCATCAAGGAAAGGCGAAAGCGAGAATAATTTGGACCTCTTGGAAACACAACGATCAGTCTTGAGAGCATTTCTTTCGGCCTGAAATTCGTTTTGAGACCACATAAGACAAGCGTTTTTAGCAAGGCGAAGCTCAGAAAGTGTTAGATATCCAGGTTTTCTATCTCCTTTAGGCGATCGACATAGCTCTATGAAGCGGTGAATATACCCAACGATTCGAACAAGTTTTCTCCAAGCAGATACCTTTAACGAAAGCTTTTCAAGAAAATGCTCAATTGGAACGGAAACGTGAACTTTAATGCCCCTCTTCCTCTCCTCGGGAACTTCTGCAACTACCATTTCAGGGTGAATTGGCCAATGATCTGTCTTCTGAGATAACCAAGCCGGACCTTTCCACCACATTTCGAATTCCATCAGCTCGGTTGGTGAAAGACCCCTGGAAGCGCAATCAGCAGGGTTTTCAGCAGAGCACACATAATTCCAAGAAGAACGAGGTAAACAAGACAATATTTCCGAGGTACGATTCGCTATGAATGTATTCCATCTTCGTGGAGGAGAAGAGAGCCAAGACAAAACTATTTGGGGATCACAAAATGCAAAAACTCTAACAGATGTTTCCTCTAACGATGACCGAATGAGCTCAACCAATCGACACAAGAGTAGAGCCCCACAGAGTTCGAGGCGAGGAATCGATAGCTGTTTTACTGGCGCTACACGAGTTTTTGCTGCAACTAATCGGATCTCCACCAAACCGTCTTCGCTGAAGCTACGGCTGTACACAACTGCCGAATAAGCCTTTTCTGAAGCATCTGAGAATCCTATTAACTCCAAGCTTTTAGAATTTAGGGTAAACCTCCGAGAAATTCTAAAGTTTTCAAAACAGGTCAAATTCTCCCGATACATCTTCCATTTTTCCGCTACTGCAAAGGGCAAGGGATCATCCCAATCTATTTTCGCCCTGGTGGTCCACAGCTCCTGAAACAGTATTTTTAGCAAAATAGTGGAAGGAGCCAAGAAACCCAAGGGATCAAAAACCTTTGCAACCTCCGAAAGCAGCTTGCGTTTGGTAGGCAAAACATGATCAGGCAAACTAATTTTATAAGTAAAGGTGTCACGATGCGGGTTCCAAACCAAACCAAGAACCTTGGTGCACTGCGATGAACAATCCAAATCAAGTGAAACAGCTTCTTTACAATTGCTCGCTAGCAAAATTTCCCAACAATTGGAGCTCCACTTGCTGAGCTCTAGACCTCCACAGGATAACATTTCGATGATCTGTTGCTTCAGTTCCAATGTCTCCGATAACGAATCAGCCCCTGTCATAAGATCGTCGACGTACATATCATGCAGAATGGCATGCGACGTTAAAGGAAACTGGGTTTTATAATCAAACGCTATTTGACGGAGAACTTTCATAGACAGATAAGGAGCTGGAGTGGTACCATACGTCACAGTACACAAACGAAAATGTGAAATTGGGTTATCAGGGGAGTCTCTCCACACAATTCGCTGAAAGTCTCGATGCTTGGGATGCACCCAAATTTGCCGAAACATCTTGACGATGTCAGCACAAAAAACAAAACGATGCAAGCGAAATCGTAAACAAACGTTGATCAGGTTGCGTTGAAGAGGGGTTCCGGCATGAAGCATTTCATTGAGGCTACATTGCTTGGTATCTTTATGCGAACCATCGAAGACGACGCGAATTTTGTTAGTGATAACGGCGTGATGAGGCAAATAGAAAACACTTCCTGTCGTAGGCTCTATTTGATCATCCGGAATACGCTCCATGTGGCCTAAATCCAAATAAGTTTGCATAAACTTCTGATATTCCACTTTTAGACCTTCATCACGTAAAAACCGACGTTCCATAGCGAAGAATCTTGACAATGCTCCAGATATAGTATTAGCAAACTTTACATGATCATTGCGGAATGGAAGCTCCACCATGTACCTATTATCCGACGTTCGAGTAAGGGTCTTCGAAAAGTTAACATCTACCTCATCTTCACCTAGTGTCAAAGCGAACTTATGCGGAACCTCCTCGATTTCCCAAAAGGATTTCAAAATTACATCAAGGTCAACGCCTGCGTGCAACGAAACTATAGGTTTTTCTGGCAAACAACCCGTTATAACCCATCCAAAAAGTGTTTCATGCGCAATAACCCTTCCTTCCTCATCTGAGCGATGACCACCTCGCAGAATACTCCAAGCCTTGTCAGCCCCTAAAAGGATATCAATGCGCCCAGGGGTATTGAATTGTAAATCGGCCAATGAAAGGTCTTCGAGGAAAGTAAAGTTACTACGTTCGAATGAAAATGATGGAGTTTGTGAGGTTATTTTGCTCAGAATGTAAGCTTCAATTTCAATTGAATGCGGACTTATGCGAGATTTCAAGGTTAAATTGACCGCACCTTGAGTCACACCAGCTTCAACCGACGAAATTCCTGTAATAGGCAACCGAGCATGGGAGCGACGAAGTCCTAGCAATTTCACCAAACTATCGGTCACAAACGAGACCTGCGTACCGGTATCCAATAGAGCGCGCGCGAGATGTGTCTTTCCAAGGGCATCAAACACTTTAACGACCACTGTAGGTAGTATTCCCGAGGGATGCGATGCATTTTTCATATGGTTGCTAATAACAGATAAAGAAGAACTCTGGGTATCTTCAACGACATTGGGGCAACTGGCTGAACTTGATGGAATATTTGCCTTATCTACGTGCACTAAACTATGATGACGAGCATTGCAAAATGAACAACGCGCCTTAACTCGACATCGAATTGATGAGTGCTTAGTACCAAGACAGTTATAACATAATCGCTGATCTCGAGCGAAGCTGCGACGCGAACTAACCGACATTGACACGAAATCTGGGCACTGCGGAAGATAATGTTCATCTTTGCATTTTACACAGGACACCTTCCCTACGGCTAGGCTTTTAATTTTCGCGGGATGTGACGCACGAGAGCTCTTTACTACACGAGTCGATTTGAGATCACTACTTTCTAAAGCACTAGAACGCGCTTCTAAGAACTCTAGAAGGTCGTCAATGGTAGATTCTTCCGAATTTTTATTTTCTATCGCCCAAGCCTTTCGAGTTTCCGAGTCCGTTTTATTAAGTAGCAAGTAAACTAGCCACGGATCTCTACCTTCTGCCTTAACCGCTTCTAGACCACGAATAACTTCGTCCGCCTTGTCAACAAGCTTGCGCAAGTGAGCACCATCCCCCGAACCGACGCTTGGTAATTGCAGAAATTGTTCAATAAGCGCATTAATAATGTAAAGAGGCTTATTGTATCGACGTTCAAGTTTCTCCCAAGCAAGAATATAATTCGAATCCGAAACGTTGACCCCATTTAGCAGATTAAAGGCATCTTCGCGTAATACCGATTTCAAGTACCGAAATTTTTGAGCACCGGAAAGCTTAGCATTGCAGTCCACCGTTTGCACAAACACGTCACGAAAACCAGGCCAATCACGGTAATCACCGGAAAATGGTGAAATATGCATGGGCTGTAACACTACCGTCGATGTATCTTCTTTGCTAGTGCCAGAGGAAGACGCCTGACCTAACCTATCCAAGAGCTCAGTTTGAGAAGCAACTAATTCTTTAAGCGAAGTGTCTGTAGCTTCAGCGCGAACCGGGGTAACTTCTTTTATACGCTTTAAAAGAGCACACTTTGCCACAATGTATTTAGATTCTATGATCTCAAACTCGGCTTCGGGATTACCGTATCCCTCTTCAGCATGAAACTCAGAAAGAGCCGATTGACTTTCACAAATGTCTCTCCATGCCTTCTCTAATCTTTCTAACCGCACTTCCAATTCTAGAACATGGACATTGTCGGGAATATTTTGCGCGAAGGTAAATTGCCTAGTAATTGAACCTTTATAATAACCGCGTGTTTGCTTCAACGCTTCCATTGTTTTAATAACGATAAAGCTCAATTACCGAACACGTGGATTCACAACGCAAAGTCTAGCACGAACCGAACAACACAAAAATTCCTGCGGATATCCCAAATTTCGACAGATTCCACCAGAAAGAGTCTAATCACCAATTAGCAAAATAGCGTCAGCAAATCGAACCCCAAAAAAAAAAGCATCCATAGACAGCAACAGACTGGAGCAAAGACAAAATTCAGATTTGCGATTTATACTTATCTGTATAGGAATCCAAAAACCAAGCAACCACCAACAAGTAACCGAGAACCGTTCCAAATTATCCGGAAATGAAGGACCAATTTGATTGTGAATGACAAAAGTGCTTGACCAAAAAAAACTCCACGCGTTTACTCAACGTTATAATTTATTTCATTCCAATCAATCAAAATTTAAATTATACCGAATGGTTCGCTGACTCGACTGGACGACTGGTGTTGGTGGCTGCTGAAATTCAAGTGGCCGAAAAACTCCGAAAAAATTGCTAAGCAATTGAGCAGCAAAAGGAAATCTTTGAAACAAAAAAAAACGGTAACACTCTCAGCAGCAAGCACAGTTGATACAAATCAAATGCAACTGGTTTACATCAACGGCGCTTGTATAAGAGAGCAACAAATAGAAAGAATTAGAATTAAGAAAAAATATGAAAATTACTGTCGACGTCGAACCATAGGGTATGTTACATACGTTTGGTAATTTCAACAAATAGAAGAAAAAATAAATAATAAATAGACAAATAAGTATGTGATGAAATTGCGTTCCTTAACAAGTGATAATGGGCGAAGTTGTAATTTTGTCATAAATTGAAAGTTGAGATTTAACGAGAAGAAGTAATTAGTTTGGATTTGTGAATTAAGTAATTGGAAGGAGATAAAGTGATTTGAGAGGACAGAGACCTTGTAAGAAAAGAATTGCGAAGAATAGTATAGTGTGAACCTGAATTGTTCTATAGACTAGAAAATAAAGAAATAATTTCACAGAATATTGTTTTATCTACTCGAGCCGTAGCTCGCATATTACAATATCTTTAATTTGATCATCATCCAGTAGTGAAAAATCTCCGGAACGAAATTTGTCAAACCAATTCCGGCACTGTCTTTCTTTTAAGGCTTCTTCACCATACACACCACGTAACTTTTTAGCAGCTTGCGCTGCATTCTTTCCTTTACGAAAATAAAAAACTAAAATATGACGAAAATGCTCGTTTTTGCACTCCATTTTGTAAAATATGACGTCAAACTAATACCTTTTCACAAAAATACGCGAAATTTGCTTCTAAAGCAAAGTAAGACTGACAGCTAACAAATGTCAAAAGAAAAAAAAATATGTCATTGACAGAAGCCATTAAAAAATATGACCAAAGACATCTATGTGTGAAATCGGCAATTACTTAGTTGCCAACCTGATAGGTCACGGGCGTTGTGAAGAAGAAAGAGAAAGAAAGAAAGATTTGGTGTAGTGGTTTGAAACTTATTCGGTATTAAGTTTCTGTATACTCCAAGGGTGTGGGCGACGTGGTGTAGTGGGTAGTGTGTCGGATCACTTCGCAAGAGGTTCCAAGTTCGAATCCCAGAAAACACCAAAAAGTTTTTTCACGATCCCACCTCTCGCGAACGTCTGACAAACATCCGAGAGTATTGTTGTCACGAGAAAGCTTCTTAAAACAAATTGCCGTTCGGATACGGCACTAAACTGTACGTCCCTTCCATTCGTGCGAAAAATATAACCCACTCAACACGAGTGGTTGCAAGAAGATAGGCCCTAGCACTTAAAGAGCTGTTGCGTCAAATATTTATTTTTTTTTATTTTATTTTTATACTCCAAGGGTAGCGTCCAGATAACTGGGTAGTATTTTTGTTTTTGCTTTTTATTGTCGTTACTTAAGATTCACATTATTTTTTTTCCATCCTCCTGATGTAATCATCACGATCAAGTTGCATTTTCAGCCATATGTCCACCCTACTACCAGTATTATGCCTTCGCATTAGAATAAGGTAGTTTTGAATTTATTTTAAGGTGGTTTTTTAAGTTTTATATATATAAGTACAAAAAAAAAATTTTCATTTACTAAGTTTTTCTTTTTAATATCATTTTCTATTTTCTTAGAAACAATTAAAAATAAAGAAATAAAAGAATGAAATAAATAAAAAAAGTTTAGCACGTTACGTCGAAAGACGTAGTTTTAAGTATTAGGTTTAACTTAGAGCGCCCACACAGGGCCAGTAAGTTAGAATAAGATAATTAAGTTAGTTAAGCTAGTTTTAAGCGTTTTTACCTAGCCATAAGTTTAATGAATTAACAAATAAACAGCAGTAAAAATGAAATGAAAAATGTTATGCCTTCGCAGTAGAGTTGAGCTTTTGCAATTAATCGACTTTTTTAATTATTTTATGCGAAATAAAGAGATAATTCTTGACATCAGGACATGAACCTTTAACCAACTGCGTGACAAGCGATGATGTTACCACTACACTACGACCACCCTTCTGTTAAGGTAGATTTTAGTATAGGAAAATAAAGGCACTTGGTAAAAAGTCACCGAGCGGAAAAGGGTTTTAATTTATCTTGTACACCGAACGGCCTTTTTCCCGTAACGCCTGTGGTACCAGCACGTTCTGGACCCAAAGCGACTTCTGTTGCTAGACCCGCCTCTCCTATATCGACTTTCTGATCGAAGATTACCGGCCCTATTGAAGGTTCTTAGCTCCTGTAGCTGAGCAGTCAACTGAACCACTCGTTTCTCTAGGTTTGAGAGCGTAACACTTGAAGGCGTACTAGAAGTTGGTCGTGAAGACGCTTCTGGAAGTAAAGTACTGGGGGATGATCCCGATTGAACACCTGAGGCGCTGAAATTGTACTGCTGTATTTTTTGTATTTTTCTTTTTTTATCGAATTACACACGCCAGTTGTTCGGCGTTACCTACCCCAGTAAAAATCGTGAGTTAGGCTCGGCTGGAGCACAGTCCATGTTCTGTGCCCTTACGAAAGTGTAACGGAGGTGAAAAATCTCGAAAGAAACTTGGTAGTTCACGGTTACCAAGTAGTGTGGGACTCTAACGCCACTAAAAAAAAAAAAAAAAGTACTGCTGTATGCCTTCGATAATTTTATCGGCTGATAGTGATATCGCTTCTAGCCCTTCCGTACTCTCCGCTAAAATTGATTTTGCCATATCAGGTATCGTTGAAGCCAAAGCTTTCTTATTATGGTTGGCGAGAATGTCGAACCGGCTAACACTTTCATATCACGTTACAGTTGGATTGGCTTTTTATAAATCGAAATCGCCTAAAAACTGTTGTAACCGAGTGTCTTCGGAGTCCGTAAGTACAAGTCGGGGCACGAAGGCCAGAAATTTATAGGCTTGTAGACTACTGCCTTGTAGACTACTGCCCGATGACGACTGACCACTAATGGGATGGGGCGACTGTGGTGGTGGTGATGGAGATGTCTCCTGCTGACTCATAAGCAAGCAACAACTTCGTAACTTTACTCGATCGATAAAAAAAATTCGACTTATTAAGAAGAAGAAGAATGGGATTATACCGAGCGAGTTATGACAGCCACCTGCTCCCCCGTTGCCCCTTGGTCTCAATCACCGCAACATACCGCAGCATATCGACAGATACCTGTTTCTCGTCACCCCCTCAAGCCGGTCATCAGCAGCAGCAACAGCAAGGGAACACACCGACAGACACCTGTACCCCCGTCGCCCATCAAGCCGAGCAACAGTCACAGCAACAGGAATAGCAACACACCGAGAGCCACCTGTCCCTCATCGTCCCAAATCGGCAGGTTATCACCCACTTCATCGAGAACTGCAACATGAACACTTCTATTGTACTAAATATATTAAATTGCAATTGTAATAAGTTCAGTTAATTAAAGTGAGTCTAAAAGTTGTTTTTTTTTTATTTAATCCGGGGATCAGCTAATTATAACTGGCGCAGTCGCTAACCCCGGTGAACGATTGTTAAATTCAGTAAATTGATTGTCACTTTTGTGTTAATATTACATCGAGTATACTAGCAATACTACTAGAATATTACATCGAGTAATACTAGCAATACTTTTTACAAAAAAAAGAGAGGAAAAACTACCGTTTAATTTTATTTTGTGTGCGAACAAACCGAATATTACAAACTAATATTAACAATTTTCCCGTAAAAGAACTATCGTATATTTGTGCGAATCCAACTTGTTGTGGGTGAACAAATCAGACATTACGTAATAACTAGAAGTATTGAAAGTGCAAATAGTCGTTGAGTTTCAACCCTTAATCACAGTTGGACCGAACTTCAAACTCCAATCACCGTGGACCGCAATGCTGAAGACCATCATTATTATCTTTGGGTGCATGTGTGCGTAAGTCGTGTTAATATAACAATTGAAACTGCCTGGCGAAGGGGACTTAGGTTGATAATAAAAAAATATATATATATACGAGTAATTAGAGGAAAATATATAAATAAATATATAAAACTATTAAAACCAAATACATTTATATAAGTTAACGCAACATAATATGCAGGCAAATCCAACACATGCCGCATTCAAGTCATCGGGTCAGCAAGTCTGCTGAACTAAACACCGCCACACCGGTCATCAAATGCCAACGTCAGCAACGTTCCCACGATCGACGCGCTCCTCACATCAAGGTGCCAAATTGCAGTGACAGCGTTTATTAGGTATTTAAGGTAGAGATAAGTTATTCATGTTGTTCAGTTCATTTTAAGAGGCAGAACCTCTGCCAGTTTAAGAAATAAATATAATTTTTTTAAAGTAAATGAATTAACCGTAATTTAATTGGCGCCCGAGCAGGGACATAGGTATCGCGTTTGAAAGTAGAAGCCCTAAAGTAGCGCAATTTTCATTCGTGAGTTTAAAATCGATTAAGCCCTTAAGTAGTGCAAAAAAAATCATATACTGCCTATGTCCCGGAACCCGTCGCAAACGCAGAGTGATTATAGTGCCCTTAAGTAGTGCCAAAACATTCAGTGTCGAAAAAAGAGACCCTCAAGTAGCGTCGAAAGAAAAAAAAGGAAGAAGACCCTCAAGTAGTGTCGAAAAGAAAAAGAGACCCTCAAGTAGTGTCGAAAAAAAAAGAGACCCTTAAGTAGTGTCGCGAAGGACTTAGTTGAAAAGCAAGGTAGCAGTAAGGTGTAGTGTAAGACAACAGGGGTGTGGAAAATTCAAGGGCCCCCTAGTAGTGAAAACAAACGGGAAGCAGTAGCTAGCCGCCACCACCCAAAAGATGAGGATCATCATATTATTGTAAGATCTAATTATTGCAAATATTAATAACATATTATATAATATTAAATTTTCTTAATTTGACGTGAAAATACTTTAAATTATATTGTTCTGTAGTGAAAATATCTTGAATTTACCTTAATTATCTTGATTTGTCTTAAATTTATCCTGACTATCTTGACATCTCGTTAAAATGACTAACGAAAATATCGTAAGACCTTCCGTTCTCGAACAAGCTGCCGCTCAGGCTGCTCAAGTCGCTCAAGCTGCACATGCTGCTCAAGCGAATCAAGCCTCAACTTCTTCTGGAAGACCCAACGAAAATCCTGTCATGAATCCCCCACTCCAATCTCTCATTAGTTCTATGATACGCGAAGCTCTGAGTACTGAGGGCCGCGCTCTAATTCATTCAATCTTAAACCCGTACGCGGATCAATTCACGGGAATTGATCAAACCATTTCACCAAACCAGAATATTAATGATCTCGATAAAATCCCGGATGTAGTACATAGCTTACGCGAATTCTCTGGTAATCCAGGTGAATTTAGCTCATGGCGTAAAAGCGTAGAACGTATTTTAAAAATCTACGATTCCATCAAAGGATCGGCAAAATATTTTGGTATATTAAACACTATAAGAAACAAAATAATTGGAAATGCAGACCACGTCCTGGAGTCTTACAATACTCCATTAGACTGGAACTGCATATCCCGATGCTTAACTCTGCATTATGCAGACAAGCGTGATTTGGGTACTCTAGAGTACCAAATGACGGCGTTGGTACAGGGTAACACGTCCATTCAAGAATTCTACCAATCGGTGTATTCGCACCTTTCACTCATACTTAATAAAATTGCATGCATGGATGTCAGTGCCGAATCTCTAAATTTGCTCATGCAAACCTATAGAGATAAAGCCCTTGACACCTTCATTCGAGGACTGAAAGGCGACCTTCCCAGACTTTTGGGAATGCGAGAACCTGTAGATCTACCCCAAGCATTGCACTTGTGTTTGAGGTTAGAAAACCAAAACTACCGCTCGCAGTACGCCATTGCAAGCAGCCATAATAGGAGGATAAATCATCCGGAACCACCACCAATTCCAGCAAGACGAGTAATCTCCAATCCAGTCCAAAATCGTCAACCATTTTACCCAGAATTGACTCATTTTGTACAACCACAGAGACAACAAGTGGCACCCCAATACAATGCAAGGCCCATTCCACCTCCGAGGCCCCAGAGACAGTTTGCACCACATCAACATCAGCAACAACAATATCAACAGCAACGTCCACAATTCTTTGCTACTCCAAGGCAACCACCACCAGAGCCTATGGATGCAGAAACAATCCGTACGAACAAGGTCAATTACATAAACAGACCGCGAATGGAGAATTGGCCTCCGGCACCAGAACGACCATCAACTCCTCAATCTCATCAAGTCCATCCTACCAAGATGCAAAGAAACTTTCATCTGGGTACTATGACAGAAGATGCGGAATTCAACCAATATGAAGAAGCACAAGCCGACATGAACAACGTGACTGAATATGGCGAGTCTTTCCAGGAGTATATCGAAATGACTCAACCGGAAATCACCAGCTCAAATAATGTCACGGAACTAAGCGACATACATTTTTTAGACTAAGTGACTCTTCGCTGCCGTATTTCGAATGTGCAACGAAGAGTGGAGACATTCTGAAAATCTTGATTGACACGGGATCCAATAAAAATTATATACAGCCGTCTTTAATAAATAAACCCTTACCAAACGAAAAACCATTCTGTTGTAATTCCATTGGTGGTAACGTTCAAGTAACTCACCATACTTTTATTAGTCTTTTTGGTCTCGAAAATATTAAACACAAATTCTTTCTCATGCCAAAATTAAAATCTTTCCATGCGATCCTTGGAAATGATAGCTTGAAGAATCTCTCGGCTGTCATTCACGCAAAGGATAACTACATGCTTGTTAATAATCAGTTAAAAATACGCATTAAACAGATGGCTTCGCAATCTGTGAATACTATAAATATCCGAACCGATCATATGTCTTCAAAACAAAAAGCTTCTATTGATAAAATCGTGCACGACTTTCCCAAACTTTTCGAAGAACCAGAGGAAAAACTCGCTTACACAACAAGAGTAAAAGGCGAAATCAGAACAACATCTGATTCACCTGTATACACCAAATTTTACCCATATCCTATGTCCCTTAAAAGCGAGGTTGAAGAACAAATAAAGCAGCTTCTCAATGATGGAATAATTAGGCCTTCACGGTCCCCATACAATTGGATAGTGCCAAAAAAAGCTGATGCTTCTGGTAAGAAGAAATATCGGGTCGTAATAGATTATAGGAAGCTAAACAGCATTACTATCCCGGATCGATACCCGATTCCCCAAATTAATGAAATCCTTGCACATCTCGGCGATAATAAATTTGTTTCCGTTATAGACTTGAAAAGTGGGTTCCATCAGATCCCCTTAAAAGAATCTGATATCGAAAAAACAGCATTCTCTATCAATAATGGAAAATTCGAGTTTCTTAGGCTTCCATTCGGTCTCAAGAATGCACCGGCCATATTTCAAAGGACGCTTGACGACATTCTTCGTAACCTCATCGGTAAAATATGCGATGTCTACGTAGATGACATAGTCATTTACAGCAAGGACGAAGCTACGCATGAACAAAATATTCGGAAAGTTTTTCAAACATTACATGATGCAAATATGAAAGTTCAACTGGATAAGTGCGAATTCTACAAACAAGAAGTAGAATTCCTGGGTTTCGTCATTTCGTCTAACGGCATTAAAACCAATCCGGTAAAAATCAAAGCAATCCAAGACTTTCCATATCCGAATACCCTGAAGGAACTTCGCTCTTTCCTTGGCCTGTCAGGGTACTATCGCCGCTTCATTAGGGACTACGCCAAGCTGGCCAAACCCCTAACAGCCCTCTTAAGGGGGGAGGATGGACGATTGTCCAAAAACATTTCAAGCAAGAAACTTATCCATTTAGACAAATCCGCCAAAACAGCTTTTAAAAAAATCAAAAACACATTAACATCGGAAGAAGTTGTACTCGCTTACCCAGACTTCACAAAACCGTTCGAATTAGTAACTGATGCTTCTAACTATGCCCTTGGTGCTGTATTGTCACAAGGAGATAAGCCCATTATGTCCATATCTAGAACATTAAGTAAAACAGAAGAAAGCTACGCAGCCAACGAAAAAGAAATGCTAGCTATAATATGGGCACTTAACAACTTCAGAAATTATCTCTACGGGACAGCAAAAGTGATAATTCATACTGACCACCAACCTCTCACCTATTCCCTGAGCAATAAAAACAATAACTCTAAACTGAAAAGATGGAAAGCTATTTTGGAAGAGTACAACTACGAATTAAAATATAAACCTGGCAAAACAAACGTAGTTGCAGACGCACTTTCCAGACTTCCCACCGGAACCGAAATAAACTCCCTTACTCCAATAATACATAGTGATGAGAGTTCATCACATGGGCTGATATTCAGCGTTGAATCGCCTATCAATGTATTCAAAAATCAAATATTCCTCAATACGGGTAATACAAGCAATTACGAGTTTCGCATAGTTTTTCCCACATATCACAGGCATATTATAACTGAACAATCCTACACAACTGATAAACTTATTGAAATTCTTAAGGCCAGACTGAACCCTACAGTTACCAACTGCATAAAGACGGAAGAACGAATCCAGGGAATGATCCAAGAAATTTACAGAAATAATTTTGCGAATTATCGTGTAAGATTCTCCCAAGCAATTGTAGAAGACGTAACAAGTGAAACTAGACAAGAAGAAATCATCATTACCACCCATCAACGTGCTCATAGGAATGAACGAGAGAATAAACAGCAAATTCTCGAAAAATTCTATTTTCCCGGAATGTTGCGAAAATTAAAAAGAATAATCAAACTCTGCTCTATTTGCAAAGAAAACAAATATGACCGTCACCCCGATAAAATTGAAATTCAGGCAACTCCAATTCCGACTTATCCTGGACAGATTATTCATGTTGACATTTTCTCAACCGAAGGCAATTTAGTGTTAACATCACTTGATAAATTTTCTAAATACGCCCAAGTCAAGAAAATACAATCTAAAGCTATTGAGGATGTTAGGCAACCGCTAAGAGAACTCATATTTGCCTATGGAATACCGAAGACTATAGTATTCGATAATGAGAAGTCTTTCAATTCCTCACCAATTATATTCATGCTTAAGAACGAATTTGGCATGGAAGTATTCACAACACCCCCATATACGAGCACATCGAACGGCCAAGTCGAACGATTTCATTCGACTCTTGCTGAACTTATGCGTTGCATTGGAAAGAAACAAGTACATAGATCCTTCACGGAATTACTTGAAACTGCAGTTAATGCCTATAATTTCACGATACATTCGGTAACACGTAAGAAACCAGTGGACATATTTTTCAGTAGGAACATAGACCCCCCTCAAATTGACAAGATTCGTTCAGAAGTGAAAGCCAAACTAGAAGACAAACAACAACATGACTTGACCTATCACAATAAAGGGAAACCCCCAATCAAAGATTACTCAACAGGAGAAATAATTTATGTCAGAAAAAATAAGAGAGTAGGATCAAAACTCTCTCCAAGATATTCAAAAGAAGTTGTTAAAGAAAACAATAAAACTACCGTTCTCACCCAATCAGGAAAGGTAGTTCACAAATCTCACATAAAATCCTAATCTCAAACTTTCTTTCCAGACTTTTACTGACTGACTGTTTAGGTGACGTACAAATACTGGACTACACGAACGCAAGAGTAGTGGCTATTAACACCGGAACATCTAGAATACAAACCGGAACTTACAAACTAATTCATGAAATAGACTTATCCGTATATCCGCAAGCCTTAAGTAACATAGAATCGTACATGAGAGAAAACCTTATAACTTCCCATCCCAGTTTCTATCTTCTATCTCAAGAAATCTCATCTATTAGATCAATCCTTTCACGTTTAATCCCCAATCAGCATAAAGCTAAAAGATCGCTTGACTTCATTGGAAGCGCTTGGAAGTTCATAGCAGGCACTCCCGATAATCACGACTTCGAGATAATCAAGGAAAAAATAAATAACGCACTTGAAAATAATAATAAACAAACTGTTATAAATAACCTTTTAGTCAATAAAATCGAAGATATAATAAATAAAACAAATTCCATAAGTAAAATTGTAAAAGAAAATACAAATGTAATAGAGGAAATTGTTTTCAGTATAAAATACAGATTAGATATAGTAAAAGATGAAATAAAAAATATTATGTACGCTTTACATTGGGCAAAAGCCAATATTATAAACTCTTATATTTTATCAAGAAATGAAGTAAATGTAATCGAAAAAATAATAAATAATAAAGGTATATTATTCAAAGATATAGAAGAAGCAATGGACTTCTCAGAAATAAAAGTAGCTTTTAATAATTCTGTACTATTATACATTGTAAGCCTACCTACAGTTAATGAAAAAATATGTAATAAGTTAAATATTAAACCAGTAAAGAAAGAAAATAAAGCAATCAAAGTTGAATTTAATGAAATTTTAAAATGTGAAAATGAAATATATGGTATAAATGTCAATTGTAGGACAGTAAATAAGTTTTCAATCTGTAACAAAAACAATGTAATCAATTTAAGTAACACTAGTTGTATACCAAATTTATTAAATAGCAAAATAGCGAACTGTACTGCAATTAATGGCCAACACATCCCAGACCTTGAAGAAATATCATCTGACATCATTTTTCTAAACCAGTACGATGGAGAAATCATAATCGACGATGAACCGGTTGCCCTCAATGGCACATTCCTGATTAAATACTATAACAGCAGCCTACAAATTGGAAAAAAAACATTCAAATCTTTCGAGTCAACGCATCTCAACCCTCTCCCAGCCATCCTGCAACAAACGTCAGCACATCACCACGAAGTGGAAGAAACGTTATCGCTGGAGCTTATAAAAGAATTACATGCAAACAACACCCGCTACATTCAACTCTTGAGGACAAAAGTGGAAAATAGGACAGTAATGAGCATTGGAGTCTGTCTACTATTCGCACTCGTCATCATCATAGCCATAGTCTTCAGAAAAACAGTAGCAAGTACCAAATCAACGCTCAGCACCATCAACGCAGACTCACAGACCAAATCCCCACCAACATCTCCACCATCACCTTTACCAGCACCTTCACCATCACCTGTTCCAAGGGCTACATCTTCCCGCATAAGCCAGATACCATTCTTCTAAGTAAACGAGGACGTTTACTCTTAAGGGCGGAGGAGTTAACGCAACATAATATGCAGGCAAATCCAACACATGCCGCATTCAAGTCATCGGGTCAGCAAGTCTGCTGAACTAAACACCGCCACACCGGTCATCAAATGCCAACGTCAACAACGTTCCCACGATCGACGCGCTCCTCACATCAAGGTGCCAAATTGCAGTGACAGCGTTTATTAGGTATTTAAGGTAGAGATAAGTTATTCATGTTGTTCAGTTCATTTTAAGAGGCAGAACCTCTGCCAGTTTAAGAAATAAATATAATTTTTTTAAAGTAAATGAATTAACCGTAATTTAATTTATATTATTATATTTATGTATATATATATTTAAGCATACAATCTAACATTGCATCTTATACTAGCTGTGTTTTTTTGAAACCTAGCTGGCCAGTCGTTCATTTAAACAGTTCGCACGCACTCAAAGGCAGTTGTTTTGATGTATATGTAGACGTTGGTGCCACTGCGAAATTGTTCGGTTCAGTAGGGATGAGCTCGTACATGAAAAGCGTTCGTATATGTGAAGCGTGAAATGCTCCTGATTGGCCGAAAAATAAATTGGATTTAATATCGTATTAATTTAATAAATGCTGTGAATTAGTTTATTGTCTTATTTTAGTTATATCACTTTGCACGTTAAGCATGCAACATATGAGGTTTCAACACATTTAAAAAAAACTGTATTGTAATATCCATTCCGAAAAGATTAATTTAACTCCGGCGCACACATTTCCATTTCATGGAAGTGAACCTCGAATTGGCCTAATTATTTTGTGAAATCAAGTAATTAGTATAAAAAATGTTCTGATATTTTGTTTTGGAAACTTGGGCAATAAAAATCGGATTCTCTAGTTTGCGAAAGTAACTAGTATAATTGAAAAAATGGGTAATAAAATTCAATACTAGCATCTGTGCAAACAATTAGCCAAGTAAAAAAAATAGATATAAATATAATGCGGCTATACTTTTGCAAACTGACCTCATTAAACAAATTCTTGAGAAAAAGAATAACAAAAATCCCAAATTTTTTAATTTTATTGAGTAAAAAATGTTTTTGATTTCAAATGATTTCAACTAGATCATTGAATAAAGATTGTCGTCTATTCACAGTTGCACCAGGTACAGAATCTTCTGAATTAATTTCGGCACCAATAATATTTTCTTCAAAAACTTCGGCTGAGTATTCATCGTCCATTGTGATGCATATGTTGAGCATAATACATGCACTTAAAACAATTTTTGTCGCCGAACGTAAGTCCTTTTGCTCAGTAAACTTTAACAATCTTCTGAATCTTCCTTTCAGCAACCCAAAAGCATTTTCCACTACAATTCGCGTTCCAGAATGCAGATAATTGAAACACGGCTGTTGCTCCGTAAGTCTTCCATTATCTTTAAATGGTGGCACTAACCAGTTATTAGCAGGATACGCTGAGTCACCCAGGATGAAAGGAAAACAGCTGCGTACGAGTATAATGTGAGTCGGTTATTCTGTATAAGGCTGATCTTCGAAGCACTCTATTGTCGTGCAAGGATCCAGGTTCACCACCAAAAATGTCGATGAATTTTTTGTCTGCATCAACGACTGCTTGCAGAATAATTGTGAAGTTGTGCTGTCGGTTGTAGTAGCACTCTTTATTCAATTTTGGAGCTGCAATCGCGATGTGCGTTCAATCGATTACACCTAGAACTCTAGGAATTTTATTTTTTGCCTCAAATTTACTGCAGTTGTATGCCACATAATCCCCTTGAGATCATTTAACTGTCTTCTGTTCTCCATGAGCCATTTGCAAACACGACGAACAGCTATCCAGGCGGAAGACTTTCGTACTCCAAACAAGTTGCCCAGTTGTCTGAAAGCGATGGTATTGCTAATATACCACACACACATGTAGAACTCTTTCCTTGAGCCAATCCATGATGCATGCTTTTTCGTCTCTTCTGCTGAATCTTCGGAGGTCGAAGTGTTGTCAAAAAAGTTTTCGAAGAATTCAGATTCCTCCTCACTGGAGGAATCAAGTATTAAACATAAAATTTGTGATTTGAATTATTAAATGATATTTCACAAATATAATCAACTATGTTATAATTTCATACCTCTTTTTGCAAATTATCCATTCAATAAATTCTCCAAAGTATAGTTTTCAAAACAAATGAAAGAGTCTAACGAATACACGTCATGTACAGATGGTTGAATGCCGAATAATCAACAAGAAAATGCGTTTTTTATTGCTCAAATTTCCAAAAAAAAATATCAAGGCATTTTTTATACGCTTTAATTACTTATTACTAATTTCTTGATTTCACAAAATAATTAGGGCAATTCGAGGTTCACTTCCATGAAAAGAAAATGTGTGCGCCGGAGTTAAATTAATCTTTTCGGAATGGATATTACAATACAGTTTTTTTCCAATGTGTTGAACCTCATATTTTGCATGCTTAACATGCAAAGTGATATAACTAAAATAAAACAATAAACGAATTCCCAGCATTTATTAAATTAATACCATATTAAATCCAATTTATTTGTGGGCCAATCAGGAGCATTTCATGCTTTATACATAGCTTTACGAACACATCCACACGGAACCAAACGATTTCGCAGTGGCATCAACATCTATAAATAACAAAACTGCTTTCAGCACCGCCTGGCCATGAAGTATCATAAAATTTCTAGCCAGTCGCATTTGACTGCGGAGAAAATCAACAGTTGTAGGCAGTCGGTTGTTGTATTTGTTTTGCGTGTGAAATGCGACTTTATTGCCAACTACTGCCCAGATAGCTTTCAAAAAAATACAGCTATTATTATCTAAATACAAAAAACATATACCACTGTATTGAATAACACATTTCGTACTGCCACCGAATGCCTAAACAACCCAATAAAAAACAAAGCAGATTTTTTCCATATAATCTGAGGCGATTTTCTAAAAGCCTAAACTCCATTCCTGAGGACACAAACTTAGATAGTTCTTCTTATTCAAGCACTAATTCCATAAACATGCCCACCGAACAAAATTGCTCAGACAACGCAATCCAAGCCCCGATTAGTAGAAACATTAATCACAATAAAATATTCAATTCGTTAAGGATCCCTGATGCCATCAAGGACCTATCGAAATTCGACGGGAATCCGCGACTCCTGTACGAATTCCTCAACAACGTCTAAGAAAAACTCCTCTACAATATAATTGATCCACGAAGAGGATCAAAATGTAATTAAGGCAAAGAAAGAGTTGTACTCCGAGATGTGCCTTAATTCTTTCCTGAGTGGCCTTAATGAACCTCTTGGTTCTAGAGTAAGAACCACGCAGCCTTGCTCGTTAGCCGCCGCTTTAACTTACTGCATAAAAGAGCAGAATATTTCATAGCAGAAAACCACCTAATACCACAGATTCGAACCTTATAAGACTTATAACTCCTACAACTCTGGTAAAAATCAGATCAGACTAAATTACAGTTCCAATCAAAATAATTGGCAACAAAATAACATGAATCCTAGGCCGCTACCCAATAGGAGAAGTCAGCCAAGATTCCAAGAATCCAAACCTCCAAAACTTTTCAACAGCAATGGGAACGGTACCCAATACAGTAGATTCCAAAGCCTAGAATCTATAACCCGTATCCAACCTAATTCTAGAAGATGAATAAGAAAGAATAATTCGTGATTACCATGAGCGTTCCAATCATAGGGGCATAAACGAAACTCACGTCCATTTAAATCGCGAATTCTGCTTCCTGAATACGTGTATGAAGGACAAAATAACGAAAACACTCAATACTTATGAAAAGGAAATTCTTCTTATTGATATTTACAGCATAAAGCAATCAAATACTTTCTCTAATAAACAAATTCTCCCGCTTCGCTTGCGGATACACTTTAGCATGCAGGAGCAGTATAACTGTCTTAAAATGCTTAAAAACTTACATCAGCCTTTACGGCATACCCAAACAAATTGTGCGCGATCAGGGTTCTGAATTCATTGCAAACATCTTCCAAGATTTCCTATCCTTAACAAAAAAAATAAGATAATATTAGGTGCGGAAGTAAGTTCTCAATAGATGGCTTCAGCAGTAAGTGCTGGTTGATTTTGACATATCCAATACGTCATAAACCGAGCTTAGACATGTGGTAAACAAATTGTTTTGACACATTAGTGATTTTGTTTTGGCGTCATATACTTTTGGTTGTGTGAAAATGTCTGATTTTGTGCCAAATAATCGTCATTTGCGGGAAGTGTTGATTTTTTTCTTTCATTCGAAGAAAACGGCGGCTGAAGCGCATCGAGAGCTCGAAAGAGTTTAGGGAGATGCTGCTCTAAGTGAAACAACGTGCCGTGATTGGTTTCGTCGCTTCAAAGACAGTGATTTCGATGTTGACCACCGTCCGCGTGAAGGAAAGCCAAAATCCTTCGAAGACGCTGAATTGGAGGCATTGCTCGATGAAGATCCGTGCCAAACTCGCACCTCCAGTCGTAATGGGTACGAACATGAAGGAGCAATCCTTGAAGATTCTTGCGGTGAATGTGAATTCACTGATTAGGATCGAGCGAAGAGCCGTATTGTTTAAGTTGCTAGAAGACCAAACCCCTGATGTGCTTATGGTTAGCGAAACAAAGCTATCCCAGAAGCGCAAATTGTGGCACAATAAATACAATATTGTCAGAAGAGACCGACCCAACGCCACACAAGGAGGAGGTGTTGCGATCTTCATTAAAAAACAACTGCAATTTAAGGTTGTGTACAGCGGTGAAGTGCGAAGGTTCCAGGTGCTGGAAGCGTGTATCGTGTGCATCCCTCTCCGTAGTGGAAAGAGGATGTACTTGGTCGCACTCTTTGCACCTGAAGCTACTCAATCTACGTCATTTATTTCAGAGCTCGAGACACTTTTTCGATGCCTAAGGTTTGAGTCGGAGGAGAATTACTTCATCATGGCCGGAGATCTAAACGGCAAAGATTGGGGAGATAACACATCTAATCCTAGAGGGAACCTACTATTAAATTGGCGGGGTCGGCACAGTGTCGAGTATAAACTCGATTTGAAAGCTACAGATAGTCCGTCGTTTCCAGAAGCGGCTCTTATCTGGATCTTATGCTATTCGACGTACGGTTACAACTGACTGACATGGACCGACAAACTTTTAACTGCCTGCACACATTTGCGTATGACAGTGACCATTGCGGACTCAGTGCTGTAATAACGATTCCCAACGAAATTGCGGAGTTGGAGGAGTTTGTCCAAACATATTCCTACAATTATAGTAGGACGCGTTGGACTCGCTTCTCCAGAGTTTTGACAAGAGCACTCTCCTTGAACTCGCTCTACCCACCGTCCAATAGGAATCTGTCAAACGAGGAAATTGACTGGTACCTAAAACAAATGGACGAGACAATTAAACGAACTATGGACAGTACGATACCTCGTTATCAACATACTGACAACGCAGACATATTCCGCAATGCAACAATTGACGCACTACACTAACATAAAAGTAGACTGCTGTCGAGACTAAAAACCTTGTACAGACAGTTTACTGACAGACAAAACTCAGAGATTAGGACGCTGAAATCGTTCATTAAAAACCTCCAGAAATTAATCAGGGAAAACTACAGACTTTCTGTAAATTTGCATTGGAACAACAAAATTCGGGCTCTAAAATCCAACAACCCGAGTATTTTCCCACAAATAGATAAAATATTTCGGAGGAATAATCAAAACGACCTTCCGTGTCTTAAGATCCCCCGAACGACGAACAATGCACGAATACTGATAACAGCAGGTATAGATCCAGATAACGCAGTAGAGGATGACAACTTCTTTGTGATCGAAGATCCACAGGAGAAGGTTGAAGCAATAGGAGCGATTTTCCAAGAAGTGTACAAGGTGAATGATACCATTTGCCCGAACCGCGAATTGGAAAATCGCGTCTTTGTGCATAACTTCTGCCTTCGAAATGATATAGAGCACTGGCGATCTGAGAACATAGTTTTTATCGAGTTCAATGACGATATTATGGCAAACAATGTCAACGCCGATGAAAGGGTACATCCCCCGTACATATCGAAGGTGGAGCTCCAAGCGATCTTTGAATCATTGAGAAGAAAGAAATCTATGGGAATCGACGGAGTGTCGAACATTGTGCTTCGGCATCTCCCTCTAGAAGCGGTGGACATTTACACCACTCTGTTTAATAATGCGCTGAATAATGCACATTATCCAGCGCACTGGAAAACAGCAGTGATACAACCTATCCCCAAAAGTGGTAAGGACACCTCCAATCCTGCAAATCTCCGGTCGATAAGTCTCCTTCCGAACATCAGCAAGGTATTCGAGAAAGTTATAAATGGAGCCCTGCTTAAGTGGACTGAGAACAATAATATAATTCCGGATAACCAATTCGGTTTTAAGGCGGGGCATGATACAATACATGCCGCGTCTAAACTGGTATCGGATATCCAATGCAACAAAAGCAAGAACCAATGCACGGGTGCATGCCTGATTGACTTGGAGAAGGCCTTCGACACCGTATGGTTAGAGGGACTCTTCTACAAACTGAGCAGGATGGGCATAAGAAAACCACTGCTGTACATACTTTATAATATGCTCGCCAGTAGAGAGTTCTTTGTCAAAATGGCAATGTGACTTCTGCTGGAACATTTCTAATTAAAAACGGTCTGCAACAAGGTGCGGTTAATTCACCGATCCTTTTCAACATTTACACGAGCGATCTCATAGGATCACTTCACCATGCCATAGCGTATGCAGACGACTTGATTGCGTACAGATCAGGACCAAAAATCGAGGTCATTGCACTGCTCTTGCAACGTGACTTCGATAAGATTCAGCGATATTGCGATGACTGGAAGTTGAAGATCAACTTCCAGAAATCGGAAACCATTCTTTTTAGGACGCCGTTGTCTGGGGCCTCTAGAGATACCAGAAAGAATTGGCGAAAGTTCTCAATCGTTGGACCGCACGGACAGCCACTTTCGAGTCGAACTGTAGTCAGATACCTAGGGCTTTGGTTAGACCAATATCTATATTTTAACAAACATATAGATGCTGCTCTGGCCAGAGCCAGAGGTGCTTTTGCCCTTACAAAGAGACTTTTTTATAGCAAGCAACTCGATGCAAGGGTAAAGGTAATCTGCTACATGGACCTCATTCGGCCCATGCTCGTATATTGATGCCCCGTGTGGTTCAACGTGGGAGCAAGCTTGTTGGGAAAGATTCGGGTGTTTGAGAGGGCTTGCCTTCGGGCTTGCCTTCATTTATACAGGACACCAGAATCCCAGTACATAAAATTTTATCGCAATGAGGTCCTGTACAACAGGGCTAACCTAATAAGTTTAGATAATTTCCTGATCAAGCTGACTCGAAGGCATATTGCAAGAGCAATGAGCTCGATGAATAACCTGATCTCTGGGGCTTATTACCCCAATTACAGGTACCACGAGAGAGTGCGCCTTAACGGCTTTGTTCCCCCAGAGGCATTCCTCTATCTCGATGAGAAAGGTCTGATCCAGGACAGATTGGCAGTGCCGCTAATCTTCCATGTTGCTCGGACAGTTGCGGATAGGCGACTCAACTACGACAGAGACGTCGCACACAGCAGTGTGGAGGGTCTCCGGTTTAGTAGAGCGGTATCGAGTCGCGATATAGACGACGTACAACGTCAGTACGGACATTTTTGGTGGCTAGCCGAACAAGGGGGAACTCCTTCGCCATTTCCCCATAATCCAGAGTAGCCAGTTTGAAGTCGGCTGTTTTTTCTATGGCCGATTCTACCTTAGGGTTAGGTAGTTTTTAGGTAGATTTTTAGATAACATATATATATAAAAAAAAAAAAAACACAAGCACTTGGATCTATTAAAAAAAAAAAAAAACCAAAAAAAAAATACGTATATAATTACGTAGTTAGAGTAAGTAGATTAAGGTAGAATAAGGTAGGTTAAGATTTATTTTGAAATAGTCTATAAGTTTTATATGTATAAGAAACAAACAAAAAGTTAATTTACTAAGTTTTTTCATCTAAATAAAACTTTTCTTAGTAATTATTAGTAATAGAAAAAAAAAAACCAAATAAATACAAATTTAAGTTACGTTACGTCGAAAGACATATTTTTAAGTATTAGGTTTAGCTTAGAGCGCCCGCATAGGGCCAGTAAGTTAGAATAACATAGATAAGTTAGTTAGGCTAGTTTTAAGCGTTTTTTGTTTAGCAGGTAAGTTATAATGAATTAATAATTAATAAAAATGCAAAAAAAAAAAAAAAAAAAAATCCGTGCCAAACACAAGAACAGATTGCTTCAACATTAGGAGTTACCCGCCAAGCCATTTCCAAGCGATTGCATGCGTTTGGAATAATTCAAAAACAAGGAACTTGGGTTCCTTTTGATTTGAAGCCAAGGGACATTGAGCGTCGTTTTTTCGCCTCGGAACAACTGCTCCAGCGACAAAAACTGAAGGTTTTCTTTATCGCATCGTGATGGATGGTGAAAAATGGATTCATTACAGCAACCCAAAGAAAATAAAGTCATGGGGTCTGCCCGGTCATGCTTCTACGTCGTCGGCTCGGCCGAATACTCACGCTGCGAAGATTATGCTGTGTATTTGATGGGAACAGGTCGGTGTCATTTATTATGAACTGTTGAAACCCAAGGAAACCATTACTGGGGAACGGCATCGACTGCAATTGATGCGATTGAGCCGAGCACTGCGCGAAAAACGGCCACAATACGAGCAGAGGCACGAAAAAGTGATTCTACAGCATGACAGCGCTCGGCCTCACGTTGCCAAACCCGTTAAAGCCTACCTGGAAACGCTCAAATGGAATTCCTATCCCACCCGACATATTCCCCAGATACTGCGCCATCCGATTATTACTTGTTGCGTTCGATGGCACATGGTCTGGCTGATCAGCAGTTCCTCTGATTTTGAAGACATCAAAAAATGGCTTGAATCGTGGATAGCCTCAAAGGATGAACACTTTTACCGTAACGGTATTCGAGCTCTGTCAGAAAGATGGAAATAAGTTGTAGCTAGCGATGGGCAATACTTTGAATGATGCATTTTCATCAAAAAAACAACAGCGAGAACCTACTTGCGCACCAAATAATTTTATAAAAATGAATACAATTAATATAATACTTTTAAATAACGGGAAATTGGTTCATTAGATCCATATGAAGTGCGGTGGGAAGGTAGATAGAAAAGACGAGGGCATCGTAAATTTCGTGGGTTGGTATTGAAGAAAATTTAATTATAAGGAGATGCGCAATCGACAGAGCCTGAAAATAGTCG
Organism: Pocota personata; assembly: GCA_963082735.1. Taxonomy (NCBI): domain Eukaryota; kingdom Metazoa; phylum Arthropoda; class Insecta; order Diptera; family Syrphidae; genus Pocota; species Pocota personata. The sequence goes on from OY720431.1 coordinate 87,815,731, forward strand.
ATGAATGAAAAGAATGTCTGCAACATCCCTGCGTTTCTCTAGAGTACTCAGGTTGATGAGGTTGAGGCGGTCTTGATAGGGAGGCAAGATAAATGGAGCGTTCCAAGGAAGACCTCGAAGGGCAAATCGAAGAAATCGACGTTGAACATTCTCGATTCTGGACACATGAACTTGCTGAAAGGGTGAACACGCTTGACTGGCGTATTCAAGGAGGGGGCGCACAAAGGTAATGTAGAGGGATCTGGCCACGTAAGGGTCGGAGAATTCTTTGGACCATCGTTTGACAAAGCCAATTTATGAGTTATCTTTACGAATTATCTCATCAATATGTGAACGGAAATTTAGTTCCCTATCGTACAATATACCAATATCGCGGAGAGATTGAACGATGGATATAGGTTGACCATGGAGAAGGTAAAGGTTGGCGGGGACACGTGGTGCTTACGCGATAAAGTAATGGATTGACATTTGGCGATATGGAGCTCTAAGCGATTTTGTAGGCACCAGTTGGAAAAACTGTCAAGGTCTTGTTGAAGGGGACAGTAGTCATGTGGTGAAGAGATGGCTTTGAAAAATTTGATATCATCAGCGTACAGAAAGAGAGAGAAGTGTTTAATAACCCTCTCGACATCGTTTACGGTTAGAATGAAGAGAAAGCGACCTAGATGGCTGCCTTGCGGAACACCAGAGGTGGCCAAGAAGGGGGTCGATAAGATGGATCTGAAGCGAGCTCTATAAGAACGGTTTTCCCGGTAAGAAGATATCCATTTTAACAATATGGGTTCGAAACCGAGGGCAGACAATTTGAAGAGGAATAAGTTATGAGATATCTTATCAAAAGCCTTACTAAAATCAGTTGCAATAACGTCGAATTCTTTGCCATTCTCTAAGGCAGACAGGGCGAAGGACACGAATGCGACTGAGTTAGTGGTAGTTGATCTACCTTTCAGAAAGCCGTGTTGGGTGGGAGAGATAAGAGGCTCGCACTGGAAGCTTAAGGCTTCGTATAAAATACTTTCGAAAAGTTTGGGTAGATGAGAAAATTTAGCAATGGAGCGATAGTTTGTTACTCCGTTCTTTGATCCCTTTTTGTGTATGGGGGTTATGAAAGAGGTCTTCCAAATCTGAGGGAATTCTGCTAGTGATAGAGACAAACAGAAGAGATGAGAGAGGGGGAGGGAGAGAATGGAAGAGCTTTTTTTAAGAAAAATGGTAGTGAGACCATCTGGGCCGGGTGAGAATACATCATTAAGATTTTGTAGTTTATTTTCAATTACAGCAGGATCAAAAGGCAGGGACAGATCCATATAAAAACATTAATGAAAACAACATACAATATTTCCCTGCACCTTGCTCCAAGATAGAGGGAACCTATTACTGAATGAGCTTCGAAAATGTCTTAGCATTTTGATCAATACCAAGCAATAAATCAATTTTCTCTTGGATACTCTGCTTTTCACGCACTTGCAGCCTTTTTTCTTTTAAACGATGAATTCTCTGCAGCAAATTAATTTTCGATTCGCGACTTCCTTTTACTGTTATCCTTTAGCTATTAAGCTTCCAATATAAATAGATTGCCTTTTCACGTGAGTCTCACAGTTGGCGCAAATAAATTCAACGTCATCATTGAATCTTTTTCTTGATAACCTTTTTGAAGACAAGTTTAGTTCTTCTAGAGTAACATTATTCGAATCCAGTACTAATTTATTGCAGTTTTCATATGTAACCTTAGATCCCGTTGGATCAAAACAATTGAACTCATCATCAGATATAGCAACACTTCGTTTTAACAAGAGAGAAGGGTAAGCATTTCCTTTTTAAATATTTCTTTAAAATAAAGGCATTCTTAATATGTTTGCTGCATTTGGCGTTTTAATCCTTTTTATGTGTTCCCGAGACTCCCCTGCTAAAGCTAGCCATTCATCGTATTTAACTGTTCCTTTTTTAGAAAATTTAAATAATTTTCCATCAGGCAATTCATTTTTGGTTATAGAACAGTGTGCAATTGCGCACTTCGTTCTTTTCCTGGTCACTTTTTCCTTGGAGACAATTTTTTTATGCCTTTTATTTTTTTAGTATATGCATGTAATAGATATGTAAGTTAGTAATTAACCTGAAAATCTAGATGATTGATATTAGAGCACAATCTCTCAAACCTTCTCTCCATATACAACGCATACGCGTTTACAAAACTCACATTCATGAAAATTTGTTCTTTTGCTGCGGTGGTATGGAAATCACACCGTCATGCATCGTCATGCCCCTTCCCGCATACCCCTTTACACTTCATCACCTCGTTCGTTTCCATGTCACAATCACAACACACGATGAGAAAAATAACTTTTCCCACACGAGCCAACAGAGTGAGGAAAAAGAAAAAGCTGTAAGAGCGAAGTTAGATGTTCACTTTTATTTAAAATTAATTGGAATTTAAAAAAAAATATGTAGTAACTGGACCGAAAATGTTTGACAATTCCTCTTGTTCTTATGAAATTTTCTGAAAGAAGGAAATGTGAATTATATACACGTATAAATTATTTAAATTTGGACATTTGAAAATTACTTTAACGGACATTTTTTTTGAGCAAATATTAAGCTATACTTTTTGGAGCAAATTCTATTGTACATATTTATAGGAGTAAAATCAAATGTGTTTGTATACTTTACGGAGCAAGATTTAATTATTACGTTAATAGTTTTCTTCATATTAATATAAAATATATAAATGGTGACTGGCTACATTCTCCCCCTCTGGCTACGAGTACGTCTCGGTGAGTTGCCAGGAAGGTGGTTGCTTAGGGATCTCGTGAGTCTAGGCCGCCCTCTACTTCTGATTGGATGCTGGGGCCTATGGTTAGTGACATCTGCTTTGTATTGAAATGGTGTGAGTGCCGATATGTGATAAGATCCCAATGGCACATCAAGTTGGTCAGGATGTGCAACCTGAAAGGTTGTCTCTTCTAGCTTGCGAATGATGATATAGGGTCCATCCTTCTAGGGACGAACTTAGCGTTGCTCAAGACATGTGTCTCCACCAATACTGTGTCGCCCATCTTATACGTTGGAGGGGATCGTCGCTTAGTATTGGCGTATGGTAGACGTTGCTGTTTTGCCTGCTTCTCCACATCGCGCGACTGCTCTAAGACATTTACCAGCTGACGTAACTGTGGCGTTATTTCTGGAACGAAATTTTCGTTGTCCAAAATAGTTGTTAAATCATGCCCTACATGAATCGGGGTTCTAAGTTCTCGTCAGAAGGTTAGAAAAGCCGATGTTTGTCCGGTTGTTTGACATACCGCTGTGTTCATAGAAAACCGAACTGAAGGTAGTCGAGTGCTCCATAACGAATGCTCTGTGCCTACGAGTATTGGAAGCTGTGTTTTGAGGTCACGGTTCTTTCGTTCTACCATATTTGGTTGCGGATGATAAACTGGTGTCAAAGCTTGTTCTATTCCCAGGCATGTAGTAAGGTATTGCATGATTGACGAGATAAATTGAGGTCCATTGTCACTTATGACTCGCTTTGCGATGCCGAATCGAAGGAATATTTCATTCAGAAGGATTGTAGCACATTGTTCTGCGGTGGCTTCTTTTGTGGGAAGAGCTCTACATAACGACTTGGTGCATCTTCGACTACAAAAATCCAACGATATCCGTCCCTTGGCGGTAACGGACCGAATAAATCAATAGAAAGTGTTTCAAATCGTTGATTCATGGCTGTTGATTGAAACAGTCCGGCTGGTTTCTGGTAACTAGGCTTGTACTTTTGACAATCCGGATACTCCTTGACATAGCCTTCTATATGGGTGTTCATGCCTTCCCAAAAGAAGTGTGGTGTTATCCTTGCCTTAGACTTCGCGATACCATAATGCCCGGCTGTTGGTGAGTTATGTAACGTGTGCAGAATATTTTCCTTCTCATGCTCAGGTATTACCAGTGCTGCTTCGTCTTCATTATCATCAACGTATTTGTAAAGTACTCCGTTGTTTATTAAATATCCCTGAGATGCATAGCGCTCACCCTCGGTACCACTAATATCTTCAATGGCAGTGATTATTTGATTCAATTTCGGGTCGCACATTTGACCTCTACGCATCTTGTCGGAACGTCTGGAGGGTAAGTCTATCTGCGTATAACATAAATCGCAGGTTGAAATTGGTGGGCGTGACAACGTATCTGCGACAGTGTTTGTCCTTCCCGCTATGTATTTTATCTTCAGATTAAAAGTTTGCAGTTGCATTGCCCATCTTGCCAGTCGACCGGTTGGTGACTTCAAAGTCATAAGCCACTTCAGGGGTTGATGGTCTGTTAGCAGAGTGATCTCAGATCCTTCGAAGTAACCTCTGAACTTATTTACTGCCCACACGATTGCCAATGCTTCACGCTCCGTTGTAGCATAGTTTCGTTCGGCGGTTGTCAACAATCTACTGGCGTATTCGATCGGATGTTCTTCTGCTCGCTCCCCCTGGACCAAAACTGCTCCGATGGCGTATGCGCTCGCATTGGTTTTCAAAAAAAATGGTTTTGTCTCATCGGCTTGTTGTAGAATGGGTGCAATGTCTTTAAACTTTGAAAAGCTTTTTGCTCTTTATCGGTCCATATGAACTGGATGTTCTTCTTTAATAAGTTGCTAAGTGGCTTACCAACCTCGGAGAATTTCGGGATGAATCTTCGATACCAGGAACATGTCTGTAGAAACGTTAACAGTTCTTAGGTGTTGCGAGGTGGTTCCATATTCACTATTGCGGATGTTTTGGAAGGGTCTGTCTGGATGCCATTTTTGGTTAAGATGTGTCCTAGATACTTCACTTCATCACAGCAGAATTTGCATTTCTGTCGATGTACTTTCAGTCCGAATTCGTCCAATCTGCGAAAAACTTTTCCTAGGTCGGTCATGTGCTCTTTGAATGTCGGTGAACATATGATGATGTCGTCGAGATAAGCGAATATCGTCATTTCTCCCAAGCCAGTCTTGATCCGGTCTATTAACCGCTGGAAAGTAACAGGTGCATTACGTAGTCCGAAGCTCATGCGATTGAATTGGAAAGTCCCAAATGGTGTGATAAACGCCGTTTTGTTTTTATCGGCAGAGGCGACGGCTATTTGCCAATAACCCGATTGTAAGTCGAGGGTACTCATATATGGCGTGGCTTTCGCAGTGTGTAAGAGGTCGTCAATTCTGGGGGGAGGGTACCGATCAGGCGTTGTTACTGAATTGAGTTGCCGATAATCGACGCAGACTCTAATTCCTCCATCTTTTTAGGTACCATAATGACAGGGGATGCCCATGGAGAGTCACATGGTTCTATGATCCCTTGTAGTATCATCTTCCGGATTTCTTCTTTAGCTGTACTTTTCTTGCAGGGGATAGTCAATAGGGCGGTGGGGCAGTGGGTGCGTTACTTCCAGTGCGGATGTAGTATTCGACTCCTTTTGCCGTTATCCCTTTATCCCATAAGAAAAGCTGTTCATGGTCCTTAAGTAAAGCGTTCAAAGCGGCCCGTCATCGATGTCGATGTGGTTAAAGTGTACCCGGTGAGGTGACGCGAACAGAGTTTCATATCGCCTACCGGAGTTGCATTCAACTAGGTGTGAATCCAGATACACATTTTCTATTTGCCCTTCGGACTGAGGACTTTGCACGTGCAAGGGAAGAGAACTGCGAAATAACTCATATAGTGGCTCAACGGCGTACCTTCTGGAGTCCGTGCTTGGTATTGCCATCTGAGACGATGTGTTCAGGTCTTCATCTATGGACATGTTGTGTGTTATTTCTGGCGTACTGCGGGTAGGTATGTCCCTTTCCGGTGTGCCTGAATTTTCTACTTGGACGTGGTCATAATACTCGAAGGTAACGTCTGGTCTATCGATGTAGTTCCAAGTGCGTTGTGCTAAGTTCAGAACTATTCCCGCTTTGCCTTTGGAGGTAATTCCAAGGCATTGCGTTTTGATGAATGACTGACTGGCAGGAGGTTTACGACAGTTAGGGCAGTTTCCGCGATAGTAGCCTGTAGCTCCTCATCCAAAACACACTATCTGTGGCTTGGTTTTAATTGCAGGTGGCTTAGGTACTTGCTTCTGACTTTCTTCTGTGGCGCGTTTTTTCCGGCAGTCTTCGACGATATGACCTTTGTAGTTGCAAAAACTGCATCTAGGTTTTATTCGTAGTTGATGTACTTCTTGGATTGTCGTCTTAACATTTACAGAGAGCTGTTCCCCGTCCCTACACAACATGATGAGTTGGGCGAATGAGGTAAACTGCTCACACCTTACATCTCTATGCATGTCTTGCAGCAGTAAGGAGTACACCATGTCCAGACACATTTCTTCCGACAGTCTTGCATAGGGAAGTTCGGCAATTCGGGCGCGTTTCACGCCTATAAAAACATCGGATGCTTCTTCTTTCTTCTGCTTATTGTCGAATATGTGTTGGAATATTACGTGAGCTTTACGTTTCGGTGCTAATTGTTGTCGCATTAGCTCTATGGCTTGCTTCCATGATATGGCTTCTTCTTCTATACCTCTCCACCACGTGGTAGCGAAATCTCGGAACAGAAGCAGCAACTTTGTTAACGCGTCAGCATCTGAAATGTTCCTAACACTCTTGAAGATTCCCACGCCATGCAGAAAGTTGTCCAACTTCGTTAACCAGCATATTTAATTGCTTTTGTGTCAACTGAATGACTTCGTCATCAGCAGCATACTCGTCGACGGTGGCAGGAGTGTCTCCAGCAGCAGTATCGATGGTGTCGTGACTAATCACTTGTGAAACAGTGGCATAGTCGTCGACGATGGCAGGAGTGTCTCCGGCAGCAGTATCGCTGGTGTCGTGACTAATCACATGTGTAACAGTGGCATAGTCGTTGACACTTTGTTCTACGTTACTAATGTGCCTTAGAGCAGCAGCAGTAGCAGTAGGAGCAGCAGCAGCGGTTTTCTTCTTTCTGCCCGGCATCGTGGTGTAGATTCAGCCTTGAAGTTGGGCGCCAATTGTAAGAGCGAAAGTAGATGTTCACTTTTATTTAAAATTAATTGGAATTTAAAAAAAATATGTAGTAAGTGAACCGACAAATGTTTGACAATTCCTCTTGTTCTTATGAAATTTTCTGCAAGAAGGAAATGTGAATTATATGCACGTATAAATTATTTGAGTTTGGACATTTGAAAATTACTTTAACGGACATTTTTTTTGAGCAAATATTAAGGTATACTTATTGGAGCAAATTCTTTTGTACATATTTATAGGAAAAAAAATCAAATGTGTAAAATCAAATGTGTTTGTATACTTTACGGAGCAAATTTTACTTATTACGTTAATAGTTTTCTTCATATTAATATAAAATATATAAATGGTGACTGGCTACAAAGCTTTATTTGTGGTACTTATTCTGAAAGCTCTCTGTCTGCCAGGACGTTTTTTGCCAGGACAAAAATATGCTTAATTTTTTTATATGGACGTGCGACATCTGGGTAGTTTATTATCTGTGCTTCTATTGTATTAAATATATTAAATTGCATTTTGTACATTGCACAGGTGACATGAACTTGCAGAATCAGCATCCGCTGAGTTCCCTGCTAAATTTCACACGCCAAGTTTATGGAATCACCTTCGCAATAGATAGGTAACATGTAAAAAGCAAAATTGTAATAAGTTCAGTTAATTAAAGTGAGTCTAAAAGAAAAGGTTGTTTTTTCTATTATTTAATCCGGGGATCAGCTAATTATAACTCGCGCGAGGGAGGAGATTCGTTCGAAATACGTACTGAGTGTAACCCAGTCCAGCAAGCCACTCCTCGATGCCTCAAGATTCTCAAGCCTCTTGAAGCTGCGACGAACTATGGCCTGGTTGATTCGTTTCGTCAATGCGTGACAGTGTAGCCCGAAGGAGCAAGGAGAACTAACTGCGGTTGAACTCAAAGGCGCCGAGGATCTGATATGTCGTCAGACACAGAAGGAAGTCTACGGTGAGGATCTTAAAAACTTACACCGAAACCAACCGATAGAAAAGGGCAGCCAGCTCTTTAAGATAACGCTTTATCTGTACGCCATTAAAACGATGACACCGTCGTGGACGAAATACAACAACGATTCATTCTGGGTGCCCAGTCTGCGTTCTACCGTAAAGGGGTGCAAAAGTGAATACCAGCCATGTCGGATCCGACGCGCCAATCAGGTGCCACAATTAATGGGTCAGCTGCCGGCGGATCTATTAACGCCTTACGTCAGGCCGTTTAGAAATACCGGCCTCGATTACTTCGGCCCCGTCAACGTCACCATAGGCCGTCGACTGGAAAAGCGATGGGTGACACTCTTTACCTGTCTAACGGTAAGTGCCGTGCATTTGGAGATAGCAGCTGACTTGTCAACGGATGCGTGTATTCTTTGTATTCGTAATTTCGTTAATCGACGAGGGATACCATTGCGTATTAGAAGTGACAATGGGACCAACTTCCTCGGAGCCAGTAAAGAGTTGGTGACCAACGACATCTTCGACAAGGAAGCTATCAAGGCGAAGCTCTCTTCAGCTGGGATCGAGTGGGTGTTTAACTGTCCCGTAAACCCACACGCTGGAGGCTGCTGGGAGCGGCTCGTCCAGTCCGTAAAAAGAGCCTTGTCTCACACACTCCATGCGACGGCGCCGAAAATCGAGACTCTGCAGAGCTCACTAATAGAGGTAGAGAACATCATTAATAGTCGGCCATTGACTCACCTACCGATCTTGGTTGAGGATGAGGAGCCCATCACACCTAACCACTTTCGCTTAGGAGTTCCAAACTCTACTCAAACTCCTGGTCCAGTGGAAGAACGTGCACTCTGCCTTCGGAAGCAGTGGTGGATTGTCCAGTAGCTGAAGAATCGCTTCTGGAAGAGGTGGTGGTCCGTGAGTACCTCCCTGTACTAACTAGAAGATGTAAATGGTTCGAGAGGGTGCCGCCTTTGGAAGTTGGAAACTTGGTTCTAGTCTGCGATGTCGATGCACCAAGGAGCCAGTGGGTACGAGGCAAGATCACCAAAGTATTTCCATGGCCAGATGGACAGGTCCGCTCCGCCGAAGTGAGGACTGCGACCGGAATACTCCGGCGGCCTGCAGTGAGGCTTGCCATACTAGATGTAAGTGAGGCTTCAGTGGAGACTCGGGCGCCTCACGGGGGGTGGGATGTCGCAAAATATATTTAATCCAATGTAACATTGGCGTAACTCTTGGCAGACAACTACACTCGGTACACAGATCCCTTTGATGTTTATCCATCAAAGATGGCGACCCGCCAAAAACGACACTTTCCGCCTTTGCTGGTATGTTTTTTCTCGGTCTTTCTCTTTTCGTCAGTGAAGTCGACTGCCAGGAATCACCAATAAGTAAGAACCATTTATATTTTAAGACACTTTGTAACAAATACATTTTAGAGAATAAACAGCAGCAGTAGAATAAGCTAGTTGTATTCGTTGGTGGGGTGGCGCCAACGACACTGAGGAATATACTCAGGAAACAATAAATGCCTTAACGGAAAATTACAGAAACAGGGTATTAGATATTTTCATATGAGGTCTCAACCCCAAACCCTTCTTGAGACCTATACCTCATATTTGGAGTTTCAAAATTTGAACTTCAGAAATTTCTCTATTCATAGGAGAGATATAAATAACACGGTTACCGCACCAATAAATCAAATGTTTTCTTCGAAATACCAAAAAGAAGCAGTACCACCACACAAGCAAATTACGCCGCAAGAGTGAAATCAAATATATAATATCCCCCGTTATACCCAGCCAAGGCCCAGCTGGTATAGAAACCCCCTAAACAAATGGAAACAGACCAATCAACACAAACGCGACAAGTAAATTACATGAATCGACCGGCAAATAACATTTTGCCGCGAAGGTATAAAGATTCAAGAAATTTACCGCGGAAACAGCAACGTCTGTTTGCAATTGATATTGTAGAAGAACCAGAACAGAGTCAATGGGAGCAATTAAATGAATAATATTTCCACGCCTACGAAGATGCAAGCAACGAGGAGGAAAACGCTGAGGATTGTGTTGAGGTAAATTTTATAACGGAAGCCTCTTTAAGCGTACCATACCTAGAGTATGTTACCAGAGATGTAGAACCATTAAAATTCTTGATAGATGCTGGAACTAATAAACATTTCCTTTCTGATGAAATTGCGACAAACAGTAAACCAATAAATACACCATTCAAAATACAATCCGCAGGGGGACAACTCGAAATAACTCATAAAATCACCGGTCCATTCTTTAAAAGCATGAGAAATAACATCTTAATTGATGGTTTTACCAGGGTTAACGTCATTCGCCGGAATCATAGGCGATGACACTCTTAAGGAGTTGGAAGCTGTCTTCGATAGGAATAATAACATCCTAATTATAAGCCCTAACATTAAAATAAAACTTATGCAAAAAAAGGTATTGTGAATTCAAATTTATTAAATAAAGCTGATATTGCCGATATATTATCAATGCAGAAATACTCCCATTCAAGCACGAACTCCAATCTATTGAATACTCTGAACCCATGATGTTAATAAAAGATTCGCTTCTCCTTTACGTAATTTGCTTACCGCAGACGGACGACACAATATTCAATAATATTATAATTTGATCTACCGTAAATAATAACAAAAGAATACATCTTAACTTTTCTAATCTATTCATTTCACAATCATTCAAATTTCGTATTAAAGAAAAATGCATGGAAATTCAAGAGACAACGATTTGTCAAAGAAATCAGCTTCAAAACTCACTCCCCAAGATTGTACAATCAAACTTCTAAATGGTGAAGAAGCAACATGCGACTACCAATTTCAAAGCAAACCAATAGTTGAACTTATTAATGAAAGTACCCTATTCTTAACCAATTACTTTGGCAACCTTACCTACGGCAGGACCAATAAAAGCCTCAACGGCACCTTTCCTCTGAACTTCCACAATGAATCCATAGAAATAGATAATACTAAATACACAAATTGGGAAAGTATAACCTATCATCACAGATAATAAACTATCCAGATCTATCATTCATATGGGAAGAAGTGATATACGAAAACGAAATTCACTAAAAAAAAGGCTTTTTAAAAAACTTAAACGTCTTACAAAAGGGAAAAAATCGGAACACAGAATATTTGCTTTTTCTGCTCACTTTTTAGTCCACCGAGTCACTCACACATACCCTTGTTTACCTTCACTGCAAAAAAGAAACAAAAAAATATTTTGTGCGACTGTGGTCACGGAGTTCTGATGCCGTACGTTGGTAGGATGGATATGGAGTATCTGTATAGATCGTATATATATATGTGCAAATGGTTGGGCTTATGTTGTGTGCTTGTTATTTTGTCTGTATGTATGTACCTTATTTTCAGCACTTGATTAAAACTCCGTAAACTTTGTGGACTCAAATTTGCTCTGAAAATGGGTATGAATATGAGTTTTGCATACTGCATTTTATATTTATGCACTTATAATAACTGATCACTGCTCTTGGCCTACTTAAGTGAAGGTGAATAATCTTCGAAATTATTATAAAAAACTAACTAACTTAACAAAATAATCCTTAACTTAAATTAGGTTAGTACTAAATTGCAGTTAAATCACCTTAATCATAACATACATTGAACCTGTTCTAAGTAGAGTTACCTTAGAATGAAATTGATGTCCTCTAAGTTAAGTTGAACTTAGACGGACAATAAAATATATGTACTTCACAAAGGTACAAAGGAAATGATACTCGTATCAATTTTCCTTACGGCGTTATAAATTTATTGTGCGTACTTTCTTTTTGCTGGACTGTAGATAAGTGCCGAAAGCCATTCTCTAATGTTACCAGTTAGCCTCGGTTCAAACAGCTGTTAAACTTTACATAACATGTGGGGTTGATGAACCCTTGTACATAATTTTACTATTTTGCATTTGGTTTGACTGTGTGAATTTTTACTTTAACATGATTTACATCTGGTTTGACTGTGTTAATATTTACTTTACTACATTGACATGAATATTATTAATGCCCCATATTTAATGAAAAGTAGTTAGAGAGAGATGCCACTATTAATTTTCTGGAGCCATCAATGCATGTTATCCCTTTCTTCAAGTCGGCCATCATTAAAGATTGTCAAAAGCCTGGTTTTGAATATATACCTATTTCTTACGAGTCAAGCGATTAGATGGAAAGAGATAACATGCATGTAACCAGGCTAGCCTTCCAGATTTGACATCTTAGTTTTCGAGTTAAGAGCGTGGTGTTCGGTCGTGTAGTTTATTTACTTTGTGGTTTTAAGTGAAATAAATTCTGTGTTTTAAATTTAATAATTGTGTTTGCGTTGTCCATTGTGACTAGTTGCCGATGATATGGAGGTTGCAATTGCCACCTATTTTGTTATCATATCTCGACAATTAGTTCAATGTGCCAAAACACGTAGCATCGATATCAAATGTGGAAGTGAGATTCATAAGCAATTAATTAATAATTAAAAATGTGTTGTGTGTTGATTGTTGAATGTTTTGTTGGGAACCAACATGCTCCCCGCCTCCAGGATCCATGTCTTCGCGCGTTTGACAAATCCATCTGAGTGTCTGCTGACCTTGAAGGCCGAGTCCTCCTCGGTACCGAAGTTGTGTAACATTTCGTGGGAGTCCTTGTCGATTGGCTGGGTGACTCTCGTTGTCGATGTTGACAAATAAAAGACAAAAAAAAAAAAACAAGTATGAGTACGACTGTTTGTAAACAAGGTACAATTAAATAAAATTTAAAATTTAAATTTTAGTTATCTGCACTGAGACGCCTGCTTGGGGATGGTACTAATGCAGCTGAGGTGAGTTGGTAGTTGATTGATGAAATTTTAGTTTTTTTTTTTATATTAAATGTTCATACGGGTAGGGGACTGTGAGTTGTTTGTTTTTTTTATTCAAGGGTTCGGATGTTTTCTATGTAATTGTTTATTACATTATTATTTAAGTTCATGTTTTTTTTTTTAGAGTTCAGGTTAGAGTCATAGTTAAAATTCAATTCAGGGGTTTTTTTTTTTTTTTTAAGATTTCATATTTGTAATTATGGGTTTAAGTTCTATTCGACCGACGAGTTTGATACGGGCAAGGGGAATATTTTCGCGATCGGGCGTTTCACTATGGATTTTTCTGTTTTTATGGTCACCACGCGTGTAAGACCATCGGAACCCGGGTGTACTTCAATAACTCGTGCGAGTAGCCATGATGATGGCGGGAGATTGTCTTCTTTGACTAAGACAATATCACCAATTTTGATGTTTGTTTGAGTTTGCAACCACTTTGGTCGTTGTTGAAGGAGGTGTAAATAAGTTGAGCTCCACTGTCTCCAAAAGTACGGAGGATATGAGCTTTTCCTTTTTTCTGAGCTCATTATTTGCTCCCTTAAAATTTGTGCCGCAGTCGCTAAACATGTTGCTGCAACTTCCTCGTCTTGCGACAAATCTTTTAAACGCTGCGATAAATGCTGCAGCGCTTAAGTCGGCATCGAACACATTCATAAATTGTAGATTTGACAACTCTTTTCAAGTTTGGGATCCAATAAGTCGATCGATCATCATCTGCTGACCACCGTGCAACGTGCGTTGATGAACGTTGTTTACCACCAATTTCGAAAAGTGGTGCCTTTGGTGAAGGATGACTGGATGTCGTTGATTGAATGGCAGTGTTGAGTTGAGCAATCTGCCCCCCACTCGTAACATTTCTTCTTCGTCCAAAAATGGGTTAAGGCTTCGAATCAAATTTCCTTTTGATATTGGCCTTTTCTACTGAAGTGCCTTGATCTCGTCCTGAAATATTTCCCTTTGTACCAGTTTCACAAGTTGATTGTGTGCTAAGCTTAACTCATTGCGGTAAGTGGAGTAGTGTTCAACATCACTCGCGTTTTCGTATTTTTTAGATTAAACAAATATCGCCTCCATATAGCTAAGTTGCGCACGAGACGTTGGAGGGTAGAAAATTTGTGAAAAAATGAATTGTTGCTCATAATGCAGTGGGACATTATTTGAAAACGACTTGTTATTGTTTCTTCCAGATTGTTGCTGTAAAATGATGCTGCTTTCTCCTTACCATTTGCGTTCCTTTGCTTTCCACAAATGTTTCTGGTGGGATTGTTGTTGAACATTCATCTGCCGAAAAATTTTAAAGGAAAGACGGTCCATGCCACCAGAATTCGTTGCCAATGAGTTCTTCTGGGTTCAAACCTCGCGATCCAACGTCAGCTGGGTTGTCCTTGCTGCCTACGTGTCTCCACATCGTTTTGCTGGTTAACCTTTGGATTTCGGTGATCCTGTTGGCTACAAATGTGTTCCGCGTGGCTGGACTTCCTTTAATTCATACTAAGGTAATCATGGAATCCGACCAGGCGAAGGTTTCTGCTTCTTCCAACAGCATAGCGCTTGTAATTTTGTGCAAAAGTTTTGCCAGTAGCACCGCTGCACAGAACTCCAATCGTGGCAAGGATATACATTTTAAGGGAGCGACTCTTGTTTTCGATGCTAAGAGATGAATATGTTCCTGGCTATTTTTTTAAGCCCGTGCGTAAATCACCGCCGCATACGCTCTTTCAGATGCGTCGCTAAAACCATGGAGTTGCACCTGAGATATGTATTCATAGTCTATCCAACGCGGAATTTCCAACTCTTCTAGTCTTTTTAGGTTGTTTCGCAATTCAACCCACTGCTCTTCTACCTCAGGATTTATTGTGGAGTCCCATGATAGTTCGCGAACCCACAGTTGCTGCATAATCATCTTGGCCTTGATTATACATGGTGCGATCCATCCCAAAGGATCAAAGAGACGTGCGATGTCAGCTAAAACGGATCGTTTGGTGTGGTTTTCCACCTTGGGTAAGTTTATTTTAAAATTAAAAATATCTTTGGCTGGATGCCATTGGATATCCAACGTCTTAATGGCATCCGGTGAATCTAGTTGCAACGGGAGATTCACTCCCCTTTCAGTTTTAGGTATCTGAACCAAAATATTTGATGAATTGCTGGCCCATTTACGAAGAGGAAATCCAGCTGCATTTAACACAGCCAAAACATCTCTTTGTAATCTCATGGCCGCTTCTTCATCGTCGGCTCCGTAGAGAAAGTCGTCCACATAGAAGCCTTCGATAAGCGCCTTAGCTACATGAGGGTGCGTATGCTCGTTATCCATAGCCACCTGCTGCAACGTTCTTACTGCCAGATACGGTGCCGAAGCAGTACCAAACGTAACCGTATTTAGCGCAAAGGTTTTAATTGGTTCATGACTTCCAGTTCTCCACAAATAAGTTGATAGTTCGTATCTTCTGGTGCCATCCATATTTGTCTGTACATCATACTAATGTCCGCTGCAAATGCGATCTTGAACTTCCGCCATTGGGCAATGAGATCAATTATGTCCCTTTGTAGTCGTGGACCTCAGATGATCGTTCAACGATTTCCCGTTCGACGTCGTGCATGAGGCGTCGAACACTACCCGCAGCTTTGTGGTCGTGCTTGATTCCTTGAACACTGCATGATGAGGTACGAAGTAGT
Source organism: Pocota personata (assembly GCA_963082735.1). Classification (NCBI taxonomy): domain Eukaryota; kingdom Metazoa; phylum Arthropoda; class Insecta; order Diptera; family Syrphidae; genus Pocota; species Pocota personata. Next base: position 87,831,270 of record OY720431.1, read on the forward strand.
GCTCACCTTCTACTATCTCAGAGTCTGTTTTAACTTCTCTCATGTGCCCCAATGCAACATATTCGTCGAGACATTTGTTGTACTCTTTCTTCAATTTACTATTTCCATTCAGCCTCCTCTCAATTTGAAAAAATCGTGCCATTGCTGATCTCTTGGAGTTTCCCAGTTTCGGCCGCTCGTTTTCCTTAAACGGGAGTCGTACTTCATATCTCCCATCATTCCTGCGTAGCGTAGTGTTTTGGAAGTGTAGTTGACACCTCTCCTCTTCTCTTGTCAATTTTCGCTCTTCCAAGTTCTCCTCGATCTCCCAAAATTGCCTAAGTTGGTCTTCAAGTGCGATATGGTGAGTTTTAACTTTTACTGAATTGGCCTGTGGATCACTGTTGGTGGCTCCTGTTAGGATCCATCCCAATTCCGTATTTTGTGCTACTGGAGAACCATTTTGACTCTTAGGAAGTCCGTCAAGGATGATAGACGCTCCTAAGTCGGCTCCCATAAGTAGATCAATCTTCCCGGGAGAATTGTACGAGGGATCTGCCAGCGGAAGTTTCGACAGATGACTCCAAGAGGAAGTTTGAATCTTCTGGGTTGGTAAAATAGAGGTCAATTTTGGTAAAACAAACGCCCTGACATTGAGAAAGGAAAATATTGTGAATTCGACCTGACAGTTTACAGTACCTGTAGATGTTTCTCGTAAACCTGTCACACTTGCCTCTGCCTGCTGCTTCTTCAAGTTGAGAACCTGTGCAACGTTCTCTCTTATAAAGGTTGCCTCTGACCCTGAGTCTATTAAGGCTCTCAAGATATGGTGATCCCCATTAGCAGAAAAAACCAATGTTGATGGATTCATATTTTGACTTAAATTGCTGACATTTGTATCATTTTATCCTTGAACAGAAGTTGGTTGATTTGCATTTTGAATCAAGTGATTGTTGTAGTTTGTATTGTATTGTCCTTGAAAAGGGATCATTTGATGCATGGGTTGTTTGTTGGTGTGGTTTTGTGCATCTATATGTACCATGGTGTGATGCTTATTCCCACATTTTTGGCATCTGTTGTTGCTTTTACAATTTGATGCATGGTGATCGTATCCAAGGCAGTTAGAGCAAGTTGAACTCCTCTTCACTACCTCTTGTCGTTCCTTGACGTTCATTTTAAAAAATTTCTTGCAATGCCGAATTCCGTGCGAGGCCTTGCACACTCGGCAGAGAAATTTCCTGGCATCCGTTAAGGACGTAATATGATAAGCGGAAGGTGCGGCTTTTCGATATGAACTTGACCCACCCTGATGCCTTGGACCCCCGTTTGACTTCATGATATTTTCTAAAGAGCTAAATCTAGCTTCAATGAAGCTAGCAAATGACTTCCACCCCGGAAGAATTTTTGAAGTACCTAGTTTCTCTTCCCAGGCCCTCTGTGTTTCTGATAAATCACATAAATCAAAATGCAATCCCAAGCTTCAACCGGTATCCCTTGATTCGAAAGTGCATGGATACATTCATTGGTCGTATCATGTAGTGACCTGAGTGATTCCGCGGATTCGTGAATAACTTTTTGTTGCTCCATTAAAATTCTTAACTTAGTGTTCACTGGTTTGCGTTTATTGTGATACCGTTCCTTCAATATCCCCCACATAGAGGCATACGTTTTTTTATCGAATTAAAGGTTAGCAATCAGCTCCGCGGCTTTGTTACACACATGAGTTTTCAGAAATTGGAGCTTTTGAATCTCAGACAGATCAACATTTTGATCAACCATACTTTCAAATAAATTTAAAAATTCCCACCATTCTTCTTGTTTGCCGGAGAATGGCTTTATTTGAACGGGTGGAAGACGGATGTCACACACCGATGTGCGGCAAGTTGCGTTTAACCGAGAAATATCTAAATTTTCATTACTTTTCTCGGTAAATTTATCCATTTCATCGGTTAACATACCCATGGATGTGAAATAAATTCGTTTTATTTTGGGAAATGTTTCCTCTTCCAGATATTTATCTCTACTAGGATCAGACACACTACCGACGATCGAATCGTGATCCTTCTTGTCTCGTTTAAAGCCTTCCTCAATCTCTAATAAACACGCGTTCATGTACCCCCTTGACTTACGCGCCTCGGTCTCTTTTTTAAACTCTTCAAAGTCCGGTTCGAGTTCTTTCAAAAAGAGATCTTGCTTCTCAATGTTTTTGGCGATTTTTGCCATTTTATTCTCTAGTACTAAACTATCACGCACTCAGAAATGGGCTTTAGAATTTTTACTTAAGATTCTTATATTACAATAATAGTTTATAAGATTTATTTTAAAATATTATTTTTTCAAATTAATTTTACCAAAAATGGCAGAAAAAAGAATGAATTTCCTACCTTGTTTCTTGTTAATTGAAAAAAAAAATTTCCAAATGTTCGTTGTTGGTTGCAGGGTGAATTTCACTACTTGTCGTTACCGCTCTGCACCGTTGTAGTGGTATTATGACCGTTGGCACCGTTGAGGAACCTGCTAGCACCGCTACCTCCATGGAATAACTGCTTCACCGTTATTTTACAGGTTTGGACAAAGTGCTACTTGATTAATCCGTTGGATTCGTTCCTGTTGTTTTAATTCGATGGGTACTGTGGCCGATTGACTGTCCGCCGTTAATCGGATATGATTTTAATTGGATTGATGATCCAACTACACTCCTCCTACAGTACACTTTTTAATTTATATCACTTTTTTTTTTCTCGCACAGGAATTTCGAGAAAAATTTAAAAGAAATGTATTTTCCGTATTGTTTTAAAAAATCACGCACTACTGATTTACCGATTACTTTAAAAACTGGATTACTTTAAACACTCGACTATGTTCTACGTCTATTTTCCGACTAAGTTTCGACCAAGGTATTGCCGAAATAACTTGCCTGTTTAGCACTGATCCTTTCTTTTAAAAAGGACTCGAAGGACCATGTTCTAAGTAGAGTTGCCTTAGAATGAAATTGATGTCCGCTAAGTTAAGTTCAACTTAGATGGACAATATGTACTTCACAAAGGTACAAAGGAAATGAAACTCGTATCAATTTTCCTTAAGACGTTATAAATTTATTGTGCTGGACTGTAGATAAGTGCCTAAAGCCATTCTCTAATGTTACCAGTTAGCCTCGGTTCAAACAGCTGTTAAACTTTACATAACATGTGGGGTTGATGAACCCTTGTACATAATTTTACTATTTTACATTTGGTTTGACTGTGTGAATCTTTACTTTAACATGATTTACATCTGGTTTGACTGTGTTAATATTTACTTTACTACATTGACATGAATATTATTAATGCCCCATATTTAATGAAAAGTAGTTAGAGAGAGATGCCACTATTAATTTGTTGGTGCCATCAATGCATGTTATCCCTTTCTTGAAGTCGACCATTAAAGATTGTCAAAAGCATAGTTTTGAATATATACCTATTTCTTACGAGTCAAGCGATTAGATGGAAAGTGATAACATGTATGTAACCAGGCTAGCCTTCCAGATTTGACATCTTAGTTTTCGAGTTAAGAGCGTGGTATTCGGTCGTGTAGTTTATTTACTTTGTGTTTTTAAGTGAAATAAATTCTGTGTTTTAAATTTAATAATTGTGTTTGCGTTGTCCATTGTGACTAGTTGTCGATGATATGGAGGTTGCAATTGAAACCTATTTTGTTATCATATCTCGACAATTAGTTCAATGTGCCAAAACACGTAGCATCGATATCAAATGTGGAAGTAAGATTCATAAGCAATTAATTAATAATTAAAAATGTATTGTGTGTTGATGGCTGAATGTTTTGTTGGGAACCAACAGAACCAATACGGAAAATGTATATTTGTTGCCTTTACGAGTATACACTCTTTATTTTCTTTTAAGTTGGATGCAAAAGTTAGTTTTCGAAAGTATTCGGAAAATATGTATACATGAAGACGGCATACTTGAAAATCTTTTTCTGACGGCCATAAGAGAACCGTATTTTCTTTTGAATTTTCATATTCTTTTAATTTTATCAATACTTCCGTTAGATCGAAATTCTGTTTGTCCTTTGACATTTCTTCAGCACAATTTTCACAGATTTTGTTTATTTTTTTTTATTGTTTTAAAGATGCAATATCCGGCAAAAAATCTTGTAGCTAGGTCGTTGATCTGCGGTATGCGTCTTCATCTGGTGATTAACTATATTGAGGGTGGCCGTGTTGTAGTGGTAACATCAACGCTTGTCACGCTCTTGGTTCACGGTTCAAATCCTGATCTCAACAATCATCTATTTATTTCGTCTGAAATAAGTAAAAAAGTCGATCATTTGCGAAAGCTTAGTCAACTCTACTGCGAAGGCATAACACTGGCAGTAGGGTGGTCATATGGCTTAAATACAACTTGATCGTGCTGATGACATCAGGTGGAGGGAAAAAAATACTGTGAATCATGAGCAATGATAAAAAGCAAAACAAACAAGCTCCCCAGTTATCTGGACGCCACCCTTGGAGTTTACTGAATCTTAATACCACCTAAGTTTCAAACCCACTACACCAATCTTTCTTTCTCTCTCTTTCAATTTCCACAAATAATTTGTGGTATTCATATCCCATTTGGTGCGCGCAAATTATAAAAAAAAAATATTATTCGTATTCAAGTAATTTTCAAAACATTCCTCATTCTTAAGAATGTCGTGATAGCTCTGGAGTAAGTATTATTTGTTCTTCTATATTACTCTGCAAAATAGCATTCCAATCCACCTGTAGATATTCCGAATCATCTTCTTCGCAGTTGGAACATTTCGATTTGAATAAAAATTTGATCGATATAACTTTGGCTAGCAGGGAGTTAAATTCGGAAACATTTGGATTACTTTTATTAATATTCCGCGCTCTTATTTTACCAAATAAGTTCTCTAACGGATCTTGATTAAATTTATTTACATAAATGTAATATAAATCAATATGATCCATGAATCAGTCGCAGGCGTTTTCCTAGATATCGAAGGGGCATTTAATAATGTGAAAACTCAAAAAATTGTGGAGGAACTCTCGATATACTGTAATAACCCAATAATAAACAATTGGCTAGAACACTTGCTTACAAACCGCATTATCACAGCTTCACTGGGAGATGAAACAAGAAGGGGAACAGTCCGTACGGGAACACCACAAGGGGGGATTATATCTCCTTTTGTGTGGATGCTCGCAATGGACAACCTTTTAAAAGCACTGGATGGAACCTGTGCGAAATGTGTAGCGTACGCATATGACCTAGGCATTCTGATAAAAGGTAAGCACCTGAACATCATAGGAGAGCTTATGCAAAACACCCTTCGAATCATAAAAAAATGGGCGGAGGAGAGTGGATTAGAAATAAATCCAAATAAAACGGAAATGGTTCTCTTTACAAAGAAAACCAAAACTAGTGACTTTCACATTCCACAACTCGGAAGAGTATCACTACAACTCCGCGACAGCCTCAAATATCTTGGCATTATATTGGACAGGAAACTGACCTGGAGGAAGAACCTGGAAGAAAGAGTTGCAGGAGGGCCATCGGGAAGGCATGGGACTTGAAACCGAAACAGGTCCAGTGGATATACAAATGCGTAATAAAATATTTCATCTTCTACGGTGTAGTTGTATGGTGGGCAGTGATGAGCAAAAAGTATGCAAAAGACTTTCTAACTAAGGTGCAACGTATGGTCTGCCTGGGTATTACAGGAGAAGAAGCGATACTAAACATTCTACCAGTGCACCTCGAAGCGAAGAAGATTGCCGGCATTTCAGCCTCACGGTTTAGAACTATCGGCCATTTCATCGGTGGTGCAAATACAGAACATCAAAAAATCACCGAAATGATAAGAGTAATGACGCCACTCATCGAGTGCGCCAGTGATGTTGTTGGAAAATCGTATACTTTCTCCAACAACTTCGAAACAATTTTCCCCGCAAGAGAATATTGGACGTATGAAAGAACGACAAGAAACTAACTCCAATGGGATATCGGTGTATACAGACGGCTCTAATATATCAGGGGATTTGGGTGTGGCATCTTCAGTGCTAACCCACGGATTGAACTTGCTATTCACCTAGAACCACTTGTATCGGTGTTCCAAGCAGAAGTCTATGCAATTATGAAGGCAACTGAAATATTTGCAGAAGACACCAGCAAAGGGAGGCAAATCGACATATGCTCGGACAGCAAAGCAGCAATTAGCGCGATTACAAACCCCATGTCGAAATCACGACTAGTAAAGGAGTGCAAAACTAAATTGAACTTACTTGCCAGACGCAATAGAGTCCGTCTCACATGGATACAGGGGCACGGAGGTGTGCCGGGTAACGAAAAGGCAGACGAACTAGCAAGGAAAGGAGCAGGCAACACAGAACTGAACCCGGATAATAAATACAATAGGGGTCCCTCTGACTTTCTATAGTTAAGGCCGAGCCTTTGAAACAAAATGATCTATATCTTGCTTTTGTGGGTTCGATGTTTAATATATAATCCCTAATTTCTTAAAGTTAAAGTTTTTTTCATTTAGATTAAGTTTACTATATAAACTACGATTTGTGGGTCCTTGATCACAGCAAATAGCTCTAACGGTTAGTTTCAGCTCCGCGCATATATCAAGACAATTATATACCTCAATCTCAAGTAGGTATATTGCTTGGACAAACGACATGACATAAAACTTGCTTAAAATTTCCGCATACACTCCGAATCATAAAAACGCACACAGACTTAGCGCATATATTAGATCCTTGATTCTTTCCGTAATCAACAAAACCTTCAATTTCATCTTTGAATTTATTGTAGGTTAGATTCGTCTGAGGGCTCATGTCATCAAATATAATCACGACTTCTTTTTCTTTTGGTGATAATGTCGAAGTTATTTTCTTTATTTCCTCTAGAACATTTCTATTTATTCCAGGTAACAGACTTTTAATCTTAATCCACCTATGTAATGAAAATGGCGGCGGCAAGTGTAGCCCAAGCTGATCCCGTAAAAAGTTGTATCCGGAAGACGAACGGAAAAAAATGCACTGCGAATTCCACTTCCCCTCTACGGTGTATTTTTCTGTACTCTCAGATAGAATGAGCTTCGGGAATGTCTGCATTTTGATCAATACCAAGCAATAAATCAATTGTCTGTTGGATACTCTACTTTTCACGCACTTGCAGCCTTTTTTTTCTTTTAAACGATGAATTCTCTGCAGCAAATTTATTTTCGATTTGCGATTTCCTTTTACTGTTATCCTTAAGCTATTGTTCAATTTCTTAAGCCTCTCAATTCTTTTAATATAAATAGATTGCCTTTTTATATGAGTCTCACAGTTGGCGCAAGTAAATTCAACGTTATCACTGAATCTTTTTCTTGATAACCTTTTTGAAGACAAGTTTAGTTCTTCTAGAGTAAAATTATTCGAATCCAGTACTAATTTATTGCAGTTTTCATATGTAACCTTAGATCCCGTTGGATCAAAACAAATGAACTCGTCATCAGATATAGCAAAATTTCGTTTTAACAAGAGAGAAGGGTAAGCATTTTTTCCAATAAAGGCATTCTTAAAATGTTAGCTGTATATATAGGGCGTTTTAAGGCTTGTTATATGTTCCCGAGACTCCTCTGCTAAAGCTAGACATTCATCATATTTAACTGTTCCTTTTTTAGGAAATTTAAAGAATTTTCCATCAAGCAATTCATTTTTATTTATAGAACAGTGTGCAGTGTTTTTCCTTGGAGACAATTTTCTTACGCCTTTTAATTTTTTAGTATATTTGCATAATATATTTGTATGTTAGTAATTAATCTGAAAATCTAAATGATTGATATTCGAGCAAAATCTCTCAAACCTTCTCTTCATATACAACGCATACGCGTTTACAAAACTTCCATTCATGAAAATTTATCTTTTGCTGCGGTGGTATGGATATCACACCGTCATGCATCTTCATGCCCCTTCCCGCATATCCCTTTACACTTCATCACCTTGTTCGTTTCCACGTCACAGCACACGATGAGAAAAAGAACTTTTCCCACACGAGCGAACGGAGTGAGGAAAAAGAAAAAGCTTTATTTGTGGTACTTATTCTGAAAGCTCTCTGTCTGCCAGGACAAAAATATGCTTAATTTTTTTTATATGGGCGTGCGACACCCCCTTTCTTACAGCAAAATCTGACAGAAGGTGATATAACATTAGATCTTCAATACCTGTATAAACTTCACTTGGACAATGTGAAAAACTGTCCAAAGTTTCATTTAGTGCTGTACTACTGATAAGTTCAGATACAGCTATCTTGCTAATCAGTATGATGTTTAATTTGATATTACTCCTTTGTCTAAAACGCAAAACACAATCAAAAGTCATTAACACTACGTCTCAAATCCCTACCTTTGGACCCATCAAAATTAATTTTTAATCTGCGGGACGCAGATACTTAAGAAGGTGGAGTTTACACATCATTTCCATATATTCCCTCATACACACCTTTCCCGTATCTATTTCACTTCCTAAAGAATTGCTTAGGTAAGAATATTCTGCATTTGCAGTTCCAGGAAATTAAACGTAACTTTAAAAATTATTAATTTCAATTTCATTCTGCTGATTGATAATGTTTCTAATTCTAGGAATACGCAAATTGTAATAATTACTGATTATTAATAAGATATTGTAGCATAATAATAACTACGCGCCTATGTCTATGCAGCAAATTCCGCAGTGACTTTCCATTTTGGCAGAATTTTGGTTCAAACTGTCCTTTCATTCGAGGTTCGTGTCTGGGACGAAGTCTCCACAGCTCATGTCAACGAAAGAGACGAATAATATCAGGGATAAAAGGGAATTATAACTGCAATAATTATTTCTCTTGTTCCAGTGGTCGAAGAATTTGCTAGAAGCTTCTGGCTATCAGAAACTTCTGCTATATAAGGACAGATGGCGATCAAAAAAAAGACAGTTGGTTTAGAACCGTGGCGAAGAGATTGGAAAAGTGATAATGGGCGAAGTTGTAATTTGGTGATAAATTGAAAGTTGAGAGTGAACAAGAAAAAGTAATTAGTTTGGATTTGTGAATTAAGAAATTGAAAGGAGATAAAGAGATTTGAGAGGAAAGAGACCTTGTAAGAAAAGAATAAGGCGAAGAATAGTATAGTGTGAACTTGAATTGTTCTATAGAGTAGAAAATAAAGAAATAATTTCTCAGAATAATTGTTTTATCTACTCGAGCCGTAGCCCGCATACTACATTGGTGTCAGAAGCGGGATAAAACTTATTCTGTGAATAACTATTTCCGTGGTGTGAAATTGCACAAGCAAAAAAAAAAAAAAAAACGATTTCTGTGTTGAGTTAATTAGTTGCGCAAAATGGGTCGCAAATTGGGAAAACTAACTATAACTCAACTAAAGGCAGAACTCAGTAAGCGGAACCTCGACACAACTGGGGGAAAAGATGCCCTACTGATTCGTCTGGAAGAAGCAGTAACGCAGGAAGGTGAAAATCCGCACGACGTAGAGTTTGACGTGGAAGAGGAAGCAGTAAGTACAGCAGCCGACCCGGGTATAACAAGTCTGCTCCTGCAACTTAAGTTAGTCATGGACGAACAAAAGAAAGCAATAGAAGATCAAAGGAATTCTCTAGAACTTAAGCTGGACGAACAAAAGAAAGCGATGGACGAACAAAAGAAAGCGATGGACGAACAAAAGAAAGCAATGGGCGACCAAAGGAATTCTCTAGAACTTAAGCTGGACGAACAAAAGAATTCTCTAGAACTTAAGTTGGATGAACAAAAGAAGGCAATGGATGAACAAAAGAAAGCAATGGACGAACAAAAGAATTCTCTAGATGCTCTGGAAAGTAAACTTGATGAGCAAAACAAGAACTTGGAATCCAAATTCGAAGTGATCGAAGAGAAAATCGAGAAGGTCGAGACGCAACTCGAAAAAGTCGAAACTAGATTCGATGAAAATTTTGAGAAACAGGAAACTCAGTTCGGGAAGATAGAGATTCAGTTTGAAAAACTGGATACGCAATTCGAGATAGTAGGAAAGCAAGTCGAAAATCTTGCTAAGGAGCTCAGCAACGTGAAGAGACAGAAAGCACGGGAATATTCCACTGACGGTCTGAGAAGAAAGGAGATGCAGCCTCCTATCTTCGATGGTCAAACATCATGGCCAATTTATAAGAGGCAATTCGAAGCGGCCGCAATGACCAATAGCTGGGACGATGAAGAGAAGTCTATTGCACTCACGCTTGCACTGAGGGGTCCAGCTGCGGAGCTCTTGCAGACCATCCCGGAAGATAAACAGCAGAACTACGACTCTCTGGTTCAGGCTATCGAGATGCGGTTTGGGGATGAACACATGCAGCAGGTGTACAGGGTTCAGCTGCGTAGTCGAGTCCAGAAAAGGGGGGAAACGCTCCAACAGTTGCAAGCGGATATAGAGCGACTAGCCCATCTTTCATACCCTAAAGCCGGTGACGAGCTTATCAACGAAATGGCGGTGGAAGCTTTTATTCAGGCCATAGAGGACAGACAACTGCAAATGGCTGTAAGGATGGCTGAAAAGCGAACACTCCCCGAGGCATTGGCATTCGCTTTGTCAATGAAGGCTGCGGACCAAGCATACCAGGGAATACACCGTGTCAGGGAAATGTCCGTCGTGGAATGCTCATGCCAGAGAACAGCCATCATGGATGAAGACAGAGCTCGCGGAAGTCAAATCCGTTGCTGGAATTGCAACCAAAGCGGACACCTACAACGGCAGTGCAGAAGTGCACCTAGACGAGGAAATTGTTCACATTGCGGAAGTAGGAGAAGCAGAGAGGAAGCATCTGGCGGTGATAACATCCATCCTGTCAGTCAGACTTCCCAAAACCAGCAGTCGGGAAATGCGTAAGGACCAACTTCGCGGGGCAGAAGTTGGTTACTGGAATCGAGGCCCCCAGGACCACCATTCAAGTTTCGCAAACCAAACGGGGTAACAAGAGCCTGACAGTGGAGGCACTAATCAACGAGAAGAAGTGCGTAGCCACCATCGACACAGGTGCCACTGCCTCCATTGTAAGAAGAGATATCGTCAAAAGCTCCTGGCTGCACAACACCAACAGCTACTGCCTGAAGACTGCAACAGGGGAAATGGCGAAGGTATTTGGAGAAGTTCGTCTTACGATTACTCTGGCAGGACTGACGTTCTCCCATGCGTTTCTGGTGGCAGATATATGCGACGAGTGCATCATCGGAGTAGACTTCATGAAAGCAAATGAAGTAATCTTGGACATCGGGATGCAAGTACTGAGGTATCGAAATGTGGAGATTCCGATGGTGTACGGAAATGAGAATGCCGTAACTCTCAGGACAGTCATCAGCAAAGACGAAGTTTTGCCGCCGTCTTCAGAGACAATCATTTGGACGAAACTGGAAGGTGATCTTGGGAGCCACCGATTCTACATAGTAGAACCAGACCCAGAGAAGAATTCTCAAGACTACATCGTGGGAAAGACGTTAGTCGAACCAAAGAACACCATGGTTCCAGTAAGAGTTTTGAACGCAAGACCACACACTGTCAAACTAAGGCGAGGGGAGGTGACTGGAAAATGCACGCCGATTACCGCCGTCGCAACAATATCTGAACGTGATGCTCCAAAACCTCTCACATCACCTTGGACAGCGGAAACGAGAGAAACGATTCTCCAGTCCAGTGAGCTGAATCAGGAGCAGCGAACTATGGCAGAGAATCTTATCAATGAGTACGCTGATGTATTTGCCTCACAGGACGGAGAATACGGCCGAACACACCTGGTACAACATCGAATAGACACTGGTGATACTAGACCAATTCGTCAGCCTGCTAGGCGCCTTCCATTGGCAAAGCAGACAGAAGTTGCAGAGATGGTGTCGGCAATGGAGAAAGAAGGTCTGATTGAAAGTTCCAAAAGTCCGTGGGCATCACCGGTTGTACTGGTTAAGAAGAAAGATGGCAGCACGCGGTTCTGCGTGGACTATCGGCAGCTCAATTACGTCACCAAGAAAGACAGCTACCCTCTGCCACGGATTGACGACACGCTAGACACACTATCAGGAGCCCGATGGTTTTCCACTCTCGACTTGAAGAGTGGCTACTGGCAGGTACAGATCCATCCAGAAGACCGGGAGAAAACCGCCTTCACCGCAGGAAATGGGCTATGGCAATTCACGGTAATGCCATTCGGGCTGTGCAATGCTCCGGCGACTTTCGAGCGATTGATGGAATGTGTCCTGCAAGGGTTAACATGGAAAACCTGTTTGGTTTACTTGGATGATGTCATCGTCGTAGGAAAAACGTTTGCGCAACACCGAGACAATCTAAGGGATGTGTTTCAAAGGCTTCGAAGTGCCCACCTGGCTACACAACACCAACAGCTACTGCCTGAAGACTGCAACAGGGGAAATGGCGAAGGTGTTTGGAGAAGTTCGTCTTACGATTACTCTGGCGGGACTGACGTTCTCCCATGCGTTTCTGGTGGCAGATATATGCGACGAGTGCATCATCGGAATAGACTTCATGAAAGCAAATGAAGTAATCTTGGACATCGGGATGCAAGTACTGAGGTATCGAAATGTGGAGATTCCGATGGTGTATGGAAACGAGAATGCCGTAACTCTCAGGAGAGTCATCAGCAAAGACGAAGTTTTGCCGCCGTCTTCAGAGACAATCATTTGGACGAAGCTGAAAGGTGATCTTGGGAGCCACCTATTCTACATAGTAGAACCAGACGCAGAGAAGAATTCTCAAGATTACATCGTGGGAAAGACGTTAGTCGAACCACAGAACACCATGGTTCCAGTGAGAGTTTTGAACGCGAGACCACACACTGTCAAACTAAGGCGAGGGGAGGTGACTGGAAAATGCACACCGATTACCGCCGTCGCAACAATATCTGAACGTGATGCTCCAAAACCTCTCCCATCACCTTGGACAGCGGAAACGAGAGAGACGATTCTCCAGTCCAGTGAGCTGAATCAGAAGCAGCGAACTATGGCAGAGAATCTTATCAATGAGTACGCTGATGTATTTGCCTCACAGGACGGAGAATACGGCCGAACACACCTGGTACAACATCGAATAGACACTGGTGATACTAGACCAATTCGTCAGCCTGCTAGGCGCCTTCCATTGGCAAAGCAGACAGAAGTTGCAGAGATGGTGTCGGCAATGGAGAAAGAAGGTCTGATTTTAAGTTCCATCGGTTGTACTGGTTAAGAAGAAAGATGGCAGCACGCGGTTCTGCGTGGACTATCGGCAGCTCAATTACGTCACCAAGAAAGATAGCTATCACACTATCAGGAGCCCGATGGTTTTCCACTCTCGACTTGAAGAGTGGCTACTGGCAGGTACAGATCCATCCATAAGACCGGGAGAAAACCGCCTTCACTGCAGGAAATGGGCTGTGCAATGCTCCGGCGACTTTCGAGCGATTGATGGAATTTGTCCTGCAAGGGTTAACATGGAAAACCTGTTTGGTATACTTGGATGATGTCATCGTCGTAGGAAAAACGTTTGCGCAACACCGAGACAATCTAAGGGATGTGTTTCAAAGGCTTCGAAGTGCCCACCTGGCTACACAACACCAACAGCTACTGCCTGAAGACTGCAACAGGGGAAATGGCGAAGGTGTTTGGAGAAGTTCGTCTTACGATTACTCTGGCGGGACTGACGTTCTCCCATGCGTTTCTGGTGGCAGATATATGCGACGAGTGCATCATCGGAATAGACTTCATGAAAGCAAATGAAGTAATCTTGGACATCGGGATGCAAGTACTGAGGTATCGAAATGTGGAGATTCCGATGGTGTATGGAAACGAGAATGCCGTAACTCTCAGGAGAGTCATCAGCAAAGACGAAGTTTTGCCGCCGTCTTCAGAGACAATCATTTGGACGAAGCTGAAAGGTGATCTTGGGAGCCACCTATTCTACATAGTAGAACCAGACGCAGAGAAGAATTCTCAAGATTACATCGTGGGAAAGACGTTAGTCGAACCACAGAACACCATGGTTCCAGTGAGAGTTTTGAACGCGAGACCACACACTGTCAAACTAAGGCGAGGGGAGGTGACTGGAAAATGCACACCGATTACCGCCGTCGCAACAATATCTGAACGTGATGCTCCAAAACCTCTCCCATCACCTTGGACAGCGGAAACGAGAGAGACGATTCTCCAGTCCAGTGAGCTGAATCAGAAGCAGCGAACTATGGCAGAGAATCTTATCAATGAGTACGCTGATGTATTTGCCTCACAGGACGGAGAATACGGCCGAACACACCTGGTACAACATCGAATAGACACTGGTGATACTAGACCAATTCGTCAGCCTGCTAGGCGCCTTCCATTGGCAAAGCAGACAGAAGTTGCAGAGATGGTGTCGGCAATGGAGAAAGAAGGTCTGATTTTAAGTTCCATCGGTTGTACTGGTTAAGAAGAAAGATGGCAGCACGCGGTTCTGCGTGGACTATCGGCAGCTCAATTACGTCACCAAGAAAGATAGCTATCCTCTGCCACGGATTGGCGACACGCTAGACACACTATCAGGAGCCCGATGGTTTTCCACTCTCGACTTGAAGAGTGGCTACTGGCAGGTACAGATCCATCCATAAGACCGGGAGAAAACCGCCTTCACCGCAGGAAATGGGCTGTGCAATGCTCCGGCGACTTTCGAGCGATTGATGGAATTTGTCCTGCAAGGGTTAACATGGAAAACCTGTTTGGTATACTTGGATGATGTCATCGTCGTAGGAAAAACGTTTGCGCAACACCGAGACAATCTAAGGGATGTGTTTCAAAGGCTTCGAAGTGCCCACCTGAAGCTCAGCCCCAAGAAGTGCGCCCTGTTTAGAGCGGAAGTCAAGTACCTGGGACACATAATTTCAGCGAAAGGAGTGAGAACCGTTCCAGAGAAGGTCGAATCGGTGAAAAACTGGCCAGTTCCCAAAGACAAACACCAACTAAGGAGCTTCCTGGGCCTAGCCACCTACTACAAACGGTTCGTGAAGGATTTTGCCGGGATCGCAAAGAGCCTGCACCAGTTGACGGAAAAGGGGAAACAATTCAAATGGTCAATTGAGTGCGAGAAGAGCTTCAAGGCACTTAAACAACGGCTATGCGATGCCCCGATACTAGCTTACCCCACTCCCGGGGAAACGTTCATTGTGGATACAGATGCTAGTAATGTCGGGGTAGGAGCCGTACTCTCCCAGGTGCATGATGGCCAAGAGTAGGTGGTTGCGTACTTCAGCAAGGTGCTCTCTAAGCCAGAAACTAACTACTGCGTGACAAGGCGGGAACTTCTAGCTTTGATCTTGGCTTCGAAGCATTTTCACAAATACCTCTATGGGAGGAAGTTCGTTCTTCGCACAGACCATGTAGCCTTAAAATGGCTATTACAGTTCAACAGTCCTGAGGGTCAGGTCGCAAGATGGATCGAAATGCTGCAAATCTACGACTACGAAATACAGCATCGTA
The DNA here is from genome assembly GCA_963082735.1 of Pocota personata. Lineage (NCBI taxonomy): Eukaryota > Metazoa > Arthropoda > Insecta > Diptera > Syrphidae > Pocota > Pocota personata. Next base: position 87,846,752 of record OY720431.1, read on the forward strand.
AAGGAAAACTCCACTCTAATGCGGATGCACTGTTCCGGAGACCATGCAGAACGGATTGTAAACATTGTGCGCGTCAGGAAGAACGGGAGCTGGTTTCCATCCAAAGAATGAGAGCCGAACCTATCGCCGGCTGGAGCGTAGATGATATCCGGAACGCTCAGAATCAAGACCCGGATATCGAGCCGATTCTGGCCTGGAAGGAGAACATGGAGAAACCGGATCATCAGGACATCTCTCACAGAAGCCCGACCTTAAAGGCATATTTTGCGCAGTGGGACTCCCTCCATGTCCAAGAAGGTGTTCTGAGAAGAAAATGGGAATCCTCCGACGGAAAGTCGTTTGTAATGCAGCTTGTCGTACCGCAAACGAGGGTCAAGGAGGTGTTACAGGTAATGCATGGCGGGGCGTCCGGAGGCCACTTGGGAGTGAATAAGATGCTAGAAAAGGTACGAGAACGTTTTTATTGGTTAAAAGCGAAGTAAGATATCGAAGACTGGTGCGGAAAATGCGACGTGTGTGCAGCTAGCAAGGGTCCGGGAATCAAAACTCGAGGTAAGATGCACCAATACAACGTGGGAGCACCTTTCGAACGAATCGCCATTGACATCGCAGGGCCCTTTCCGGAAACCGACAATGGTAATCGGTATATACTCGTAGTGATGGATTACTTCAGTAAGTGGCCGGAAGCGTTTCCGATCCCTAACCAGGAAGCCAGAACCGTGGCGGAGCAGATCGTCTACAATTGGGTTAGCAGATTCGGTGTGCCCTTGGAATTGCATTCTGACCAAGGGCGGAACTTCGAGTCAAGAATCTTCCAAGAGATGTGTCAACTACTCGGAATCAAAAAGACAAGGACAACCCCGCTTCATCCACAGTCGGACGGTATGGTGGAGCGTTTCAATAGGACTTTGGACGAACATCTCTCGAAGGTCGTAGGTGACTACCAACGGGATTGGGACCGGCAGATTCCCTTGTTTTTGATGGCCTCTAGAAGTGTCGTACATAGCACTACTCGACATACGCCGTTCGAAATCTTATTTGGTGGAATAGCTCGTTTACCCAGTGAGGTGATATTTGGATCTCCTGCCAATGAGCCCAGAAATGAAGAAGAGTACGTGGCGGACCTTAGGTAAAGGCTTAGGGACATACACCAAAGGACCAGAGGCCAGATTAAGATGACGAGCGACCGCATGAAGACCAGGTATGATGCCAAGGCAACAACGTCAGGATTCCAGGAAGGAGATCTGGTGTGGCTGTACAATCCCCATCGCCAAAAGGGGAAATCACCTAAATTGCAGCGGAACTGTTAGGGTCCCTACAGAATAGTAACCCGCATCAACGATGTTGTCTACCACATCCAGCGAGGACCAAGGGCCAAAATGAAAGTGGTTCATGTGAACCGACTGAGTCGATACAATGGCCGAAATTAGGATGCACTTGTTCGGGACGAACACGTCTAAGAGGGGAGCAGTGTAGCATAATAATAACTACGCTCCTACGACTATGCAACCCATTTCGAAGTGTCTTTTCATTCTGGTAGAATTTTGTTCCGAAGTGTCCTTTCATTCGAGGTTCGTGTCTGCGGTTTCCACAGTTCATGTCTACGAAAGAGATGGATAATATCATGGATAAGAGTTAATTATAACTGCAAGAATGATTGTCATCTTGGAATTATTACATCAGAATTTTTCTTGTTCCAGTGGTCGAAGAATTTGCTGGAAATTTCTGGCTATCAGAAACTTCTGCTATATAAGGACAGATGGCGATCGAGAGGAGGCAGTAGTTTTAAAACCGTGGCGAAGAGATTAGAAAAGTGATAATGGGCGAAGTTGTAATTTTGTGATAAATTGAAAGTTGAGAGTTAACAAGAAGAAGTAATTAGAAAAGAATTGCGAAGAATAGTATAGTGTGAACCTGAATTGTTCTATAGACTAGAAAATAAAGAAATAAATTTCACAGAATATCGTTTTATCTACTCGAGCCGTAGCTCGCATATTACAATATAATCCTTAATTTCTTAAAGTTAAAGTTTTTTTCATTTAGATTAAGTTTACTACATAAACTACGATTTGTGGGTCCTTGATCACAGCAAATAGCTCTAACGGTTAGTTTCAGCTCCGCGCATATATCAAGACAATTATATACCTCAATCTCAAGTGGTTTCATATGTATATTGCTTGGACAAACGACATGACATAAAACTTGCTTAAAATTTCCGAATACACTCCGAATCATAAAAACGCACACAGACTTAGCGCACATATTAGATCCTTGATTCTTTCCGTAATCAACAAAACCTTCAATTTCATCTTTGAATTTATTGTAGGTTAGATTCGTCTGAGGGCTCTTGTCATCAAATATAATCACGACTTCTTTTTCTTTTGGTGATAATGTCGAAGTTATTTTCTTTATTTCCTCTAGAACATTTCTATTTATTCCAGGTAACAGACTTTTAATCTTAATCCACCTATGTAATGAAAATCGCGGCGGCAAGTGTAGTCCAAGCTGATCCCGTAAAAAGTTGTATCCGGAAGACGAACAAAAAAAAATGCACTGCGAATTCCACTTCCCCTCTTCGGTGTATTTTTTTGTACTCTCAGATAGAATGAGCTTCGGGAATGTCTGCATTTTGATCAATACCAAGCAATAAATCAATTGTCTCTTGGGTACTCTACTTTTCATGCACGTGCAGCCTTTTTTTTCTTTTAAACGATGAATTCTCTGCAGCAAATTTATTTTCGATTTGCGATTTCCTTTTACTGTTATCCTTAAGCTATTGTTCAATTTCTTAAGCCTCTCAATTCTTTTAATATAAATAGATTGCCTTTTTATATGAGTCTCACAGTTGGCGCAAGTAAATTCAACGTTATCACTGAATCTTTTTCTTGATAACCTTTTTGAAGACAAGTTTAGTTCTTCTAGAGTAACATTATTCGAATCCAGTACTAATTTATTGCAGTTTTCATATGTAACCTTAGATCCCGTTGGATCAAAACGAATGAACTCGTCATCAGATATAGCAAAATTTCGTTTTAACAAGAGAGAAGGGTAAGCATTTTTTTTTTTAAATATTTCTTTCCAATAAAGGCATTCTTAAAATGTTAGCTGTATATATAGGACGTTTTAAGGCTTGTTATATGTTCCCGAGACTCCTCTGCTAAAGCTAGACATTCATCGTATTTAACTGTTCCTTTTTTAGGAAATTTAAATAATTTTCCATCAAGCAATTCATTTTTAGTTATAGAACAGTGTGCAGTGTTTTTCCTTGGAGACAATTTTCTTACGCCTTTTAATTTTTTAGAATATTTGCATAATATATTTGTATGTTAGTAATTAATCTGAAAATCTAAATGATTGATATTCGAGCAAAATCTCTCAAACCTTCTCTTCATATATAACGCATACGCGTTTACAAAACTTCCATTCATGAAAATTTATCTTTTGCTGCGGTGGTATGGAAATCACACCGTCATGCATCTTCATGCCCCTTCCCGCATATCCCTTTACACTTCATCACCTTGTTCGTTTCCATGTCACAGCACTCGATGAGAAAAAGAACTTTTCCCACACGAGCGAACGGAGTGAGGAAAAAGAAAAAGCTTTATTTGTGGTACTTATTCTGAAAGCTCTCTGTCTGCCAGGACAAAAATATGCTTAATTTTTTTTTTTATGGGCGTGCGACACCCCCTTTCTTACAGCAAAATCTGACAGAAGGTGATATAACATTAGATCTTCAATACCTGTATAAATTTCACTTGGACAATGTGAAAAACTGTCCAAAGTTACATTTAGTTCCTACTACTGATAAGTTCAGATACAGCTATCTTGCTAATCAGTATGACGTTTAATTTGATATTACTCCTTTGTCTAAAACGCAAAACACAATCAAAAGTCATTAACACTACGTCTCAAATCCCTACCTTTGGACCCATCAAAATTAATTTTTAATCTGCGGGACGCAGATACTTAAGAAGGGGGAGTTTACACATCATTTCCATATATTCCCTCATACACACCTTTCCCGTATCTATTTCACTTCCTAAAGATTTGCTTAGGTAAGAATATTCTGCATTTGCAGTTCCAAGAAATTAAACGTAAATTTAAAAATTATTAATTTCAATTTCATTCTGCTGATTGATAATGTTTCTAATTCTAGGAATACGCAAATTGTAATAATTACTGATTATTAATAAGATATATTCAATCCTGGAATATTGTAAACCCTAATTTTGCTGATTATCAATAAATTGTACTTAGTTTTAAGAATATTGTGAAACTTAAATGTATAAAAGAATATGTGAAGCAAATAAAGTTGTTCAGTTGTTATCCAAATCGGAGAGTAGTTGTTTTTTTTCCTTCGCCCGCAACGCGACGCGATAACTTCTATGTGGGGACGTTACTACTCGTACATCAAACGCTTCCCGCTTCTCGCGAAATAATCTAAATGAAAGGAACTCGGCTAATATTTTTGGTTATTTGTGTTTTACAAATACCAATACTTTTATTTCACCAAAATTCCTTCAGCTTAAAAATTGTTTTATTTTACAAGTGTTTTTTGTCAACTGTACACTAGCCATGTCCGTACCTTTCGGCGTGGAAAATAAAAGAGAGATCGAACTTCACTGCTTTTAACATCAAAAAGCATCGACGTACAAAATTGATATAGATGATCGATTGCAAATGATATGGGTGATTGAGTTGCAAATGATATGGATGATCGAGTTGCAAAAATAAGTTGATACGCGAAGTTATGGATTTAGTAAAGTTACTGAATTGAGCAAAAATAAGTTGATGATAATTTGTCGACGGCACATTTCCACTTGCTACGCCAGAAGAAACACTTTTGCAAATTTCGTTAGAGTAGTAACATACAACATGTAAAAAATGTCGGATTTTACAATACCGTATTACCTAAATTCCAGTTCTCTTCGTTTTACTCGTTTCTGAAATAATTTAATTTCTCACAGTTATGATCTCAGTAATTTGTTTGTCAGAAAAATATTTTCTTAGTTTTAGGGAAGTAAGAGAGTATTTTCGTAGGACTGCCTAACCTGATGCAATGTAAGCTCCTTGTTTGCCTCTGTTGATTGGACTGTGGCGATTGAGTACACTTCGTATAAATTCCCTATCCCATTCTGGTTTGGTAAATACATATCGGCAACACTTAAGCATTAATATAAACTTTCGTTGACATATACATACTCGCCTTTTTATCCATGGAGATAGTCAGTTTCTATTGAGTCGAGTTTGGAATTGGTAGTCGAAACTGTCGCTCATCATCTACTTATTTTTGTAATGAGAACTGGTTTAGTAATAAATATTAAAGTAATATCATAGTAAATAAAGACTTTTTTCATTTCACTTTTCTGCATTCACCACAATTGGTGACCCCGACGTGATCTAATTAAATCGGTGCGTGAATGTATTGAAGTGATTTAGTAGAATACTATCCGCTATAATTTTTGTTTTAAAAAAACAAGAACTACGCAAACGGTAAAGTCACGTGCTACTCAATTATGCCAACCGACAACGTACCCAGCAAAACCTCCATGTCTGAGACAGACGATTCTGAGCTTTCACCTAACGGACAGCCAGTTAGACGCTACGTTGAAACTAATTCCCTTGAAACGGTATCCAGGATCGCATTGAAAATACCCTCATTCTGGCACGAAAAGCCAGAAAGCTGGTTCGCCCAAGTGGAGGCACAGTTCGAGCTATCCAAAACCCGGAGTGATTCATCAAAATTCTATTCAGTGATAAGTGCGATAGACTCCAAAGTGCTTGCTCAAATTTCCGATACAGTATTAGCGGCGCCAGAGAATGATAAATACGCCAATCTGAAACTCCTCTCAGAAGTCGTCCTAGGGGACAAGTGGATATCGCAACTGCTAAATGAGCTCCGTAGTTTAGGAGGCGCACAAATCAACAACGAGTTTCTTAAGTCATTATGGCTACAAAGACTCTCAGCACAAGTGCGAGCAATTCTCCAAGCGTCGAACGAAGAGCTGACAAATTTGGCAAGGTTGGCTGATAAAGTTATGGAATTAGGTGACTTCAGGAACATCATGCTGGTCAACTCACCACAGCAAGTGCACAATCCAACGCAATCTCCAGCGCCATCTACCCTCTCATTGCAAAATCAAATAGACCAACTCAGCTGTCAAATCAATGAGCTGTTTAAGTCAACGAAGCAGCAACGAAATCATCGCAGCCGTAGCCACAGTCGCAATCGTTTTACAAATTCTCGGAGGAGAAGGATCCAGAGTGCTGGTACCACCAACGCTATAGGGCAAATGCAAGAAAGTGTCGCGAGCCCTGCTCTTACAAAAAGTCAAAAAACTAGGCAATCAAGTGTTGGTTAGCGGGAGCACAAGTGAACGACACACTAACCAACACATTTGCAGATTAGTCGTTCACGACAAATCTTCCAACCAGCGGTTCCTCATCGACAGTGGAGCCGACGTTTCCGTAATTCCAGCAATATACAATGATTGCTTTTCGCCTCCCAATTCAGCTTCACTGTTTGTAGCTAACGGCAGTGAAATCCGAACTTTTGGCACAAGAAGATTAACAAAACAAGAAGATTAAAATCTAGGACTACGACGCAACTTTTCCTGGAGTTTTATAGTGGCGGATGTGTAAAGACCCATCAAAGGGGCAGATTTCATACAAAATTATAAACTTTTAATTAACCTGAGACGTAACCAACTAATTGATGGCCAAACGCACATCAAAACAAAGGCGGAGAAATTACTCGTTAATTCGGTAAGCGTAACAATATTGAGATCTAGTAATCCATTTGCTCCCATTCTAGCTGAGTTCAAAGATCTTACCGGATTCAATGCAAGACTTACGATGAACTACTCCACGACTGCGACAACGCACCACATAGAGACGAAAGGTCCACCCGTGTCCGCTCGCCCACGCAGGTTGGACGCTGAGAAGCTGAAGGCTGCCAAGTAGAATTTCGATATCTCATGGAGAAGGGAATTTGTCGACCCTCCAAAAGCAACTGGGGAAGTCCTCTGCACATGGTCCGCAAAGCAAACGGGGACTGGCGACCTTGCGGCGACTACCGGGCACACAATGCTATAACGAAGCCGTATCGCTACCTGATCCCGTTGTTTCAAGATTGTTCCCACATTCTGCAGGGACGAAAAATATTTCCGACAATTGACTTGCAGCGAGCCTTCCATCAGATACCAATAGAGCCGGCCGATGTTCCGAAAACGGCCATTATCACTCCATTCAGCCTATTCGAATTCGTTTATATGACGTTCGGCTTCCGAAACGCCGCTCAAACCTTCCAACGTCATATCCATCAAGTGTTACGGGGCCTAGAGGACTTTGCATTTTCCTACCTGGATGACATCTGCGTCGCTTCGGTAAATGAAAAAGGACATCAACATCATCTTCGCCAAGTCTTGCGAAGGTTGAGTGACTACGGCCTCACAATAAACTTCTCGAAGTGTGTTTTCGGAAAAGACGAGGTGCGATTCCTCGGCCACAAGGTCAATAGCAAGGGAATACAGCCAAAGTCAAAGTGATCCATGATTTCGAACAGCCAACAAAAGCGAGGGAGCTCAAGACATTTCTAGCAATTATCAACTTTTATCGCCATCAGTAACCAAGCCATACTTCAGAGTCTCATAAAGGAAAATAGGAAGAATGATCCTACGCCAATCATTTGGACGACTGAAGCAGAAGCGACTTTTCGACGGTGCAAAGCAGACCTGGCGAACGCAACGCTTTTGACTCATCCAGTCGTCAATGCACCACTACTCATCAGTACAGATGCTTCAGATACCGCAGTCGGTGCAGCCCTTCACCGTCGATGGAGTTGCAAAGCCGTTAGGGTTTTTCTCCAAAAAGCTGACCGAGACGCAGAAAAGGTATAGTACATATGACCTCGAGCTCTTAGCTATTTTCTTAGGTGTGAAGTACTTTCGTCATCTGGTCGAAGGGCGAGAGTTCAGCATACACACGGACCACAAACCACGTATCTTCGCATTAATGCAAAAGCTGGACAAGTCATAGCCGAGGCAAATTCGGCAGCTCGATTTCATCGCCCAATTCAGCACAGACATCCGGTTTGTAAAGGGGACCAACAACAATGTCGCTGACTCATTGTCGCGAGTGGCAGAGCTTGCTACACACCAATTTGACCTTGATACCTGGACAATCGATACGATCGCATCCGAGCAATCTAGTGATGACGAAATTCGAACTCTTATCGATGAAGGTAAATTTCATTCGCATTCGCTAACTGTAAAACTGCTTACTCTTCCAGGAACCAAATCTAAGGTACTGTGACGCGTCTGTCAATCGAGTGCAACCTATTATATCGAAGTCTATGCGAAGAGCTGTAATGAACCGCTTGCACGGCTTGTCACACCCTGGGGTCAAGGCGACTACAAGGTTAATTTCAGAATGATACGCATTGCCCGATATGCGCAAGGAGATTTCTGAATTTGTCAGACAGTGCGTGTCCTGCCAGCAGAACAAAATCCAGAGGCACAATCGAACACCCGTTGCTACTTATAGCTCGCCACTTGGCCGGTTCGAGAATATCAACATTGATATAGTTGGCCCTCTACCATCACCACAAGGATACCGGTACTTATTGACGTGCATCGATCGATTCTCTTGATGGCCCGAAGCCTATCCATTACCAGACATCTCAGCAGAGACCGTAGTTAGAGCGTTAATATCCGGATGGTTTTCGAGGTACGGTGTACCGCTTAGGATTTCAACGGACATGGGAAGACAGTTCGAAAGTACAGTCTTCAGGGAATTAACTCGTCTATTCGGCATCAAACATCACAAGACAACCTCTTACCATCCTCAAGCTAACAGGATGATCGAAAGGTGGTATCGTGTTCTCAAAACAGCTATACGACGCTACAAAAGGGAGGACTGGGTCGATGTTCTGCCTTCTATTCTACTGGGCCTGCGTTCAACATTCAAGGTCGACATAAGGTCAACGCCAGCAAAGATGCTTTACGGCACAACATTGCGGCTTCCAGGCGATTTTTTTTTTTCGGAGAAAGAAAGCGTAAAGCTGAATCGGAATTCGTAAAAAATTTACGTCGATCCATGGCCAAGGTTGCGCCTGTTCCTGCTTCTTCTCACGGTGACACTAGAGTATTTGTTCAGCCGAGCCTCAAGACAGCGACACACGTTTTTGCACGCAATGACGTGGTCAGATCTCCACTGCAACAACCTTATGAAGGTCCGTTTGAGATTCTGGAGAGAGGGGACAAATATTTCAAAGTGAAGCTATCGAATCGGACGTCGAAGATCTCAATCGACTGCTTAAAGACAGCCTTCCTACATTGTGAACAGATGGAAGAACCTAACACGCCGACAACAATTTCCGTCGATAAGGGGAGACCGAAATCATGTCGAATCACACGTTCTGGTAGAAGAGTTCAGATTCCTAAGCGATACAACTCGTGAACAATTTTTCATTAATCTGTTAACTAGAGGGGGAGTAGTGTGGCGATTCAGTACACTTCGTATAAATTCCCTATCCCATTCTGGTTTGGTAAATACATATCGGCAACACTTTAGCATTAATATAAACTTTCGTTGACATATAAATACTCGCCTTTTAACCCACGGAGATAGTCAGTTTCTATTGAGTCAAGTTCGGTATTGGACGTCGAAACTGTCGCTCATCAACTACTTATTTTTGTAATGAGAACTGGTTTAGTAATAAATATTAAAGTAATATCATAGTAAATAAAGACTTTTTTCATTTCACTTTTTCGCATTCACCACAGGACTAATAGTAGAACTTTAGTGTTTTGGACTGGTTTCAAAATAAACTGTTCATCTAACTTAAATTCAAGAAAAAAATTATTTGCATATACATACATATGTATGCACACATGCATACGATTAAACATTACTATAGTTTTTAAATTGTTACGATTTTATTTATTTTTGTACATAAATGATTCATCTGCATTGAAAATTAAAGTTTTTTAAAAAAATGTGCGGTTATAAAAACAATGGTTTTAATAAAACATTACAAAATTTAGCTATGTATCTTACATAGATACCATATCAATACAATAAAATGACATTTTATGAACATGCATATATGCATTATGAATATAAAAAAGAGCTTACCGATCGATAAGACGCCAGCGTCATTAGGTCGCACGACATTTGTAAAATAAATCTTTAATCCAGAATTGTCAGCCATTTGCTTTACCTGTAACTGTGCAAAATCTGGCTGCAAATTACTGTAATGTGTCTCCATTAGGAAATATTTGGCCTGTCGCGAGTCAATTGGGTAACCAACTTCCTCGGGGAATGAAAATCCCTAGACAAAGTTAAATATAATTAAAATTTAAATTTTTTTTTCATTTTCGCTTTCGTGTGTCCATTAAAAAGTATGTGGCAGACTATACATGAGCTTACCTCAGATCCTCGTGACCAAGAAGCTACAATTGCATTGCAAGCTAGTGGCATATCCCTTGCTCCAAGACACTGCCTTCCTTGTTCTCGAGCCATTAATTCAAGGTCGGAATGAGTACCTTGACATTCGTGTAACGTTACGTGCTGTAAATACTGTATGCTGGACGATGAATCGAGTATTGGTTCATACTGTAAATTAGCTGATAAAATATTTTCTCTCATTTATTTATAAATGTGCATATATCATACTCGAATCAAGTGATGTTTCCGATTGATGTCTTCTAACTTAAACATTTTACACCAGTAAAGAGTATCATCGCCACTTGGAAGTTTGACGTCTTCATTTCGTAGCTCCAAAATCCTTACTCTCTCGTTTTTTTGTGATTTAGGTTGAGATTTCTGCATAAGCATAAGTGGTCTATATGCCCGGAATGCATCAGCTACTTCCAGCAAAGAGCCAGGCCCGATTGATCCATACCTCGGATCGCTACCACTGTACATGTACACAATCCTCATTGTGTCATCCTTAAAACAGAAATAAAATATACGAGTACGTTTGTACTTAATGTTGTTTAAAGTGAAGTTCAACATTCTGTCGCATAGTAACTGATAACTGATATACACTTTAATCTAGTCGTTATAAATAAATTGTCAGAAGTCTCCAGCGTTGTCATTTGCTCAAATATTTTGATGGTGCTAAAAATGGATTTTGCGAAAATATTCTCTTATATATTAATTCTACGACTAAAGAAATTGTGATCAAATTAAATATGAACAAATTTTCCATAAAAAAGCTTCCTTTTTACAAGGAAATGTTTATTAGGGATATCGATACTATTACTCTTTATTACTATTGCTGTATACAATCACCGACTAACACTCCACTCGGCAACATCTTTCAGCTGATTTTGTTCTCTGTGATCTTTTCTCACGTGGTGCAAACTAGTTTTTAATACCAATCAAACGGTTTGCTATTTTTCCATTTCGCGACCTGCTAATGAGTTGAATAATATACATATATCCTAAAATAAATATAATGAAATCTACTATAGTATGGCCGAGTGGCCACGTGTGCTCTCGGGCAACGGTTTTATTGGTCTGACAACTGACTCACCTCCCGAATAAAAAAACAAAAAGAGAGAGAAAAAAAAAATTCTTCCCGTATAGATCCAGTCAATTTATTATCGATTCACTCTTTTTCGGACAGGCCTCTGTCATCTTACAGTGTTTTCCTGCTTAAAAAAGCAATTAATGACATAAGCACAGCTTATAAGCAAATTACACAACTACATGCCGGCAGCTTTCTTATCCTAATTAAAACTAAAAAAAAGCCGACCTCTTCTTCTCCAAGAAAACGCGATCCAACCTATGCCCGATTTCAGTAACACTACATACCCAATTAAACTCGTCGAAAGGCACGGTATATGACCCATTCTTTACCAATGTTCCCGAAACTGAGATCATTGAAGAAATGAAATCGCAAGGTGTCACGGACGTGTATAAGTTTAAGAAAACTGGAGATGGTAATGAACGTACAACTGGTTTGGTTCTATTCACCTTCGACCTTTTCCGACCACCAAGGACAGTTAAAATAGGATGGTATAATGTACCAGAAACCGAGTATTGTCCTAATCCTATGCGCTGCCAAAACTACCAACTTCTGGGCCACAAAGCCAAACGCTGCATGGGTAATCCTTCTACGACCTCACTCCTCCGAAAAATGCACACGAACTTCATATTCAATGCAAGCACGAGACAATTATGCAAGACGTCGTCTGTTTGCAAGTGTCAAATAGCATGCACTCGGTGGCGGCAATGATTCACGAAACGGAGATTCACCTGTGCCATTGCACTGTTTCTTATTGTTTACATTTTTATTCCTCTTTATGCTAAACGATTGGTAACTGTAAATTAGCGTAGTAAGCAAATTCGCAAATAGAATAATAATTGTAAATTAAATAATTATTGATTTTAAGCAATTTGAGAATTTGCGATTGGAGTATAAACACTCCGGTTTGTTGAAAATAAAAATCAGTCATAGCTCAGCCATGACTTTGATTCAATTGCGGCGACATTGCCATAACTTTCAGCTTGCTGCGCTTTATACATCAAAAGTAGGGAAAGTATAGAATAACGACCAATCCTTTTACACTTGCCAAGGTTACCTACAAGAGAAAGAGACACTTAAAAAAAGACCACATGCAAATGTAGCATGGCTGAAGCTAAGCAAATATATATTTAAAGAACAAAACCCCACCACCTTCTGTCCATCAACTTACTCAGCAATTGTAAGTAACTCAAATACGTCAAATCAAACGGTTTCATAAAAAGACTCAACTCAAACTAAAAACACGAACAACGGCACTCCAAAGCCAATCCCTCACTCCCTCCCTCCAGACACACCAATTTCAACTATCGATCAGAAAAAAACAAACGCACCTAAACACGTTCTTCATGAACACTAAAAAAAAAAAATAACAGCCTCTTCACCACATCGCACACAAACTAACTCTACAACTAATACCACAAAAACAAACTTCCCTAACCCACCTGCCACAGATGAATTAATCTCTGCCCGCAATTCACCCAACGCGTCTAGCTCTCAATCACAACACTCAAACCTTTTACTAAGTTACTCTACTCAATCAACACTCAACATCACCAAATTCATTCACTGAGTGTCGTGGGGTGCGCATCTCATTTAAAAGTTTTTTATCTATTCTCTTAAAATGAGTTCAATGTGTTCAGTTTGCTCGGAAAGAATTGAAAGAAATGATACTCTAAAAATATCTTGTGGTGACTGCAATGGTCTTTTTCATTTAGCTTGCATCAATATTTCGGAACAAGATGCAGAATTTATGAAGTCCAATGGAAAACCCTTTCGGTGTGAGGCAGCGATCTCTTCATTTGCCTGAATCGTCTCTAAACAAAATCAAGCAGCCTGCAGTGAAGAGTAATATTGGGCCCGCTACTAATACGGCTAACAAAAGAATCACTCATTCAACGACGTCAGCTAACTCAGTCTCTAGTGGAAAAGAATGCGAATTCTCACTACAAATGATTTATGAGAAATTAACGCATTTAGAGGAAGTTAATAAAGAGTTTCTTCAAGCGTTAACAACATTGCATGAAGAGAATGCTGATCTTAAAGAAAAATTTACCGTCTTAAGAGCAGACCCAATTGGCAGCAGCAAAGTCTATTGCAGAACAGCACTGAAATTGTTGGAGTACCTGATGTTGACGAAAGCTACTCCAAAAGTGTTGCGCAAAAAATATTCTGATATGCCTTGGGAGTGGCTGATAATCAAATCAACAAATGCTATGCGAAGGAAGTTAAAACGAAGAAAAAACCGATGAGCATGGCCTCTCTTCAAGCAAACGGATCATCTGTCTACAATTTTCGGATCTCTCTCCAAGCAACGAATAATGAAGGAGAAAACGAAGAAAAAGAGAAATATCAACTCGTGCATTCTTGGTAACAGCAGCAACAACATTCATCTACATCAATGACGCTCTTACCAAGTACACAGACGGCTTGTTAATGCAGGCGAGGATGGCGAAGAAAGAGAAAGGGTATAAATACGTCTGGTTCAAGAACAATAATATTCTTATGAGAAAGATTGAAGGTAGAAATTCCACCCCAATAAGGTATTTTGACGATTTTAAATTAATTTTTTGATTGTTTGATTGATTGTGTGATATTTTTGAATCGTTTTATTAATGAATTTTGAAATAGTCTTTGTTGGTGATTTTATTCCTACCTCCGATGTCAGTTGTAATATGTAATTGTGAAAATGTATTTATATCGAATTCGTATTGTATGAACAAACTTTTCTTCATTCACCAGAATATCAGAAGTTTGAGAGAATTTTGCATTTCTCACTTAGATTCCTTTGTTTGCATTCCCGATTTTATTTTTGTATCTGAAATTTGGATTTACATGTTCGAAGTAAACAATTATAGATTACCGGGTTTTAATTTGTTTGCCAAAACAAATCAAAACTACGCGGCGGGAGATGTTGGTTGTTTTGTTAAGCAAGAATATGATTGTGTTATTTTGGATTTAGATTTCCTGAGCGCCGATATCTTGAAACTTTCATTCAAGAATAATAATCTTTGTTATATTATGCGTCTATAGACTTCATAAATACAGTGTTTCTGCATTTATGGAAGAATTTTCTAATCTTCTAGATAATGAAAGATCTTAAAATTTAATTATTTTCGGTGATTTCAACGTAGATATTTTAGAAAATACTAATTTCAGTTCGACTTATTTATCCTTGCTGTCTTCTAATCGGTCGGCCTCTTTAATTAACGAGCTTACTAGACTGATTTCAGGTAAATATTTAGACCATATTTATTGCCGTTTTACTAATGTTTCACTCAATTCTTGTGAAAAATGTGTTTTCGACTTGAATATAACTGACCACACTATGATAGGCTTATTGGTGAATACCTCTAAAATTAAAAATAGTATTGACTCTAGTTCGATTGAAATGTTAACCAGAATTGACTTTGCTAAGCTCAAATCAAGTCTTTGTTTTGAGTTATGGCTAGAAGTTTATTCTGAAAGCCGCGCCTCTAAGTCTTATGATATATTCATTGAAACTCTCTCTAATCATATTAATAATTGTAGTTACAAGGTTAACTTAGAAAAACGTTTAAAAAGGCTTAAACCCTGGATTACCAGCTATTTATTAAAGAAAATACATATAAAGAATAGGCTTAGAGTTAAATGTGCAGTACTTCCACAGAATCGTAACTTAAAAACAAGATATAAGAAATTGTGTTCGTAATTAAAAAGGGAAATTCCATTATGCCGTGATAGTTACTACAGCAATCAATTTCGTCCTGTCAAAGGAAATGAAAGGTAGTAAATAACATCCTTAATAAATCCTCTCTCTTGAAAAGGACCATAAATATTTGTCTAGATGATACTGTAGTCTCCGATAAAATTGTTATAGCTGACAAATTTAATATTTTGCTACGGCAGCTGAATCAGTGTGTAGTCTGAAAAGTATTGGTACTTTACAAAATTCGAACTTTGATGACGTATCAAATCAAATTCAAAAAGAATATTGCATGCTTTATAGTCGATGTCCACGCATAGCGCATTTTTTCAATACAAGTATTCTCTCTGGGGTTTTTCCCCGAAGCGCTCAAATGTGCGGATATCGTGTCACTTTTCAAAAAAGGGTCAGCTAACGATATAAGCAATTATAGACCGATCTCTCTTCTTCCATCTATAACCAAAATTTTTTAAAAAGCTGACAAAAATAGAATTGTTAATTTTTTAAATAATACAAACTTCTTCAGTATTGCCCAATTTGGTTTTCAAAAAGGAAAATCTACGGAAGATGTTCTTCTACACTTCTGCTCTCAAATATTTACTAACCTAGACAGTAAAAAGTTGAGTGCGGGCTTATTTGTCGACATCACGAAAGCCTTCGATATGGTGAACCAAAATATTTTGCTGACATAGATTAAAAAAGCTGGTTTTCGAAGCTTCATGTTTGATTGGTTCAGGTCTTACCTGAATAATAGATCACAAAGGGATAAGATTGATGAGATCAGGAGTGGAATAAAGTATATTAATCTGGGGATACCCGAAGGCTCTATTTTGGGACCCATACTTTTCTTAATCTATATAAATTCTTTTTTTGGGTTAAAATTCAGGAGCGTTCTCACTGCGTTTGCAGATAATGTGGGTTGTGCCAATGCGTCGGATTGTCCCTTAAATCTAGTTTGTGATATAAATTTTGACTTAAACTTACTTCGAAATTGGTTTGCAGAACCTAATTTGTTAATAAGTTCCAAAACAATAATTATGTTTTTTAATTTGTCAGCTGCTCTTGCCTTACACTTTTTGTAGCAATCTCAACTGCAGCGATAAATGTTTCCAAATTGAGAAAGTCAATGAATTTAAATATTTTTTTATTTACGTAATGTTTGCTCTACAAATCTTTTAAAAACAATTTATTATGGTATCTTTGATTCGAAAATACAGTATGGCATTAGTTGCTGGGGAGGAGCTTATTTTAACAAAATCGAGCCTTTACTGATTTTACAAAAATATATCTTAAGAAATATCAATATCTTCCATTGTTTCGAGATTTGAAAATTCTATCTGTCCGATATCTATATTGTTTTAGAGTCCTAAAGATATTTTATTTAAGATCAGGAAATCTAAATTTTAGAATACTTGATAATTATAATTTGCGTGCTAACTTTTTGAATATTGCCTCTGTGCCCAACTTTCGTGCTACATCCTGCCGTTTATTTAATGAACTTCCGCAATCAATCAGGATACTAAGACAATCCGCTACGCTCACAAGACACCTAAAAACGTGGCCTTTAAATATAGATATCGTAAACTTGGAATCTCTTCTTAATGTTCAGTTATAGTGAATTCTGACATTCTGGTTATATAATTTTCTCTTCACTGTTTTTAAATGCTTTTTACTTTTTTCTTTTTCTGGCGAAATAATTTCTTTCAAATTTATATTCTTTTCAACTCGCTTGTTTTAGTAACTTTTTTTTTTTTCAAAAATTTATTTATTGCAAAAACTGTAAACTACACCACTGTTATAATGTATCTAATGTTATGAATTTTGAAATGGCATTTAACACTATTTTTATTATATAAATATAAAATGTCATTATAATTTCTCATTCTTTATCATTTTAATATATATCCATCTATCTACCTCTCTATCTATATCTATCTATATATACACATTCACAACATCACAACGCTATCACCAATCTCATCTATCACTCAATCACTAATAAAAAACAACAAATACTGTATAAATCTCTTAGAATTTAATAACCATGGAACCGATCAATAACAACAATTACAGTAACTCTCCTAACCCCACTGTTCGGGAACTTAACCATTCTACCACCACACGGAGATCGAATGGCTCAGTCCCTGAAAAGCGGTGAGGGTATGTTTATCCCATTTTATGCCCAACTCTAGCTATTCATAAGAAAACTCATATAATGGGTGTTACGAATTAAAATTATTATTCCAGATGTTACGAATTAAAATTATTATTTCAGATGTTATGAATTAAAATTATTATTCCTGATGTTACGAATTAATATTATTATTCTATCAGTTCACTTTATCTCAGAAACCGCTGTACAAATTCATTAATTTCGTTAAGAGAACTATCATTCGTTAACTTCGTTCTAGAAGGATAATTTCCATCTTTGTGGTCATTTTACGTCGAACTTCTGGATGAGGAGCCACGAGGACGACGAGTGTAAGTAATTTGCGTAATATATTTTCTTTATTCTATTGGATTTTCTTCCAGAAAATAAATAACTCGTTTTAAACAAGCGTGTTAATTTTAGTGTTGGCCTCGGGCTGTCAACTTATCCAGTACAAAGGGTGACCAGATAGCAATGATAACTTTTCGAATTGTTATGTTTCAGCAGCTGTCAAAATTATTAATGACATCCAGCTATTAAAATACTGAGTAAGGTTTCATTTCATCATGCATCGTTTAACCCTTCCTGAACGTGTGGAAATTATTAAAAAATATTATCGAATTTGTCACACCCTGGAAAGTTTTAGCGTGAGTACACTCTTTTGGACCTTAACCCACCAATCAGACACAAATCGGTGCGAAGTGAAGAGAACAAAGCCAACAAGGCTAACATTCGAGACGCAATTGCCGGAAAAACGCCGCACATATTGGACCGAGTCTTCAAAAATTGGACCGACCGCTTGAAGCACTGCCAGCGAAGCAGATACGGCCATTAAAATGATGTGCTATTCCATACATAATGGCATGAATCTATAAAGCCATAATCAATTTATCATCTAACTTACCAAACACGAAACCCAAACCAAACCACATCAATAATAATAATAATAATATTTTTTTTTATAATTTGGGCGCGCCAAAGGGGATATGAATATTGTACTATTACAGGGCACGACCGTAGTATAGATAGACAGATAGAGAGAAAGAACGAAAGATTTGGTGTAGTGGTTTCAGGTGGTATTAAGTTTCTTTAAACGCTAACAGCCCCATACAGGGCCTGGCCTTGCTTCTCGCAGCCATTCGTGCTGTTCTCCTCACGAATGATTGGGACCTACAGTTTTATACAGTTCCCAAAGAACAATTTTTTCGGTTGAGAGAAGCTTGTCATGACAATTTTACTTTTGGATCTTTGTCAGACGTTCACGAGAGGAAAACTGAGAAAACTTTTTTATATTTTTTTTTATTTTTGTGTTTTGTTGGATTTGAACCTTGAACCTCTTGCTTAGTGATCGCGCACTTAACCACTGAGCCACGAAAACCACAACAATATGTAACCTAAAGTCCTGCAATGGAATATGAAAGGACTTGTCAATAATTACGACAAGTTGTGCGTTCTGATAAATGAATAGTGACTCAGTATTATTGCCCTTCAGGAGACACACTGCTCACACCTCTTTAAACCCAACACACCTAAGACCTATAAAGACTATTTCTATAATTACCCCTATAGCTTAACAGCTAAGCAAGGTATCGGAATTTTAATAAAGGAAAACATTACATGTGTACGAATACCGATCAACTTGAACATTTTAACTGTAGCGGTTGAGATACAACTTGTGCCTAAGCTTACCGTTGTCTCCATTTACATCCTGCTGACCAAGTATTATCCACACCCCCATACTCATTGTCGGGAACGTTAGCGCCTGGAGCATTCTGTGGGGTTGCCGAATAATAACCCCAGAGGGCTATACTGGGAAAAGTATTCCTAATATTCAGAGTTGAGAACTATAAGGCATAAGAAAATAAAAGCCTGGTGGACTTTTAAAAAGCATTCGAATAACAACAACTTAATCCTATTCAAAAAATCCAACGTCAAATTTCGCAGAGACTCAATAACCAGTAAAGCTAAATGTCTTAGCTAAATCCTAATACATCTAGTAGAAAAATCTGACAAAACATCTGCTGCCTGACTGGTAACTACACCGCACAATCGATAAAGATTAGAGATTAGAGATTAGCAGCTACTTTGGTCACACCTGGTCGAATTTATCTAACGACTACAACTTTTCAAACAGTTTCAAAGCATGCAAGATTAACTCTCTCTATCTTACCCCAGATTGTAAATCAATGTCTGCATCAGCAAGACACATCTAAAGAGCAATTACCATACTAGAGCTCGAAACTTGTTTAACCAGACTTAAAGGCAAAACATCTAGCAAGGAAAGAATATCGTACCCTATTTTAAAAATCCTCACATCACCAACAAAACTAAGACTTGCACTGCTGTATAACAACATCTTCAATGCAGGGGTGATTCCACAAAACCTCCTCGAACATATTATATGTTGCGGTCGAAAGAGTTTTGGATGGCAATATGTGATTTCGTAACAACTCTTCAAAATGAGCTGCGGAGAATAGAAAAGCTAAGAAGAGCAGCAGAAGCAACAGAAGCAATAGAAGCAACAGGAGCATCAGACACAGCTGACACAAGACGTATAGCATGATTTGCTAACCAGCTCCGCGAAGTAATGCCTAACGGCAGTCCCGCGGGGAGAGTGGCAGAAGAGTGCTGGGTGTGGATTAGTACGTAGGCGCATTCCTGGCATCGATTATTCGGGCTTGCGAATCGTGCATGGTAGTAGCCCGTGTTACGAGTATTTTTAGAAGTTTACCACATCCAATGGCGCAACCAAAAAAAAAATCGAAAACAAAATCCCATCCGCTATTTAATGGTATTCCCCAAGGCTCCCCACTATCGGTGGTGCTTTTCATAATTGCTTTTGATAACATCAGTAAATTATTTAAAATAAATTATTGAAAATAAAAATTATTTAGCTAGTAATAAATGTAATGCACAACAACACTCTGTGTTCAATTGCAAAATCTATTGTTATCTACGGAAATTCTCCAAAATCCGTGGTGTAGTGGTAACATCATCGCTTGTCACGCTGTTGATTCACAGTTCGAATCCTGAAGTCAAGAATCATCTATTTATTTCGCACGAAATAAATAGAAAAGTCGATCATTTGTGAAAGCTAAGTCAACTCTACTGTGAAGGCATAACACTGGCAGTAGGGTGGTCATATGGCTAAAATGCAACTTGATCGTGATGATGACATCAGGAGGACGGAAAAAAATACTGTGAATCATAAGCAACGACAATAATATCGGAAACAAACAAAATATTCCATAGTTATCTGGACAGCCACCCTTGGAGTTTACAGAAATTTAATACCACCTGAGTTTCAAACCACACCACTCTGTCTTTCTCTTTGTCTCTTTACCTTTCCACAAAAACGTACGTGTTCTAAAAAGTAGTATAAGGGTATTTATATCCCCTTTAACACGTACAAATAATTAAAAAACTAAATATCATTACGAGTAAGGCTCCTTACCATCAAGCCGCACGTAGAAGCATTAATGCTTTTCCCATAAGCACTGTGAAGAACATGTTGATAGAAGCTGGTCTACCCACAGTAGAACATGGCATAGAAGTAACCAGAGCTAAGCTGCACATAAAGCTGGGGTCTTCAAATGGACCAATCATTGACAAAGGCATCACTTCTGCTATTAATATGAAAACTGCAAGGCGCCTTCCATCCGCTATCTCCCTTTCATTGGTATGGGCAAAAATATTTAATCTCCGATAAGCAAGATTTTTGTACATAGCCCGATCTTTCATCATGGACTTGGCACAATATAACAAAACAAATACCAACAAAGACATATTTTACGCATTATTCCTCAGCATGACCTCGCAACTAAAATCTAGTGGTTGGAATTTCTTATATATAGATGGCTCCAAAAATAATGACAGCACGTCCTTCACAGTTACCTACGAAGACGGCTCTTTGCTTAGTATATTGTTATAACTTACGAGCGCATCTATTTTTACCGCTGAAGCTTTAGCTATTCAAAAAACCACAGCAATAGATACCAACATACGTGGCAAATATATTATATGCTCAAATAGCTCATCAGTACTCAATACAATAAAAAATCCAAATCACAATACGGTGATTGTAAAAAAATTAAAGACTGTTTCATAAAAACCAAAAAATAAGCTGAAGCTAATGTGAGTCCCCAGCCACATAGGGATTCAGGGAAATGAACATGACAACACCGTTACCAATTTTGCACACTCCGGTCCAGTTCACAAATTTGTTGTCTACACTAAACTAGATAAGGTACGAACCATCAACCACAAGATTTTGGATTGGCATAACTATAAGCACCATTACTCGTTCATTATCACGGACAGATCTTAGCCAACTTACCTCACCACTACTCCAAAACTAATGAACACGACCTTTGTGGGGATGCGTTTAGGACAGACAGCTTTCACCCACCAACATCTCCTTAAAATGGAAACTCTGCCATTGTTCGACTTGCCATCCCCAAATCAAAATAGACCATATCCTAGGAATAGATGAATGTCGAACCTTCCTACCAACAAACCAACTGCTCAACACAAACTCATCAGCCTTCGAAATATGTATTAAAAAATTTAAATCACGAAAACATTCTTAAAATGAATAACTTTGTAAATCGACCAAATTTGCAAATTCAAGGAAGATATTAATATATTAACCTAGTTCTAACTAAGATAGATTAGAGCCGTAAAAATTTACAGTTATTTTAAACATACGTTAATAAATTATAATTGTAATAATAATAACAATAATAATAATAATAATAATAATAATAATAATAATAATGATAATAATAATAATAATAATAATAATAATAATAATAATAATAATAATAATAATAATAATAATAATAATAATAATAATAATAATAAAAATAATAATAATAATAATAATAATAATAATAATAATAATAATAATAACAATAATAATAATAATAATAATAATAATAATAATAATAATAATAATAATAATAATAATAATAATAATAATAATAATAATAATAATAATAATAATAATAATAATAATAATAAATAATAATAATAATAATAATAATAATAATAATAATAATAATAATAATAATAATAATAATAATAATAATAATAATAATAATAATAATAATAATAATAATAATAATAATAATAATAATAATAATAATAATATAATAATAATAATAATAATAATAATAATAATAATAATAATAATAATAATAATAATAATAATAATAATAATAATAATAATAATAATAATAATAATAATAATAATAATAATAATAATAATAATAATAATAATAATAATAATAATAATAATAATAATAATAATAATAATAATAATAATAATAATAATAATAATAATAATAATAATAATAATAATAATAATAATAATAATAATAATAATAATAATAATAATAATAATAATAATAATAATATAATAATAATAATAATAATAATAATAATAATAATAATAATAATAATAATAATAATAATAATAATAATAATAATAATAATAATAATAATAATAATAATAATAATAATAATAATAATAATAATAATAATAATAATAATAATAATAATAATAATAATAATAATAATAATAATAATAATAATAATAATAATAATAATAATAATAATAATAATAATAATAATAATAATAATAATAATAATAATAATAATAATAATAATAATAATAATAATAATAATAATAATAATAATAATAATAATAATAATAATAATAAAAATAATAATAATAATAATAATAATAATAATAATAATAACAATAATAATAATAATAATAATAATAATAATAATAATAATAATAATAATAATAATAATAATAATAATAATAATAATAATTTTTTTTTTTTTTTTTTACTAGGAGAGAATGCATCATGCACCGTCAGGCTGTTTGGCGACGGGCTGTTTGGCGACCCCGGTGTGTCGGACTCTAACCGACTAAACTCTCCTCCTCCACAAGCATTATCCCACCCCGGAACCGCTTTTCGCATTACTTCAGGGTGGTGTGCTTTAAACTAAGCCCTATCAGGCCCTGTGTTGTTTATTATTTGCCCTTGTGTTGGTTTTGTTCTCTCTTCTTTTTCTTCTTGAGCACTTCATTCAATGTAGAGGCGGACCGGGTTCAACTATTTCCCGATCGTTTTCTTCTTCTCTTTTTTTGCGTCTGAGGATATGTTCTGTGTAGCTACAGATTTTTTGCCAGTTCTCATAACTCTGTAGTATCTTCTCTACAATGTTCTCCGGTGTGATTTCGCCAGCACTTATCTGCAGGTCTTGGCGAAGGCTTACCCATCTACTGCAGGCGAAGAAGGTATGGTTCGCGTCATCTTCTAGCGAATCTCCGTACTGGCAAGCTGGACTGTTTGTTTTGCCGATTTTGTGGAGGAAGGCATTGAAGTATCCGTGTCCGGTGAGTAACTGGGTGACGTAGTAGTTGACCTCACCGTGTTTCCGGTCATTCCACTCAGCCACGTTCCTAATCAGCCTCGCTGTCCATCGTCCTCTCTTTTCCGAGCTCCAGCGCTCTTGCCACTTATGTTTCGTGAGCTGCTTAGCCTCCTCGGATGCCGCTTCCATTCCCATTTCCTCCTTTTTGTCGTAGACGTACTTCCTTTCTGCTGCTAGGAGATCAATGGGAGTCACTCCTGCAACTACAAGGACGGCTGGTTCCGAAACCGTTCGGTATGAGCTAGCTACACGTAGAGCTCCGCATCTTTGCACTGCCGCCATCTGTTTCCGGTACTTCTCTTGCTTAAGTGCGTCTGCCCAAATTTCGCTGCCGTACAGAAGGATGGAGTGCGTTGTCGCCATCAGTAACCTTCGCTTACTGGCCGTTGGGCCACCTACGTTTGCCATCAGTCTGCTCAGTGATGCAGTTGTTTTTGAGGCTCTTTCCGCTGCTGCCTTTATTTGTTGCTAGTAGGTTAGTTTTGTGTCGAGCCTCAAACCCAAGTACTTCACTGCGGCGCTGCTTCTTATTACTTCTGCCCCGATTTGGAAGTCGATTTGTGTGGGGATCCTTTTCTTCGTGAGAAGGACTACCTCAGTTTTCTCCGTTGCTAGGCTGAGTCCGTGCTCTTCCATCCACGAATTTGCTCGTCGCATGACCTGGTTCAACTTTCTTTGAGCGCTATCGGTGTCTCGTGCCATAATCACCGCGGCGATGTCGTCTACGTACCCGACCAAAAAGGCATCCTCGGGCATCTCCATGCGAAGGATGCCGTCGTAGGAGATGTTCCAGAGGTCTGGTCCTAAGATCGATCCCTGCGCTGCGCCTGATGTCACTTGCTTTCTTCGCGGGCCTTCTGTAGTCTCGTAAAGCAGCTCTCGATCCCTGAGATAGTCCTTCACCATCCACAGGAGATATGCTGGAATGTGGACCCTCCGTTAGAGAGCGTCCAGTATATCGCTCCACCTGGCTGAGTTGAAGGCATTCCGTACGTCAGGGTTGCCAGCAAGACGATCTTTATAGAGTAGTGGTTTCTCTGATGGGCAATTTGGGCGGCGTTCACTACTTCCTTTACGGCTCCAATCGTAGAACGGCCTTTCCGTACTGCCTCTCTGACAGATCGCCTGACGTTTGTAGTGCCGCTATAAGCCGTGGCTTAAGTAGCTTTTCCAAGAGTTTCCCCGCGGTGTCTAGCATGCACAGAGGCCTGTATGCCGATGGGGAATCCGGATCTCCCTTGCTTTTGCTGACAAGCACCAAGCGTTGTTTCTTCCAGCTCTTGGAAAGATACCTTCCTCGAGGAGGCTGTTAAACATGTTCAGCAGCAAGTGCGGGCATGTTTGGGCGGTCACTTTGATTACTTCTGTGGGAATTCCGTCGGGGCCGGGGGCTCTTCTATTTTGCAGGGACTGCACCGCTATGCTCAACTCTTCTTCGCTAAAAGCTGGAATTTCCAGTCGTTGGGCCGGTGTGATGTCAGGTGGCCTGACCGGATGAGTTGGGAAGAGTGTGTCCACGATGCGCTCCATCTTTCCTTCATAATAATAATAATCATAATGATAATGATAATAATAATAATAATAATAATAATAATAATAATAATAATAATAATAATAATAATAATAATAATAATAATAATAATAATAATAATAATAATAATAATAATAATAATAATAATAATAATAATAATAATAATAATAATAATAATAATAATAATAATAATAATAATAATAATAATAATAATAATAATAATAATAATAATAATAATAATAATAATAATAATAATAATAATAATAATAATAATAATAATAATAATAATAATAATAATAATAATAATAATAATAATAATAATAATAATAATAATAATAATAATAATAATAATAATAATAATAATAATAATAATAATAATAATAATAATAATAATAATAATAATAATAATAATAATAATAATAATAATAATAATAATAATAATAATAATAATAATAATAATAATAATAATAATAATAATAATAATAATAATAATAATAATAATAATAATAATAATAATAATAATAATAATAATAATAATAATAATAATAATAATAATAATAATAATAATAATAATAATAATAATAATAATAATAATAATAATAATAATAATAATAATAATAATAATAATAATAATAATAATAATAATAATAATAATAATAATAATAATAATAATAATAATAATAATAATAATAATAATAATAATAATAATAATAATAATAATAATAATAATAATAATAATAATAATAATAATAATAATAATAATAATAATAATAATAATAATAATAATAATAATAATAATAATAATAATAATAATAATAATAATAATAATAATAATAATAATAATAATAATAATAATAATAATAATAATAATAATAATAATAATAATAATAATAATAATAATAATAATAATAATAATAATAATAATAATAATAATAATAATAATAATAATAATAATAATAATAATAATAATAATAATAATAATAATAATAATAATAATAATAATAATAATAATAATAATAATAATAATAATAATAATAATAATAATAATAATAATAATAATAATAATAATAATAATAATAATAATAATAATAATAATAATAATAATAATAATAATAATAATAATAATAATAATAATAATAATAATAATAATAATAATAATAATAATAATAATAATAATAATAATAATAATAATAATAATAATAATAATAATAATAATAATAATAATAATAATAATAATAATAATAATAATAATAATAATAATAATAATAATAATAATAATAATAATAATAATAATAATAATAATAATAATAATAATAATAATAATAATAATAATAATAATAATAATAATAATAATAATAATAATAATAATAATAATAATAATAATAATAATAATAATAATAATAATAATAATAATAATAATAATAATAATAATAATAATAATAATAATAATAATAATAATAATAATAATAATAATAATAATAATAATAATAATAATAATAATAATAATAATAATAATAATAATAATAATAATAATAATAATAATAATAATAATAATAATAATAATAATAATAATAATAATAATAATAATAATAATAATAATAATAATAATAATAATAATAATAATAATAATAATAATAATAATAATAATAATAATAATAATAATAATAATAATAATAATAATAATAATAATAATAATAATAATAATAATAATAATAATAATAATAATAATAATAATAATAATAATAATAATAATAATAATAATAATAATAATAATAATAATAATAATAATAATAATAATAATAATAATAATAATAATAATAATAATAATAATAATAATAATAATAATAATAATAATAATAATAATAATAATAATAATAATAATAATAATAATAATAATAATAATAATAATAATAATAATAATAATAATAATAATAATAATAATAATAATAATAATAATAATAATAATAATAATAATAATAATAATAATAATAATAATAATAATAATAATAATAATAATAATAATAATAATAATAATAATAATAATAATAATAATAATAATAATAATAATAATAATAATAATAATAATAATAATAATAATAATAATAATAATAATAATAATAATAATAATAATAATAATAATAATAATAATAATAATAATAATAATAATAATAATAATAATAATAATAATAATAATAATAATAATAATAATAATAATAATAATAATAATAATAATAATAATAATAATAATAATAATAATAATAATAATAATAATAATAATAATAATAATAATAATAATAATAATAATAATAATAATAATAATAATAATAATAATAATAATAATAATAATAATAATAATAATAATAATAATAATAATAATAATAATAATAATAATAATAATAATAATAATAATAATAATAATAATAATAATAATAATAATAATAATAATAATAATAATAATAATAATAATAATAATAATAATAATAATAATAATAATAATAATAATAATAATAATAATAATAATAATAATAATAATAATAATAATAATAATAATAATAATAATAATAATAATAATAATAATAATAATAATAATAATAATAATAATAATAATAATAATAATAATAATAATAATAATAATAATAATAATAATAATAATAATAATAATAATAATAATAATAATAATAATAATAATAATAATAATAATAATAATAATAATAATAATAATAATAATAATAATAATAATAATAATAATAATAATAATAATAATAATAATAATAATAATAATAATAATAATAATAATAATAATAATAATAATAATAATAATAATAATAATAATAATAATAATAATAATAATAATAATAATAATAATAATAATAATAATAATAATAATAATAATAATAATAATAATAATAATAATAATAATAATAATAATAATAATAATAATAATAATAATAATAATAATAATAATAATAATAATAATAATAATAATAATAATAATAATAATAATAATAATAATAATAATAATAATAATAATAATAATAATAATAATAATAATAATAATAATAATAATAATAATAATAATAATAATAATAATAATAATAATAATAATAATAATAATAATAATAATAATAATAATAATAATAATAATAATAATAATAATAATAATAATAATAATAATAATAATAATAATAATAATAATAATAATAATAATAATAATAATAATAATAATAATAATAATAATAATAATAATAATAATAATAATAATAATAATAATAATAATAATAATAATAATAATAATAATAATAATAATAATAATAATAATAATAATAATAATAATAATAATAATAATAATAATAATAATAATAATAATAATAATAATAATAATAATAATAATAATAATAATAATAATAATAATAATAATAATAATAATAATAATAATAATAATAATAATAATAATAATAATAATAATAATAATAATAATAATAATAATAATAATAATAATAATAATAATAATAATAATAATAATAATAATAATAATAATAATAATAATAATAATAATAATAATAATAATAATAATAATAATAATAATAATAATAATAATAATAATAATAATAATAATAATAATAATAATAATAATAATAATAATAATAATAATAATAATAATAATAATAATAATAATAATAATAATAATAATAATAATAATAATAATAATAATAATAATAATAATAATAATAATAATAATAATAATAATAATAATAATAATAATAATAATAATAATAATAATAATAATAATAATAATAATAATAATAATAATAATAATAATAATAATAATAATAATAATAATAATAATAATAATAATAATAATAATAATAATAATAATAATAATAATAATAATAATAATAATAATAATAATAATAATAATAATAATAATAATAATAATAATAATAATAATAATAATAATAATAATAATAATAATAATAATAATAATAATAATAATAATAATAATAATAATAATAATAATAATAATAATAATAATAATAATAATAATAATAATAATAATAATAATAATAATAATAATAATAATAATAATAATAATAATAATAATAATAATAATAATAATAATAATAATAATAATAATAATAATAATAATAATAATAATAATAATAATAATAATAATAATAATAATAATAATAATAAATAATAATAATAATAATAATAATAATAATAATAATAATAATAATAATAATAATAATAATAATAATAATAATAATAATAATAATAATAATAATAATAATAATAATAATAATAATAATAATAATAATAATAATAATAATAATAATAATAATAATAATAATAATAATAATAATAATAATAATAATAATAATAATAATAATAATAATAATAATAATAATAATAATAATAATAATAATAATAATAATAATAATAATAATAATAATAATAATAATAATAATAATAATAATAATAATAATAATAATAATAATAATAATAATAATAATAATAATAATAATAATAATAATAATAATAATAATAATAATAATAATAATAATAATAATAATAATAATAATAATAATAATAATAATAATAATAATAATAATAATAATAATAATAATAATAATAATAATAATATAATAATAATAATAATAATAATAATAATAATAATAATAATAATAATAATAATAATAATAATAATAATAATAATAATAATAATAATAATAATAATAATAATAATAATAATAATAATAATAATAATAATAATAATAATAATAATAATAATAATAATAATAATAATAATAATAATAATAATAATAATAATAATAATAATAATAATAATAATAATAATAATAATAATAATAATAATAATAATAATAATAATAATAATAATAATAATAATAATAATAATAATAATAATAATAATAATAATAATAATAATAATAATAATAATAATAATAATAATAATAATAATAATAATAATAATAATAATAATAATAATAATAATAATAATAATAATAATAATAATAATAATAATAATAATAATAATAATAATAATAATAATAATAATAATAATAATAATAATAATAATAATA